>OX387715.1:122459325-122962308 GCA_947577245.1 Andrena bucephala | reverse complement strand
AACCCAACACTAACCCAACACTAACCCAACACTAACCCACCCAACACTAACCCAACACTAACCCAACACTAACCCAACACTAACCCAACACTAACCCAACACTAACCCAACACTAACCCAACACTAACCCAACACTAACCCAACACTAACCCAACACTAACCCAACCCAACACTAACCCAACACTAACCCAACACTAACCCAACACTAACCCAACACTAACCCAACACTAACCCAACCCAACACTAACCCAACACTAACCCAACACTAACCCAACCCAACACTAACCCAACACTAACCCAACACTAACCCAACACTAACCCAACACTAACCCAACCCAACACTAACCCAACACTAACCCAACACTAACCCAACACTAACCCAACACTAACCCAACACTAACCCAACACCAACCCAACACTAACCCAACACTAACCCAACCCAACACTAACCCAACACTAACCCAACACTAACCCAACACTAACCCAACACTAACCCAACACTAACCCAACACTAACCCAACACTAACCCAACACTAACCCAACACTAACCCAACACTAACCCAACACTAACCCAACACTAACCCAACCCAACACTAACCCAACACTAACCCAACACTAACCCAACACTAACCCAACACTAACCCAACACTAACCCAACACTAACCCAACACTAACCCAACACTAACCCAACCCAACACTAACCCAACACTAACCCAACACTAACCCAACACTAACCCAACACTAACCCAACACTAACCCAACCCAACACTAACCCAACACTAACCCAACACTAACCCAACACTAACCCAACACTAACCCAACACTAACCCAACACTAACCCAACACTAACCCAACACTAACCCAACACTAACCCAACCCAACACTAACCCAACACTAACCCAACACTAACCCAACACTAACCCAACACTAACCCAACACTAACCCAACACTAACCCAACACTAACCCAACACTAACCCAACACTAACCCAACACTAACCCAACACTAACCCAACACTAACCCAACACTAACCCAACACTAACCCAACACTAACCCAACACTAACCCAACACTAACCCAACACTAACCCAACACTAACCCAACACTAACCCAACACTAACCCAACACTAACCCAACACTAACCCAACACTAACCCAACACTAACCCAACACTAACCCAACACTAACCCAACACTAACCCAACACTAACCCAACACTAACCCAACACTAACCCAACACTAACCCAACACTAACCCAACACTAACCCAACACTAACCCAACACTAACCCAACACTAACCCAACACTAACCCAACACTAACCCAACACTAACCCAACACTAACCCAACACTAACCCAACACTAACCCAACACTAACCCAACACTAACCCAACACTAACCCAACACTAACCCAACACTAACCCAACACTAACCCAACACTAACCCAACACTAACCCAACACTAACCCAACACTAACCCAACACTAACCCAACACTAACCCAACACTAACCCAACACTAACCCAACACTAACCCAACACTAACCCAACACTAACCCAACACTAACCCAACACTAACCCAACACTAACCCAACACTAACCCAACACTAACCCAACACTAACCCAACACTAACCCAACACTAACCCAACACTAACCCAACCCAACACTAACCCAACACTAACCCAACACTAACCCAACACTAACCCAACACTAACCCAACACTAACCCAACACTAACCCAACACTAACCCAACACTAACCCAACACTAACCCAACACTAACCCAACACTAACCCAACACTAACCCAACACTAACCCAACACTAACCCAACACTAACCCAACACTAACCCAACACTAACCCAACCCAACACTAACCCAACACTAACCCAACACTAACCCAACACTAACCCAACACTAACCCAACACTAACCCAACACTAACCCAACACTAACCCAACACTAACCCAACACTAACCCAACACTAACCCAACACTAACCCAACACTTTTTTTTTTTTTTTTTTTTTTTTTTTGGAGAGGGGGAAAATGCTTTACGCATACCCCGACATTTGTTGTCGGGGTTATGTGGGACTCCCCGCCTATAAAATAGGCGGGATACCCACTAAAAACCCCCTCTGGTGGTCTCCACCAGGGGCCTCATGGCGGCGCCCGGAACTTCTGGTGTAGTCCGTCGGGCGCCGCTATCATGAATGATGAGGCCCCGCTAAAAAACCCCCCCACTTCCAAAGTAAACATTGGGGGGGGTGAACCACCGAAATGGGACGCCACCCGGATGACCGGATGGGCGGCCCCATCTCCCAACGCAGCACTCCGTTACCCGGAGGTGCTGTCCCGCAATTAAACATATTAAAACTTAAAACTACGATAAAAACGCGATAAAACTTAAACACTAAGACCCGCTAAAACACACGCGACACCCCATATACAGGGGCCGCCGCCAGAGGGGGTCAACCCCTCCCACCGCTCAACGGGGGCCTACCCTCTTTCTCTTCCTCGCCAAACGACCTCGCAGACGGGCCCTATTGGCCGCGGCCTCCTGGGCCATCCGGGCCCGCTCGGCCCGCAGGAGGCGGTCAGCCTCCATCTCGGCCGTCTGGCGAGCTCCCATAACCCCCGCCGCGAACTCGCGGAAGGCAGCCCACCTCTCCGGGGAGGAAATGGCAAGGGGCACCAAGGTGGAGACTTCCACGGGCGCCCCAAGGCTGGCGGCCAGCACCTCGCGCTGGGGGGCGAACTCCGGGCACGCAATGAGCACATGCTCTGCGTCATCCCGGGCCGCCCCGCAGTCCAAACACGCCTCGGAGGGTGCCTTCCCGATTCGATGACGGAACCGTTGGAAGGACCCGTGCCCACTCAGCAGTTGCATGGACCAATAGTCCGCAACAACTGAGGGGCCCGAGGCGTCGACGAAGGTGCCGACCGCGGGGATAAGGCGCCTCACCCAACCTGTGGGCGGGGACCTATCCCATTCCGCCTGCCATTCCTCCATAGCGGCTGTTAACGCAGCCGCTTTGTGGAGGTGAGCCCGCGCTTTTAAAATCGACGGATCGCCGCCAAGGGTGGGGTCATCCCTGTCTTGCGCCTTTGCGCAATAAATTGCGCGCCCCATTCTGGCCTTGAAGTACAGCGGCATTCGCCCTGCTAAAACGCAGAGCGAGGCAAAGGACACAGTCCTGTATGCCGCTGTACTTCGGATCAGGGCCGTGCGCTGAGAACGACGGAGAATAGTGCACGCACCCTCCGTAGTCAGCGCCACGGCCCAGACCGGCGATCCGTATAAAATCACGGACTCCCACACCGAGTAGTAAAGTCTCCGGGAATGGGCGGATGGGCCCCTGGTGTTCGGGAGGAGCGCAGAAAGCGCTCCCGTGACCCTATCCGCCCTAACTGAGACCTCCCCCAAATGGGCCCGATAATTCCGGAGGCAGTCAAAAACTACCCCCAAATACCGGACCCTGGCCGCCGTGATGACGTCGGCATCCAGGATCCGAAGACTGACTGTCTTCTGGATCCTGTGGCCAGTCAGGAGGATGGCCTCCGTTTTTTCTGCTGCCAAGGAAAGGCCTGTTTTACGAAACCAGGCTCCAATCCTCGGCAGCACGGCTGCCATCTGCATCCTGACCTGAACACTAACCCAACACTAACCCAACACTAACCCAACACTAACCCAACACTAACCCAACACTAACCCAACACTAACCCAACACTTTTTTTTTTTTTTTTTTTTTTTTTTTTTGGAGAGGGGGAAAATGCTTTACGCATACCCCGACATTTGTTGTCGGGGTTATGTGGGACTCCCCGCCTATAAAATAGGCGGGATACCCACTAAAAACCCCCTCTGGTGGTCTCCACCAGGGGCCTCATGGCGGCGCCCGGAACTTCTGGTGTAGTCCGTCGGGCGCCGCTATCATGAATGATGAGGCCCCGCTAAAAAACCCCCTTACTCCCAAAGTAAACATTGGGGGGGGGGAACCACCGAAATGGGACGCCACCCGGATGACCGGATGGGCGGCCCCATCTCCCAACGCAGCACTCCGTTACCCGGAGGTGCTGTCCCGCAATTAAACGTATTAAAACTTAAAACTACGATAAAAACGCGATAAAACTTAAACACTAAGACCCGCTAAAACACACGCGACACCCCATATACTGGGGCCGCCGCCAGAGGGGGTCAACCCCTCCCACCGCTCAACGGGGGCCTACCCTCTTTCTCTTCCTCGCCAAACGGCCTCTAAGACGGGCCCTATTGGCCGCGGCCTCCTGGGCCATCCGGGCCCGCTCGGCCCGCAGGAGGCGGTCAGCCTCCATCTCGGCCGTCTGGCGAGCTCCCATCACCCCCGCCGCGAACTCGCGGAAAGCAGCCCACCTCTCCGAGGAGGAAATGGCAAGGGGCACCAAGGTGGAGACTTCCACAGGCGCCCCAAGGCTGGCGGCCAGCACCTCGCGCTGGGGGGCGAACTCCGGGCACGCAATGAGCACATGCTCTGCGTCATCCCGGGCCGCCCCGCAGTCCAAACACGCCTCGGAGGGTGCCTTCCCGATTCGATGACGGAACCGTTGGAAGGACCCGTGCCCACTCAGCAGTTGCATGGACCAATAGTCCGCAACAACTGAGGGGCCCGAGGCGTCGACGAAGGTGCCGACCGCGGGGATAAGGCGCCTCACCCAACCTGTGGGCGGGGACCTATCCCATTCCGCCTGCCATTCCTCCATAGCGGCTGTTAACGCAGCCGCTTTGTGGAGGTGAGCCCGCGCTTTTAAAATCGACGGATCGCCGCCAAGGGTGGGGTCATCCCTGTCTTGCGCCTTTGCGCAATAAATTGCGCGCCCCATTCTGGCCTTGAAGTACAGCGGCATTCGCCCTGCTAAAACGCAGAGCGAGGCAAAGGACACAGTCCTGTATGCCGCTGTACTTCGGATCAGGGCCGTGCGCTGAGAACGACGGAGAATAGTGCGCGCACCCTCCGTAGTCAGCGCCACGGCCCAGACCGGCGATCCGTATAAAATCACGGACTCCCACACCGAGTAGTAAAGTCTCCGGGAATGGGCGGATGGGCCCCTGGTGTTCGGGAGGAGCGCAGAAAGCGCTCCCGTGACCCTATCCGCCCTAACTGAGACCTCCCCCAAATGGGCCCGATAATTCCGGAGGCAGTCAAAAACTACCCCCAAATACCGGACCCTGGCCGCCGTGATGACGTCGGCATCCAGGATCCGAAGACTGACTGTCTTCTGGATCCTGTGGCCAGTCAGGAGGATGGCCTCCGTTTTTTCTGCTGCCAAGGAAAGGCCTGTTTTACGAAACCAGGCTCCAATCCTCGGCAGCACGGCTGCCATCTGCATCCTGACCTGGGAGAGGTCCTTACCCGAAAACAAAAGGGCGAGGTCGTCGGCGTACGCAATCGCACGCCCCGCCCCGCCCATATCCAACTCGGTGAGGAGTCCGTCGTAAACGGCGTTCCACAGGAACGGCCCTAAAACAGACCCCTGTGGAACGCCCGCGTAAATATCACGGACCACGGTGCCCTCATATGAGTGCACCGTGATCCCGCGGTTATTAAAATAATCCCCGAGGAGTACCCGAACACGTCGATCCACCCCTCTCCTCCTCATCTCGTCCAAAACAACATCCCACCGAAGGGTGTTGAATGCGTTCTGGACGTCGAATGAGAGGAGGAGGCAGATCCGGTTTCTGGCCCTGGAGTCCTCGGCGAACCGAGCAACCTCGGTCGCCGCCTCCATGGTGCCGACACCACGGCGAAAACCAAACTGGTTGCGGTGGAAGGGGTCCCTGCCGAGCTGGGATTCCAGGATCTCCTTGATAACATACTCCCATACCTTTGACAAGGCTGGGAGTACGGAGATCGGCCTATAGGCCCTCGGACTTAGGGGATCCTTCCCCGGCTTCGGGATCAAGATGACTCTGGCCATCTTCCACGAAGCCGGGATTCCACCGCGCACCAATGTGTCGGCAACCATCTCGCGTATCATATCCGGAAAAGCCCGGGCCACACAGGCCACGACCCCCGACGGGACTCGGTCGAGTCCGGGGGCCTTGTTGGGCTTGATACGCGAGAGGGCCCTCTCGACCTGCTCGGGTAATACCTCGGAGACCCCCCTCCAATACGAAGGGAGGGGGCGCATCGCGAGGGGTCGCAATGAGGGGGCGTGCGCACGCGCTGGCCCAACCGATGGCGTGGGGGAAGGAGGAGGAAGGGGGGGGAGCGGGGCGGTGGCAAACAGGGTATCAACTACCCTGCCCACCTGCTCCCGCGTCAAAACCGTATTCGGTTTTCGCCCCCCCAACCTAGCCATAACGATCTTATATGGCTTCCCCCACGGATCGCCGTCCACCGTGCCGTACAACTCCCTCCAGAGCTTCTCCTTGGAGCGCCAGATCAGAACCTGAACTGAACGCCTAGCCAAGGAGAAGTCCCGCCTCAGTTGTTCGAGGCGGGGGGAGGAAGGATCGAGTCTCCTCCGACTTCTCTGGAGGAGTCTCCGGGCACGGTGCATCGCCTTTCTAGACTCGGCGATATCCGCGTTCCACCATCGGTTGGGCTTCCGGGTCCCCCGTGGAAGACACCTCTTCCTGAGGACCCGGGCACTAACCCCCTCGAGGAGGCGTTGCAGACCCTCCGCTCGCGGAACCTCGTCCGTAAAACCGGACGGTTCCCGCAGAGGGGGAGGGGCCACCACGCCCACAGGCGTGACCAGCGAGGTGGGCGGAGTCGGGAGGGTGTCCCGTAGGACACGGAAACCCTCCAAAATCGACTCCGGGGAGACGTCCCTCATCACGTATGGAGTCCAGCCGTCGCCTGGTGGTCGGCGAGCCACACCCTGTTTTGCCAGGGTGTGGCGGACATAGCAGTGGTCGGAGGCAGTGTAGTGCCGAAGCACCTCACTCCTCCGAACCCTCCCGGCCAGACTTCTGTCAACAGACAGTACGTCGATGAAGGACGACCCCCTGCCCCCCCGGAACGTAAACCGGTCCCGGAGTCGGATGGGCACAAGGCCCAACCTCGCCAGCAAGGCCATACAGGCATGGCCCCTCCTATCTGCAACCCTCCCCCCCCAGGCAGGGGACTTGGCGTTCAAGTCCCCCGCGAGGATGACCCCTCGCCCCGGGGTTAAAAGATTTAAAACTATGTCCTCCAGCTCGTCGAGGAACTGCAGGAATGCAGGCCCTTTCCTGCTCGGTCGGCAGTAACAGCTCACCACGACCGTGTTATCCACGATCGCGGTGGCTATTCCTTCGGCAGCGGCGGGGGGGGTAAGGGAGGCAAACCTGCCCTTAAACCCGGTCACCCAGATCGCCGCGTCCCCCGTGGCATCCCCGATCCATTCAGGTAAAATCCTGTAAGGTTCGGAGATGACCACGAGGTCAACCCCAAGCAGGCTGGCATTATGGATCATAAGATCCTGCGCCAGCCTGCATCTATTGAGGTTGATTTGTAAGATCTGGGTCATTAACCGGGTCTACCTGGTCTTGGCCCCCCCGCTGCCGAATTCGCCCTTATGGCTGGGCAGGCCAGCGACGCAGTGACATGCGCCGCTTTCTGGCCCGTAACCCCTGCCGCCGAACAGATGAGGCACCGAGCCACGCCCTTGCACGTCGCAATGACGTGGTCGGAGGCCCCGCATCTCCTGCATAACTCCTTGCCCTTGGGGACCGTGGGGCATGACGCTGCCAGGTGCCCCAGTTGATGGCACGCGAAGCATCGCGTGCTCCTAACCAGGGGCCTGGCCCGCACCACGGTCAAACCCGTTCTAAAACGAACGGGTTCCGCGCCCTTAGGGAGGGCGGTGGTGGGAACCTCCACCACCGCGGTCTGTGTCCCGCTGAGGACGGACTGCCTCAGCGACCGGACCACCAGACATGTCCCCTCCACCTTAAGGGCCGCGCCCAAGTCCTCGACGAGCTGGGGGGCACCGACCATCGGGTCGATGTCCCTCACCTCCAGAACCGTACGGTCCTGAAGGGACGCGCACGTAACTTTCCCGGCCGTAAGCTTGACCAGCTCCGCCGCCACCGCCGCCGCACTGACCCTAGGCCCCACCTCCAGGAGGACGTGCCCCAGGCGCGTGCGTTTCACGGCCCTGACATCAGTCAAGGCCGCACGCCCCAGGGTCACCGTCAACCTATATGTTTCGAGGTATGACCCCCCCTCCGGCACCCTGACCAGCACCGCCTCTGGGCGTGTCCTGGCCGGCCTCCTTTTCTTCGCAGGCCCGGTGGCCTGCGCCCGAAGGACCGCCCCCGACGGCAGGCGAGCCCCACTGGGAGATAGGAGTGGAGGAGGAGGTGGTCCCGCCTTCGGGGGTACCACAGGCACCCCCGGGTCAGCCGGCCCCTTCCCCTTCTTATTCTTCTTCTTCTTTCTGGTGACCTCCACAAATGGGAGGTCACCACGGCCCGCAGCTTCTGCGGGGGGGGGTGGAGGTCCACCCCCGACCTTCCCAGAAGGCAACGTCTCCTTACTAACAGGGGGGGGAGGGGAGTGGACCAACCTTGGACCCATAGGCGTGCCGGCGGCGGTCGAGGACAATGCCTCGGAGAATAGTCTCTTCTTCGACGCCGCCGACACCACCTCACTGGGGGAGGTCCTCATTCTCTTCCCCTTCCCCTTCCCCTTGGGCGGAGGGGTTTTGCCCCCCTTCACAGAAGGGGGGACCTTAACGCCCCTCCCGCCCTCCGCACTGGTACCCGGCACAACGGGCGGAGGTGGACCCACCACCTCCTCCGTTTGAGTCGCCACCTCCACAGTCTTTACAACAAGACTGGGAGGGGCGGGGGCGGAGGCCCACAGCCGCGACTGGGTAAGCTCCTTAATCTTACCCTCCGCCGGCTTACCCTTAGCCAACGAGGCGGCGACGTCGTGGTAGGCCAAGGCCTCCACCACGGCTTCAGAAGCCGCCTCGCACCTCCCGACAATGCCTTCCGCAAGGGTAGTCACCCTACCCTTGGTGGCATTGCCGGAGGCGACCGTGGCCTTGAGATCGCGGCACTCAGTTACTAGAGCCCTGAGAAGGGCCCCTACCTCCTCAAGGCGGGCCTCCAGCTTCTGCTCCGCGGTCTGCTTTTTCGACCGCGGCCGGCTCCCCGAGCCAGACGCAGAGCACGACGGGGGAGGGGGACTAGGGACACTGGACCCCGATACGGGACCCCCCCCATCCCCCCCTTTCCCACCCAAAACCTCTATACTTTTAATCTTGGGGACGCCCTTACGCGCCCCCCGAGGCCCTGAAAAGGGCCGTTTCACGGGGTCATTCCCCGCCCCATCACCCTTAGGGTGGGAGCTCCCCCCTCCCTCCACACACAGCCCAAGCTGCAGCCCCGGCGCTGCAGCAGCCCCAATGCTGACGAGGCCCTCCGATTGAGCTCTACGCTCCGGAGGGGTCCTCGCCAGCGTCCTACCCCTCATGATCCCAGTCGCAGCCGGGGTCGTGGGGGTCTCCGGGATGACTCTTACGTCACCCCCGCTTATTAAGGATGGGGGGGGGGTCAAAGTTACCCCCGCCGCAGCGAGCAGCGCCACCCTATGGCGCCACTCCTGTCCCTTCCCCACCTCTTTTCCGGTCTCATGCTCGACCTCCGGGGATTCGGTCGAATCCCCCCCTAGCAACACGAGGGGGGGAGACCCCTCGGACGAGGCATGAGTCCCAACGGTAACCAAATCGTAGTCCTGAGAAAAGCCAAGTCTTGCCGCTGTAACTTCTTCCCCGGGGTGCAATGGCGGTGCTTCAACACCGCCACCCGGGGTGGCACCGGCCCGCCGCATCGGCACGGTGTCATCGGGCTTATTTCCGTTACCCTGGTGGCTGCCGACAAGGCCTCCAGGGGCTGACCCTATGTCAGTGCCTGCCGAGTGAACATCCGAGGCTCGGCTTGGTATTGACATTTAATCATATAAGTCTTAAAGGGCGACGGCCCCACCGCCCGGCGGATTTCACCAACTCGTGGCCCGGTGTTACGGCCACACGCAGCAATCCCGAAAAAACGGAGGGACCCGTAGCTGCCGGTCCTAGTCCGGAAAACCAGACACAGGGACCCCCATTAGCCGATGTTGTACTAATGGGGGCCCCCCAACCCCCCCTTATAACTACACACCACACCTCGATGCGCGCCCCGTATGCAGATCTAAGCATACCATCACGGGGTCGGTTGGGGCTACCCAGCCCCAAACGAATCCCCGTGGTACCCCACTAGCTATATCTTTCCTTTTCCAGGCGTCCAAAAGCCAAGGAACGTGGGAACAAGGGCGCGCACCGGCTCACAAGCCCAGGAGCCCCCGGGACGAGCGGGCAAAGCCCCCCTCTACCGCGCATACCCTCCGACCATACGCCCCCCCTATAGATGTTTTAGGGCGAGGCCCGGGTCACCCTGTTCAGGGCCACCCAGCGACCCCGCCACACGGGGGGGACGTCAGATGGGCACCAACCGGCCGCCCGCTAACCTCTCCCTGGGGGATCGGTTATTTTTAAAAATTTTCTCCTTTTTTTAGGACTCTCACGGAGGGGTGGTCAACCCTTAGCCAGGAAGGCAGCATCCCCCATCCGGCCCCTAGGAAGGAATAAATTCCTCACCCAGGACCCGAAGGGGAACATAGCCGCTTTCCCAGAGCTCCCCCACCACGCTCAAGGTGGTTGACCCTGGGGGGAGAACACTAACCCAACACTAACCCAACACTAACCCAACACTAACCCAACACTAACCCAACACTAACCCAACACTAACCCAACACTAACCCAACACTAACCCAACACTAACCCAACCCAACACTAACCCAACACTAACCCAACACTAACCCAACACTAACCCAACACTAACCCAACACTAACCCAACACTAACCCAACACTAACCCAACACTAACCCAACACTAACCCAACACTAACCCAACACTAACCCAACAACACTAACCCAACACTAACCCAACACTAACCCAACACTAACCCAACACTAACCCAACACTAACCCAACACTAACCCAACACTAACCCAACAACAACAACAACAACACTAACCCAACACTAACCCAACACTAACCCAACACTAACCCAACACTAACCCAACACTAACCCAACACTAACCCAACACTAACCCAACACTAACCCAACACTAACCCAACACTAACCCAACCCAACCCAACACTAACCCAACACTAACCCAACACTAACCCAACACTAACCCAACACTAACCCAACACTAACCCAACACTAACCCAACACTAACCCAACACTAACCCAACACTAACCCAACACTAACCCAACACTAACCCAACACTAACCCAACACTAACCCAACACTAACCCAACACTAACCCAACACTAACCCAACACTAACCCAACACTAACCCAACACTAACCCAACACTAACCCAACACTAACCCAACACTAACCCAACACTAACCCAACACTAACCCAACACTAACCCAACACTAACCCAACACTAACCCAACACTAACCCAACACTAACCCAACACTAACCCAACACTAACCCAACACTAACCCAACACTAACCCAACACTAACCCAACACTAACCCAACACTAACCCAACACTAACCCAACACTAACCCAACACTAACCCAACACTAACCCAACACTAACCCAACACTAACCCAACACTAACCCAACACTAACCCAACACTAACCCAACACTAACCCAACACTAACCCAACACTAACCCAACACTAACCCAACACTTTTTTTTTTTTTTTTTTTTTTGGAGAGGGGGAAAATGCTTTACGCATACCCCGACATTTGTTGTCGGGGTTATGTGGGACTCCCCGCCTATAAAATAGGCGGGATACCCACTAAAAACCCCCTCTGGTGGTCTCCACCAGGGGCCTCATGGCGGCGCCCGGAACTTCTGGTGTAGTCCGTCGGGCGCCGCTATCATGAATGATGAGGCCCCGCTAAAAAACCCCCCCACTCCCAAAGTAAACATTGGGGGGGGGGGGAACCACCGAAATGGGACGCCACCCGGATGACCGGATGGGCGGCCCCATCTCCCAACGCAGCACTCCGTTACCCGGAGGTGCTGTCCCGCAATTAAACGTATTAAAACTTAAAACTACGATAAAAACGCGATAAAACTTAAACACTAAGACCCGCTAAAACACACGCGGCACCCCATATACAGGGGCCGCCGCCAGAGGGGGTCAACCCCTCCCACCGCTCAACGGGGGCCTACCCTCTTTCTCTTCCTCGCCAAACGGCCTCGCAGACGGGCCCTATTGGCCGCGGCCTCCTGGGCCATCCGGGCCCGCTCGGCCCGCAGGAGGCGGTCAGCCTCCATCTCGGCCGTCTGGCGAGCTCCCATCACCCCCGCCGCGAACTCGCGGAAAGCAGCCCACCTCTCCGAGGAGGAAATGGCAAGGGGCACCAAGGTGGAGACTTCCACGGGCGCCCCAAGGCTGGCGGCCAGCACCTCGCGCTGGGGGGCGAACTCCGGGCACGCAATGAGCACATGCTCTGCGTCATCCCGGGCCGCCCCGCAGTCCAAACACGCCTCGGAGGGTGCCTTCCCGATTCGATGACGGAACCGTTGGAAGGACCCGTGCCCACTCAGCAGTTGCATGGACCAATAGTCCGCAACAACTGAGGGGCCCGAGGCGTCGACGAAGGTGCCGACCGCGGGGATAAGGCGCCTCACCCAACCTGTGGGCGGGGACCTATCCCATTCCGCCTGCCATTCCTCCATAGCGGCTGTTAACGCAGCCGCTTTGTGGAGGTGAGCCCGCGCTTTTAAAATCGACGGATCGCCGCCAAGGGTGGGGTCATCCCTGTCTTGCGCCTTTGCGCAATAAATTGCGCGCCCCATTCTGGCCTTGAAGTACAGCGGCATTCGCCCTGCTAAAACGCAGAGCGAGGCAAAGGACACAGTCCTGTATGCCGCTGTACTTCGGATCAGGGCCGTGCGCTGAGAACGACGGAGAATAGTGCACGCACCCTCCGTAGTCAGCGCCACGGCCCAGACCGGCGATCCGTATAAAATCACGGACTCCCACACCGAGTAGTAAAGTCTCCGGGAATGGGCGGATGGGCCCCTGGTGTTCGGGAGGAGCGCAGAAAGCGCTCCCGTGACCCTATCCGCCCTAACTGAGACCTCCCCCAAATGGGCCCGATAATTCCGGAGGCAGTCAAAAACTACCCCCAAATACCGGACCCTGGCCGCCGTGATGACGTCGGCATCCAGGATCCGAAGACTGACTGTCTTCTGGATCCTGTGGCCAGTCAGGAGGATGGCCTCCGTTTTTTCTGCTGCCAAGGAAAGGCCTGTTTTACGAAACCAGGCTCCAATCCTCGGCAGCACGGCTGCCATCTGCATCCTGACCTGGGAGAGGTCCTTACCCGAAAACAAAAGGGCGAGGTCGTCGGCGTACGCAATCGCACGCCCCGCCCCGCCCATATCCAACTCGGTGAGGAGTCCGTCGTAAACGGCGTTCCACAGGAACGGCCCTAAAACAGACCCCTGTGGAACGCCCGCGTAAATATCACGGACCACGGTGCCCTCATATGAGTGCACCGTGATCCCGCGGTTATTAAAATAATCCCCGAGGAGTACCCGAACACGTCGATCCACCCCTCTCCTCCTCATCTCGTCCAAAACAACATCCCACCGAAGGGTGTTGAATGCGTTCTGGACGTCGAATGAGAGGAGGAGGCAGATCCGGTTTCTGGCCCTGGAGTCCTCGGCGAACCGAGCAACCTCGGTCGCCGCCTCCATGGTGCCGACACCACGGCGAAAACCAAACTGGTTGCGGTGGAAGGGGTCCCTGCCGAGCTGGGATTCCAGGATCTCCTTGATAACATACTCCCATACCTTTGACAAGGCTGGGAGTACGGAGATCGGCCTATAGGCCCTCGGACTTAGGGGATCCTTCCCCGGCTTCGGGATCAAGATGACTCTGGCCATCTTCCACGAAGCCGGGATTCCACCGCGCACCAATGTGTCGGCAACCATCTCGCGTATCATATCCGGAAAAGCCCGGGCCACACAGGCCACGACCCCCGACGGGACTCGGTCGAGTCCGGGGGCCTTGTTGGGCTTGATACGCGAGAGGGCCCTCTCGACCTGCTCGGGTAATACCTCGGAGACCCCCCTCCAATACGAAGGGAGGGGGCGCATCGCGAGGGGTCGCAATGAGGGGGCGTGCGCACGCGCTGGCCCAACCGATGGCGTGGGGGAAGGAGGAGGAAGGGGGGGGAGCGGAGCGGTGGCAAACAGGGTATCAACTACCCTGCCCACCTGCTCCCGCGTCAAAACCGTATTCGGTTTTCGCCCCCCCAACCTAGCCATAACGATCTTATATGGCTTCCCCCACGGATCGCCGTCCACCGTGCCGTACAACTCCCTCCAGAGCTTCTCCTTGGAGCGCCAGATCAGAACCTGAACTGAACGCCTAGCCAAGGAGAAGTCCCGCCTCAGTTGTTCGAGGCGGGGGGAGGAAGGATCGAGTCTCCTCCGACTTCTCTGGAGGAGTCTCCGGGCACGGTGCATCGCCTTTCTAGACTCGGCGATATCCGCGTTCCACCATCGGTTGGGCTTCCGGGTCCCCCGTGGAAGACACCTCTTCCTGAGGACCCGGGCACTAACCCCCTCGAGGAGGCGTTGCAGACCCTCCGCTCGCGGAACCTCGTCCGTAAAACCGGACGGTTCCCGCAGAGGGGGAGGGGCCACCACGCCCACAGGCGTGACCAGCGAGGTGGGCGGAGTCGGGAGGGTGTCCCGTAGGACACGGAAACCCTCCAAAATCGACTCCGGGGAGACGTCCCTCATCACGTATGGAGTCCAGCCGTCGCCTGGTGGTCGGCGAGCCACACCCTGTTTTGCCAGGGTGTGGCGGACATAGAAGTGGTCGGAGGCAGTGTAGTGCCGAAGCACCTCACTCCTCCGAACCCTCCCGGCCAGACTTCTGTCAACAGACAGTACGTCGATGAAGGACGACCCCCTGCCCCCCCGGAACGTAAACCGGTCCCGGAGTCGGATGGGCACAAGGCCCAACCTCGCCAGCAAGGCCATACAGGCATGGCCCCTCCTATCTGCAACCCTCCCCCCCCAGGCAGGGGACTTGGCGTTCAAGTCCCCCGCGAGGATGACCCCTCGCCCCGGGGTTAAAAGATTTAAAACTATGTCCTCCAGCTCGTCGAGGAACTGCAGGAATGCAGGCCCTTTCCTGCTCGGTCGGCAGTAACAGCTCACCACGACCGTGTTATCCACGATCGCGGTGGCTATTCCTTCGGCAGCGGCGGGGGGGGTAAGGGAGGCAAACCTGCCCTTAAACCCGGTCACCCAGATCGCCGCGTCCCCCGTGGCATCCCCGATCCATTCAGGTAAAATCCTGTAAGGTTCGGAGATGACCACGAGGTCAACCCCAAGCAGGCTGGCATTATGGATCATAAGATCCTGCGCCAGCCTGCATCTATTGAGGTTGATTTGTAAGATCTGGGTCATTAACCGGGTCTACCTGGTCTTGGCCCCCCCGCTGCCGAATTCGCCCTTATGGCTGGGCAGGCCAGCGACGCAGTGACATGCGCCGCTTTCTGGCCCGGAACCCCTGCCGCCGAACAGATGAGGCACCGAGCCACGCCCTTGCACGTCGCAATGACGTGGTCGGAGGCCCCGCATCTCCTGCATAACTCCTTGCCCTTGGGGACCGTGGGGCATGACGCTGCCAGGTGCCCCAGCTGATGGCACGCGAAACATCGCGTGCTCCTAACCAGGGGCCTGGCCCGCACCACGGTCAAACCCGTTCTAAAACGAACGGGTTCCGCGCCCTTAGGGAGGGCGGTGGTGGCAACCTCCACCACCGCGGTCTGCGTCCCGCTGAGGACGGACTGCCTCAGCGACCGGACCACCAGACATGTCCCCTCCACCTTAAGGGCCGCGCCCAAGTCCTCGACGAGCTGGGGGGCACCGACCATCGGGTCGATGTCCCTCACCTCCAGAACCGTACGGTCCTGAAGGGACGCGCACGTCACTTTCCCGGCCGTAAGCTTGACCAGCTCCGCCGCCACCGCCGCCGCACTGACCCTAGGCCCCACCTCCAGGAGGACGTGCCCCAGGCGCGTGCGTTTCACGGCCCTGACATCAGTCAAGGCCGCACGCCCCAGGGTCACCGTCAACCTGTATGTTTCGAGGTATGACCCCCCCTCCGGCACCCTGACCAGCACCGCCTCTGGGCGTGTCCTGGCCGGCCTACTTTTCTTCGCAGGCCCGGTGGCCTGCGCCCGAAGGACCGCCCCCGACGGCAGGCGAGCCCCACTGGGAGATAGGAGTGGAGGAGGGGGTGGTCCCGCCTTCGGGGGTACCACAGGCACCCCCGGGTCAGCCGGCCCCTTCCCCTTCTTCTTCCTCTTCTTCTTTCTGGTGACCTCCACAAATGGGAGGTCACCACGGCCCGCAGCTTCTGCGGGGGGGGGTGGAGGTCCACCCCCGACCTTCCCAGAAGGCAACGTCTCCTTACTAACAGGGGGGGGAGGGGAGTGGACCAACCTTGGACCCATAGGCGTGCCGGCGGCGGTCGAGGACAATGCCTCGGAGAATAGTCTCTTCTTCGACGCCGCCGACACCACCTCACTGGGGGAGGTCCTCATTCTCTTCCCCTTCCCCTTCCCCTTGGGCGGAGGGGTTTTGCCCCCCTTCACAGAAGGGGGGACCTTAACGCCCCTCCCGCCCTCCGCACTGGTACCCGGCACAACGGGCGGAGGTGGACCCACCACCTCCTCCGTTTGAGTCGCCACCTCCACAGTCTTTACAACAAGACTGGGAGGGGCGGGGGCGGAGGCCCACAGCCGCGACTGGGTAATCTTACCCTCCGCCGGCTTACCCTTAGCCAACGAGGCGGCGACGTCGTGGTAGGCCAAGGCCTCCACCACGGCTTCAGAAGCCGCCTCGCACCTCCCGACAATGCCTTCCGCAAGGGTAGTCACCCTACCCTTGGTGGCATTGCCGGAGGCGACCGTGGCCTTGAGATCGCGGCACTCAGTTACTAGAGCCCTGAGAAGGGCCCCTACCTCCTCAAGGCGGGCCTCCAGCTTCTGCTCCGCGGTCTGCTTTTTCGACCGCGGCCGGCTCCCCGAGCCAGACGCAGAGCACGACGGGGGAGGGGGACTAGGGACACTGGACCCCGATACGGGACCCCCCCCATCCCCCCCTTTCCCACCCAAAACCTCTATACTTTTAATCTTGGGGACGCCCTTACGCGCCCCCCGAGGCCCTGAAAAGGGCCGTTTCACGGGGTCATTCCCCGCCCCATCACCCTTAGGGTGGGAGCTCCCCCCTCCCTCCACACACAGCCCAAGCTGCAGCCCCGGCGCTGCAGCAGCCCCAATGCTGACGAGGCCCTCCGATTGAGCTCTACGCTCCGGAGGGGTCCTCGCCAGCGTCCTACCCCTCATGATCCCAGTTGCAGCCGGGGTCGTGGGGGTCTCCGGGATGACTCTTACGTCACCCCCACTTATTAAGGATGGGGGGGGGGTCAAAGTTACCCCCGCCGCAGCGAGCAGCGCCACCCTATGGCGCCACTCCTGTCCCTTCCCCACCTCTTTTCCAGTCTCATGCTCGACCTCCGGGGATTCGGTCGAATCCCCCCCTAGCACCACGAGGGGGGGAGACCCCTCGGACGAGGCATGAGTCCCAACGGTAACCAAATCGTAGTCCTGAGAAAAGCCAAGTCTTGCCGCTGTAACTTCTTCCCCGGGGTGCAATGGCGGTGCTTCAACACCGCCACCCGGGGTGGCACCGGCCCGCCGCATCGGCACGGTGTCATCGGGCTTATTTCCGTTACCCTGGTGGCTGCCGACAAGGCCTCCAGGGGCTGACCCTATGTCAGTGCCTGCCGAGTGAACATCCGAGGCTCGGCTTGGTATTGACATTTAATCATGTAAGTCTTAAAGGGCGACGGCCCCACCGCCCGGCGGATTTCACCAACTCGTGGCCCGGTGTTACGGCCACACGCAGCAATCCCGAAAAAACGGAGGGACCCGTAGCTGCCGGTCCTAGTCCGGAAAACCAGACACAGGGACCCCCATTAGCCGATGTTGTACTAATGGGGGCCCCCCAACCCCCCCTTATAACTACACACCACACCTCGATGCGCGCCCCGTATGCAGATCTAAGCATACCATCACGGGGTCGGTTGGGGCTACCCAGCCCCAAACGAATCCCCGTGGTACCCCACTAGCTATATCTTTCCTTTTCCAGGCGTCCAAAAGCCAAGGAACGTGGGAACAAGGGCGCGCACCGGCTCACAAGCCCAGGAGCCCCCGGGACGAGCGGGCAAAGCCCCCCTCTACCGCGCATACCCTCCGACCATACGCCCCCCCTATAGATGTTTTAGGGCGAGGCCCGGGTCACCCTGTTCAGGGCCACCCAGCGACCCCGCCACACGGGGGGGACGTCAGATGGGCACCGACCGGCCGCCCGCTAACCTCTCCCTGGGGGATCGGTTATTTTTAAAAATTTTCTCCTTTTTTTTTTAGGACTCTCACGGAGGGGTGGTCAACCCTTAGCCAGGAAGGCAGCATCCCCCATCCGGCCCCTAGGAAGGAATAAATTCCTCACCCAGGACCCGAAGGGGAACATAGCCGCTTTCCCAGAGCTCCCCCACCACGCTCAAGGTGGTTGACCCTGGGGGGAGAACACTAACCCAACACTAACCCAACACTAACCCAACACTAACCCAACACTAACCCAACCCAACACTAACCCAACACTAACCCAACACTAACCCAACACTAACCCAACACTAACCCAACACTAACCTCTAACCCAACACTAACCCAACACTAACCCAACACCAACTCTAACCCAACACTAACCCAACACTAACCCAACACTAACCCGACAACACTAACCCAACACTAACCCAACACTAACCCAACACTAACCCAACACTAACCCAACACTAACCCAACACTAACCCAACACTAACCCAACACTAACCCAACACTAACCCAACACTAACCCAACACTAACCCAACACTAACCCAACACTAACCCAACACTAACCCAACACTAACCCAACACTAACCCAACACTAACCCAACACTAACCCAACACTAACCCAACACTAACCCAACACTAACCCAACACTAACCCAACACTAACCCAACACTAACCCAACACTAACCCAACACTAACCCAACACTAACCCAACACTAACCCAACACTAACCCAACACTAACCCAACACTAACCCAACCCAACACTAACCCAACACTAACCCAACACTAACCCAACACTAACCCAACACTAACCCAACACTAACCCAACACTAACCCAACACTAACCCAACACTAACCCAACACTAACCCAACACTAACCCAACACTAACCCAACACTAACCCAACACTAACCCAACACTAACCCAACCCAACACTAACCCAACACTAACCCAACACTAACCCAACACTAACCCAACACTAACCCAACAACACTAACCCAACACTAACCCAACACTAACCCAACACTAACCCAACACTAACCCAACACTAACCCAACACTAACCCAACACTAACCCAACACTAACCCAACACTAACCCAACACTAACCCAACACTAACCCAACACTAACCCAACACTAACCCAACACTAACCCAACACTAACCCAACACTAACCCAACACTAACCCAACACTTTTTTTTTTTTTTTTTTTTTTTTTTTTTTTTTTTTTTTTTTTTTGGAGAGGGGGAAAATGCTTTACGCATACCCCGACATTTGTTGTCGGGGTTATGTGGGACTCCCCGCCTATAAAATAGGCGGGATACCCACTAAAAACCCCCTCTGGTGGTCTCCACCAGGGGCCTCATGGCGGCGCCCGGAACTTCTGGTGTAGTCCGTCGGGCGCCGCTATCATGAATGATGAGGCCCCGCTAAAAAACCCCCCCACTCCCAAAGTAAACATTGGGGGGAGGGGGAACCACCGAAATAGGACGCCACCCGGATGACCGGATGGGCGGCCCCATCTCCCAACGCAGCACTCCGTTACCCGGAGGTGCTGTCCCGCAATTAAACGTACTAAAACTTAAAACTACGATAAAAACGCGATAAAACTTAAATACTAAGATCCGCTAAAACACACGCGGCACCCCATATACAGGGGCCGCCGCCAGAGGGGGTCAACCCCTCCCACCGCTCAACGGGGGCCTACCCTCTTTCTCTTCCTCGCCAAACGGCCTCTCAGACGGGCCCTATTGGCCGCGGCCTCCTGGGCCATCCGGGCCCGCTCGGCCCGCAGGAGGCGGTCAGCCTCCATCTCGGCCGTCTGGCGAGCTCCCATCACCCCCGCCGCGAACTCGCGGAAAGCAGCCCACCTCTCCGAGGAGGAAATGGCAAGGGGCACCAAGGTGGAGACTTCCACAGGCGCCCCAAGGCTGGCGGCCAGCACCTCGCGCTGGGGGGCGAACTCCGGGCACGCAATGAGCACATGCTCTGCGTCATCCCGGGCCGCCCCGCAGTCCAAACACGCCTCGGAGGGTGCCTTCCCGATTCGATGACGGAACCGTTGGAAGGACCCGTGCCCACTCAGCAGTTGCATGGACCAATAGTCCGCAACAACTGAGGGGCCCGAGGCGTCGACGAAGGTGCCGACCGCGGGGATAAGGCGCCTCACCCAACCTGTGGGCGGGGACCTATCCCATTCCGCCTGCCATTCCTCCATAGCGGCTGTTAACGCAGCCGCTATGTGGAGGTGAGCCCGCGCTTTTAAAATCGACGGATCGCCGCCAAGGGTGGGGTCATCCCTGTCTTGCGCCTTTGCGCAATAAATTGCGCGCCCCATTCTGGCCTTGAAGTACAGCGGCATTCGCCCTGCTAAAACGCAGAGCGAGGCAAAGGACACAGTCCTGTATGCCGCTGTACTTCGGATCAGGGCCGTGCGCTGAGAACGACGGAGAATAGTGCACGCACCCTCCGTAGTCAGCGCCACGGCCCAGACCGGCGATCCGTATAAAATCACGGACTCCCACACCGAGTAGTAAAGTCTCCGGGAATGGGCGGATGGGCCCCTGGTGTTCGGGAGGAGCGCAGAAAGCGCTCCCGTGACCCTATCCGCCCTAACTGAGACCTCCCCCAAATGGGCCCAATAATTCCGGAGGCAGTCAAAAACTACCCCCAAATACCGGACCCTGGCCGCCGTGATGACGTCGGCATCCAGGATCCGAAGACTGACTGTCCTCTGGATCCTGTGGCCAGTCAGGAGGATGGCCTCCGTTTTTTCTGCTGCCAAGGAAAGGCCTGTTTTACGAAACCAGGCTCCAATCCTCGGCAGCACGGCTGCCATCTGCATCCTGACCTGGGAGAGGTCCTTACCCGAAAACAAAAGGGCGAGGTCGTCGGCGTACGCAATCGCACGCCCCGCCCCGCCCATATCCAACTCGGTGAGGAGTCCGTCGTAAACGGCGTTCCACAGGAACGGCCCTAAAACAGACCCCTGTGGAACGCCCGCGTAAATATCACGGACCACGGTGCCCTCATATGAGTGCACCGTGATCCCGCGGTTATTAAAATAATCCCCGAGGAGTACCCGAACACGTCGATCCACCCCTCTCCTCCTCATCTCGTCCAAAACAACATCCCACCGAAGGGTGTTGAATGCGTTCTGGACGTCGAATGAGAGGAGGAGGCAGATCCGGTTTCTGGCCCTGGAGTCCTCGGCGAACCGAGCAACCTCGGTCGCCGCCTCCATGGTGCCGACACCACGGCGAAAACCAAACTGGTTGCGGTGGAAGGGGTCCCTGCCGAGCTGGGATTCCAGGATCTCCTTGATAACATACTCCCATACCTTTGACAAGGCTGGGAGTACGGAGATCGGCCTATAGGCCCTCGGACTTAGGGGATCCTTCCCCGGCTTCGGGATCAAGATGACTCTGGCCATCTTCCACGAAGCCGGGATTCCACCGCGCACCAATGTGTCGGCAACCATCTCGCGTATCATATCCGGAAAAGCCCGGGCCACACAGGCCACGACCCCCGACGGGACTCGGTCGAGTCCGGGGGCCTTGTTGGGCTTGATACGCGAGAGGGCCCTCTCGACCTGCTCGGGTAATACCTCGGAGACCCCCCTCCAATACGAAGGGAGGGGGCGCATCGCGAGGGGTCGCAATGAGGGGGCGTGCGCACGCGCTGGCCCAACCGATGGCGTGGGGGAAGGAGGAGGAAGGGGGGGGAGCGGGGCGGTGGCAAACAGGGTATCAACTACCCTGCCCACCTGCTCCCGCGTCAAAACCGTATTCGGTTTTCGCCCCCCCAACCTAGCCATAACGATCTTATATGGCTTCCCCCACGGATCGCCGTCCACCGTGCCGTACAACTCCCTCCAGAGCTTCTCCTTGGAGCGCCAGATCAGAACCTGAACTGAACGCCTAGCCAAGGAGAAGTCCCGCCTCAGTTGTTCGAGGCGGGGGGAGGAAGGATCGAGTCTCCTCCGACTTCTCTGGAGGAGTCTCCGGGCACGGTGCATCGCCTTTCTAGACTCGGCGATATCCGCGTTCCACCATCGGTTGGGCTTCCGGGTCCCCCGTGGAAGACACCTCTTCCTGAGGACCCGGGCACTAACCCCCTCGAGGAGGCGTTGCAGACCCTCCGCTCGCGGAACCTCGTCCGTAAAACCGGACGGTTCCCGCAGAGGGGGAGGGGCCACCACGCCCACAGGCGTGACCAGCGAGGTGGGCGGAGTCGGGAGGGTGTCCCGTAGGACACGGAAACCCTCCAAAATCGACTCCGGGGAGACGTCCCTCATCACGTATGGAGTCCAGCCGTCGCCTGGTGGTCGGCGAGCCACACCCTGTTTTGCCAGGGTGTGGCGGACATAGAAGTGGTCGGAGGCAGTGTAGTGCCGAAGCACCTCACTCCTCCGAACCCTCCCGGCCAGACTTCTGTCAACAGACAGTACGTCGATGAAGGACGACCCCCTGCCCCCCCGGAACGTAAACCGGTCCCGGAGTCGGATGGGCACAAGGCCCAACCTCGCCAGCAAGGCCATACAGGCATGGCCCCTCCTATCTGCAACCCTCCCCCCCCAGGCAGGGGACTTGGCGTTCAAGTCCCCCGCGAGGATGACCCCTCGCCCCGGGGTTAAAAGATTTAAAACTATGTCCTCCAACTCGTCGAGGAACTGCAGGAATGCAGGCCCTTTCCTGCTCGGTCGGCAGTAACAGCTCACCACGACCGTGTTATCCACGATCGCGGTGGCTATTCCTTCGGCAGCGGCGGGGGGGGTAAGGGAGGCAAACCTGCCCTTAAACCCGGTCACCCAGATCGCCGCGTCCCCCGTGGCATCCCCGATCCATTCAGGTAAAATCCTGTAAGGTTCGGAGATGACCACGAGGTCAACCCCAAGCAGGCTGGCATTATGGATCATAAGATCCTGCGCCAGCCTGCATCTATTGAGGTTGATTTGTAAGATCTGGGTCATTAACCGGGTCTACCTGGTCTTGGCCCCCCCGCTGCCGAATTCGCCCTTATGGCTGGGCAGGCCAGCGACGCAGTGACATGCGCCGCTTTCTGGCCCGTAACCCCTGCCGCCGAACAGATGAGGCACCGAGCCACGCCCTTGCACGTCGCAATGACGTGGTCGGAGGCCCCGCATCTCCTGCATAACTCCTTGCCCTTGGGGACCGTGGGGCATGACGCTGCCAGGTGCCCCAGTTGATGGCACGCGAAGCATCGCGTGCTCCTAACCAGGGGCCTGGCCCGCACCACGGTCAAACCCGTTCTAAAACGAACGGGTTCCACGCCCTTAGGGAGGGCGGTGGTGGGAACCTCCACCACCGCGGTCTGTGTCCCGCTGAGGACGGACTGCCTCAGCGACCGGACCACCAGACATGTCCCCTCCACCTTAAGGGCCGCGCCCAAGTCCTCGACGAGCTGGGGGGCACCGACCATCGGGTCGATGTCCCTCACCTCCAGAACCGTACGGTCCTGAAGGGACGCGCACGTAACTTTCCCGGCCGTAAGCTTGACCAGCTCCGCCGCCACCGCCGCCGCACTGACCCTAGGCCCCACCTCCAGGAGGACGTGCCCCAGGCGCGTGCGTTTCACGGCCCTGACATCAGTCAAGGCCGCACGCCCCAGGGTCACCGTCAACCTATATGTATCGAGGTATGACCCCCCCTCCGGCACCCTGACCAGCACCGCCTCTGGGCGTGTCCTGGCCGGCCTCCTTTTCTTCGCAGGCCCGGTGGCCTGCGCCCGAAGGACCGCCCCCGACGGCAGGCGAGCCCCACTGGGAGATAGGAGTGGAGGAGGAGGTGGTCCCGCCTTCGGGGGTACCACAGGCACCCCCGGGTCAGCCGGCCCCTTCCCCTTCTTATTCCTTTTCTTCTTTCTGGTGACCTCCACAAATGGGAGGTCACCACGGCCCGCAGCTTCTGCGGGGGGGGGTGGAGGTCCACCCCCGACCTTCCCAGAAGGCAACGTGTCCTTACTAACAGGGGGGGGAGGGGAGTGGACCAACCTTGGACCCATAGGCGTGCCGGCGGCGGTCGAGGACAATGCCTCGGAGAATAGTCTCTTAATTCGACGCCGCCGACACCACCTCACTGGGGGAGGTCCTCATTCTCTTCCCCTTCCCCTTCCCCTTGGGCGGAGGGGTTTTGCCCCCCTTCACAGAAGGGGGGACCTTAACGCCCCTCCCGCCCTCTGCACTGGTACCCGGCACAACGGGCGGAGGTGGACCCACCACCTCCTCCGTTTGAGTCGCCACCTCCACAGTCTTTACAACAAGACTGGGAGGGGCGGGGGCGGAGGCCCACAGCCGCGACTGGGTAAGCTCCTTAATCTTACCCTCCGCCGGCTTACCCTTAGCCAACGAGGCGGCGACGTCGTGGTAGGCCAAGGCCTCCACCACGGCTTCAGAAGCCGCCTCGCACCTCCCGACAATGCCTTCCACAAGGGTAGTCACCCTACCCTTGGTGGCATTGCCGGAGGCGACCGTGGCCTTGAGATCGCGGCACTCAGTTACTAGAGCCCTGAGAAGGGCCCCTACCTCCTCAAGGCGGGCCTCCAGCTTCTGCTCCGCGGTCTGCTTTTTCGACCGCGGCCGGCTCCCCGAGCCAGACGCAGAGCACGACGGGGGAGGGGGACTAGGGACACTGGACCCCGATACGGGACCCCCCCCATCCCCCCCTTTCCCACCCAAAACCTCTATACTTTTAATCTTGGGGACGCCCTTACGCGCCCCCCGAGGCCCTGAAAAGGGCCGTTTCACGGGGTCATTCCCCGCCCCATCACCCTTAGGGTGGGAGCTCCCCCCTCCCTCCACACACAGCCCAAGCTGCAGCCCCGGCGCTGCAGCAGCCCCAATGCTGACGAGGCCCTCCGATTGAGCTCTACGCTCCGGAGGGGTCCTCGCCAGCGTCCTACCCCTCATGATCCCAGTCGCAGCCGGGGTCGTGGGGGTCTCCGGGATGACTTTTACGTCACCCCCGCTTATTAAGGATGGGGGGGGGGTCAAAGTTACCCCCGCCGCAGCGAGCAGCGCCACCCTATTGCGCCACTCCTGTCCCTTCCCCACCTCTTTTCCGCTCTCATGCTCGACCTCCGGGGACTCGGTCGAATCCCCCCCTAGCACCACGAGGGGGGGAGACCCCTCGGACGAGGCATGAGTCCCAACAGTAACCAAATCGTAGTCCTGAGAAAAGCCAAGTCTTGCCGCTGTAACTTCTTCCCCAGGGTGCAATGGCGGTGCTTCAACACCGCCACCCGGGGTGGCACCGGCCCGCCGCATCGGCACGGTGTCATCGGGCTTATTTCCGTTACCCTGGTGGCTGCCGACAAGGCCTCCAGGGGCTGACCCTATGTCAGTGCCTGCCGAGTGAACATCCGAGGCTCGGCTTGGTATTGACATTTAATCATATAAGTCTTAAAGGGCGACGGCCCCACCGCCCGGCGGATTTCACCAACTCGTGGCCCGGTGTTACGGCCACACGCAGCAATCCCGAAAAAACGGAGGGACCCGTAGCTGCCGGTCCTAGTCCGGAAAACCAGACACAGGGACCCCCATTAGCCGATGTTGTACTAATGGGGGCCCCCCAACCCCCCCTTATAACTACACACCACACCTCGATGCGCGCCCCGTATGCAGATCTAAGCATACCATCACGGGGTCGGTTGGGGCTACCCAGCCCCAAACGAATCCCCGTGGTACCCCACTAGCTATATCTTTCCTTTTCCAGGCGTCCAAAAGCCAAGGAACGTGGGAACAAGGGCGCGCACCGGCTCACAAGCCCAGGAGCCCCCGGGACGAGCGGGCAAAGCCCCCCTCTACCGCGCATACCCTCCGACCATACGCCCCCCCTATAGATGTTTTAGGGCGAGGCCCGGGTCACCCTGTTCAGGGCCACCCAGCGACCCCGCCACACGGGGGGGACGTCAGATGGGCACCGACCGGCCGCCCGCTAACCTCTCCCTGGGGGATCGGTTATTTTTAAAAAATTTTCTCCTTTTTTTTTAGGACTCTCACGGAGGGGTGGTCAACCCTTAGCCAGGAAGGCAGCGTCCCCCATCCGGCCCCTAGGAAGGAATAAATTCCTCACCCAGGACCCGAAGGGGAACATAGCCGCCTTCCCAGAGCTCCCCCACCACGCTCAAGGTGGTTGACCCTGGGGGGAGCAACACTAACCCAACACTAACCCAACACTAACCCAACACTAACCCAACACTAACCCAACACTAACCCAACACTAACCCAACACTAACCCAACACTAACCCAACACTAACCCAACACTAACCCAACACTAACCCAACACTAACCCAACACTAACCCAACACTAACCCAACACTAACCCAACACTAACCCAACACTAACCCAACACTAACCCAACACTAACCCAACACTAACCCAACACTAACCCAACACTAACCCAACACTAACCCAACACTAACCCAACACTAACCCAACACTAACCCAACCCAACACTAACCCAACACTAACCCAACACTAACCCAACACTAACCCAACACTAACCCAACACTAACCCAACACTAACCCAACACTAACCCAACACTAACCCAACACTAACCCAACACTTTTTTTTTTTTTTTTTTTTTTTTTTGGAGAGGGGGAAAATGCTTTACGCATACCCCGACATTTGTTGTCGGGGTTATGTGGGACTCCCCGCCTATAAAATAGGCGGGATACCCACTAAAAACCCCCTCTGGTGGTCTCCACCAGGGGCCTCATGGCGGCGCCCGGAACTTCTGGTGTAGTCCGTCGGGCGCCGCTATCATGAATGATGAGGCCCCGCTAAAAAACCCCCCCACTCCCAAAGTAAACATTGGGGGGGGGGAACCACCGAAATGGGACGCCACCCGGATGACCGGATGGGCGGCCCCATCTCCCAACGCAGCACTCCGTTACCCGGAGGTGCTGTCCCGCAATTAAACGTATTAAAACTTAAAACTACGATAAAAACGCGATAAAACTTAAACACTAAGACCCGCTAAAACACACGCGACACCCCATATACTGGGGCCGCCGCCAGAGGGGGTCAACCCCTCCCACCGCTCAACGGGGGCCTACCCTCTTTCTCTTCCTCGCCAAACGGCCTCTAAGACGGGCCCTATTGGCCGCGGCCTCCTGGGCCATCCGGGCCCGCTCGGCCCGCAGGAGGCGGTCAGCCTCCATCTCGGCCGTCTGGCGAGCTCCCATCACCCCCGCCGCGAACTCGCGGAAAGCAGCCCACCTCTCCGAGGAGGAAATGGCAAGGGGCACCAAGGTGGAGACTTCCACAGGCGCCCCAAGGCTGGCGGCCAGCACCTCGCGCTGGGGGGCGAACTCCGGGCACGCAATGAGCACATGCTCTGCGTCATCCCGGGCCGCCCCGCAGTCCAAACACGCCTCGGAGGGTGCCTTCCCGATTCGATGACGGAACCGTTGGAAGGACCCGTGCCCACTCAGCAGTTGCATGGACCAATAGTCCGCAACAACTGAGGGGCCCGAGGCGTCGACGAAGGTGCCGACCGCGGGGATAAGGCGCCTCACCCAACCTGTGGGCGGGGACCTATCCCATTCCGCCTGCCATTCCTCCATAGCGGCTGTTAACGCAGCCGCTTTGTGGAGGTGAGCCCGCGCTTTTAAAATCGACGGATCGCCGCCAAGGGTGGGGTCATCCCTGTCTTGCGCCTTTGCGCAATAAATTGCGCGCCCCATTCTGGCCTTGAAGTACAGCGGCATTCGCCCTGCTAAAACGCAGAGCGAGGCAAAGGACACAGTCCTGTATGCCGCTGTACTTCGGATCAGGGCCGTGCGCTGAGAACGACGGAGAATAGTGCGCGCACCCTCCGTAGTCAGCGCCACGGCCCAGACCGGCGATCCGTATAAAATCACGGACTCCCACACCGAGTAGTAAAGTCTCCGGGAATGGGCGGATGGGCCCCTGGTGTTCGGGAGGAGCGCAGAAAGCGCTCCCGTGACCCTATCCGCCCTAACTGAGACCTCCCCCAAATGGGCCCGATAATTCCGGAGGCAGTCAAAAACTACCCCCAAATACCGGACCCTGGCCGCCGTGATGACGTCGGCATCCAGGATCCGAAGACTGACTGTCTTCTGGATCCTGTGGCCAGTCAGGAGGATGGCCTCCGTTTTTTCTGCTGCCAAGGAAAGGCCTGTTTTACGAAACCAGGCTCCAATCCTCGGCAGCACGGCTGCCATCTGCATCCTGACCTGGGAGAGGTCCTTACCCGAAAACAAAAGGGCGAGGTCGTCGGCGTACGCAATCGCACGCCCCGCCCCGCCCATATCCAACTCGGTGAGGAGTCCGTCGTAAACGGCGTTCCACAGGAACGGCCCTAAAACAGACCCCTGTGGAACGCCCGCGTAAATATCACGGACCACGGTGCCCTCATATGAGTGCACCGTGATCCCGCGGTTATTAAAATAATCCCCGAGGAGTACCCGAACACGTCGATCCACCCCTCTCCTCCTCATCTCGTCCAAAACAACATCCCACCGAAGGGTGTTGAATGCGTTCTGGACGTCGAATGAGAGGAGGAGGCAGATCCGGTTTCTGGCCCTGGAGTCCTCGGCGAACCGAGCAACCTCGGTCGCCGCCTCCATGGTGCCGACACCACGGCGAAAACCAAACTGGTTGCGGTGGAAGGGGTCCCTGCCGAGCTGGGATTCCAGGATCTCCTTGATAACATACTCCCATACCTTTGACAAGGCTGGGAGTACGGAGATCGGCCTATAGGCCCTCGGACTTAGGGGATCCTTCCCCGGCTTCGGGATCAAGATGACTCTGGCCATCTTCCACGAAGCCGGGATTCCACCGCGCACCAATGTGTCGGCAACCATCTCGCGTATCATATCCGGAAAAGCCCGGGCCACACAGGCCACGACCCCCGACGGGACTCGGTCGAGTCCGGGGGCCTTGTTGGGCTTGATACGCGAGAGGGCCCTCTCGACCTGCTCGGGTAATACCTCGGAGACCCCCCTCCAATACGAAGGGAGGGGGCGCATCGCGAGGGGTCGCAATGAGGGGGCGTGCGCACGCGCTGGCCCAACCGATGGCGTGGGGGAAGGAGGAGGAAGGGGGGGGAGCGGGGCGGTGGCAAACAGGGTATCAACTACCCTGCCCACCTGCTCCCGCGTCAAAACCGTATTCGGTTTTCGCCCCCCCAACCTAGCCATAACGATCTTATATGGCTTCCCCCACGGATCGCCGTCCACCGTGCCGTACAACTCCCTCCAGAGCTTCTCCTTGGAGCGCCAGATCAGAACCTGAACTGAACGCCTAGCCAAGGAGAAGTCCCGCCTCAGTTGTTCGAGGCGGGGGGAGGAAGGATCGAGTCTCCTCCGACTTCTCTGGAGGAGTCTCCGGGCACGGTGCATCGCCTTTCTAGACTCGGCGATATCCGCGTTCCACCATCGGTTGGGCTTCCGGGTCCCCCGTGGAAGACACCTCTTCCTGAGGACCCGGGCACTAACCCCCTCGAGGAGGCGTTGCAGACCCTCCGCTCGCGGAACCTCGTCCGTAAAACCGGACGGTTCCCGCAGAGGGGGAGGGGCCACCACGCCCACAGGCGTGACCAGCGAGGTGGGCGGAGTCGGGAGGGTGTCCCGTAGGACACGGAAACCCTCCAAAATCGACTCCGGGGAGACGTCCCTCATCACGTATGGAGTCCAGCCGTCGCCTGGTGGTCGGCGAGCCACACCCTGTTTTGCCAGGGTGTGGCGGACATAGCAGTGGTCGGAGGCAGTGTAGTGCCGAAGCACCTCACTCCTCCGAACCCTCCCGGCCAGACTTCTGTCAACAGACAGTACGTCGATGAAGGACGACCCCCTGCCCCCCCGGAACGTAAACCGGTCCCGGAGTCGGATGGGCACAAGGCCCAACCTCGCCAGCAAGGCCATACAGGCATGGCCCCTCCTATCTGCAACCCTCCCCCCCCAGGCAGGGGACTTGGCGTTCAAGTCCCCCGCGAGGATGACCCCTCGCCCCGGGGTTAAAAGATTTAAAACTATGTCCTCCAGCTCGTCGAGGAACTGCAGGAATGCAGGCCCTTTCCTGCTCGGTCGGCAGTAACAGCTCACCACGACCGTGTTATCCACGATCGCGGTGGCTATTCCTTCGGCAGCGGCGGGGGGGGTAAGGGAGGCAAACCTGCCCTTAAACCCGGTCACCCAGATCGCCGCGTCCCCCGTGGCATCCCCGATCCATTCAGGTAAAATCCTGTAAGGTTCGGAGATGACCACGAGGTCAACCCCAAGCAGGCTGGCATTATGGATCATAAGATCCTGCGCCAGCCTGCATCTATTGAGGTTGATTTGTAAGATCTGGGTCATTAACCGGGTCTACCTGGTCTTGGCCCCCCCGCTGCCGAATTCGCCCTTATGGCTGGGCAGGCCAGCGACGCAGTGACATGCGCCGCTTTCTGGCCCGTAACCCCTGCCGCCGAACAGATGAGGCACCGAGCCACGCCCTTGCACGTCGCAATGACGTGGTCGGAGGCCCCGCATCTCCTGCATAACTCCTTGCCCTTGGGGACCGTGGGGCATGACGCTGCCAGGTGCCCCAGTTGATGGCACGCGAAGCATCGCGTGCTCCTAACCAGGGGCCTGGCCCGCACCACGGTCAAACCCGTTCTAAAACGAACGGGTTCCGCGCCCTTAGGGAGGGCGGTGGTGGGAACCTCCACCACCGCGGTCTGTGTCCCGCTGAGGACGGACTGCCTCAGCGACCGGACCACCAGACATGTCCCCTCCACCTTAAGGGCCGCGCCCAAGTCCTCGACGAGCTGGGGGGCACCGACCATCGGGTCGATGTCCCTCACCTCCAGAACCGTACGGTCCTGAAGGGACGCGCACGTAACTTTCCCGGCCGTAAGCTTGACCAGCTCCGCCGCCACCGCCGCCGCACTGACCCTAGGCCCCACCTCCAGGAGGACGTGCCCCAGGCGCGTGCGTTTCACGGCCCTGACATCAGTCAAGGCCGCACGCCCCAGGGTCACCGTCAACCTATATGTTTCGAGGTATGACCCCCCCTCCGGCACCCTGACCAGCACCGCCTCTGGGCGTGTCCTGGCCGGCCTCCTTTTCTTCGCAGGCCCGGTGGCCTGCGCCCGAAGGACCGCCCCCGACGGCAGGCGAGCCCCACTGGGAGATAGGAGTGGAGGAGGAGGTGGTCCCGCCTTCGGGGGTACCACAGGCACCCCCGGGTCAGCCGGCCCCTTCCCCTTCTTATTCTTCTTCTTCTTTCTGGTGACCTCCACAAATGGGAGGTCACCACGGCCCGCAGCTTCTGCGGGGGGGGGTGGAGGTCCACCCCCGACCTTCCCAGAAGGCAACGTCTCCTTACTAACAGGGGGGGGAGGGGAGTGGACCAACCTTGGACCCATAGGCGTGCCGGCGGCGGTCGAGGACAATGCCTCGGAGAATAGTCTCTTCTTCGACGCCGCCGACACCACCTCACTGGGGGAGGTCCTCATTCTCTTCCCCTTCCCCTTCCCCTTGGGCGGAGGGGTTTTGCCCCCCTTCACAGAAGGGGGGACCTTAACGCCCCTCCCGCCCTCCGCACTGGTACCCGGCACAACGGGCGGAGGTGGACCCACCACCTCCTCCGTTTGAGTCGCCACCTCCACAGTCTTTACAACAAGACTGGGAGGGGCGGGGGCGGAGGCCCACAGCCGCGACTGGGTAAGCTCCTTAATCTTACCCTCCGCCGGCTTACCCTTAGCCAACGAGGCGGCGACGTCGTGGTAGGCCAAGGCCTCCACCACGGCTTCAGAAGCCGCCTCGCACCTCCCGACAATGCCTTCCGCAAGGGTAGTCACCCTACCCTTGGTGGCATTGCCGGAGGCGACCGTGGCCTTGAGATCGCGGCACTCAGTTACTAGAGCCCTGAGAAGGGCCCCTACCTCCTCAAGGCGGGCCTCCAGCTTCTGCTCCGCGGTCTGCTTTTTCGACCGCGGCCGGCTCCCCGAGCCAGACGCAGAGCACGACGGGGGAGGGGGACTAGGGACACTGGACCCCGATACGGGACCCCCCCCATCCCCCCCTTTCCCACCCAAAACCTCTATACTTTTAATCTTGGGGACGCCCTTACGCGCCCCCCGAGGCCCTGAAAAGGGCCGTTTCACGGGGTCATTCCCCGCCCCATCACCCTTAGGGTGGGAGCTCCCCCCTCCCTCCACACACAGCCCAAGCTGCAGCCCCGGCGCTGCAGCAGCCCCAATGCTGACGAGGCCCTCCGATTGAGCTCTACGCTCCGGAGGGGTCCTCGCCAGCGTCCTACCCCTCATGATCCCAGTTGCAGCCGGGGTCGTGGGGGTCTCCGGGATGACTCTTACGTCACCCCCACTTATTAAGGATGGGGGGGGGGTCAAAGTTACCCCCGCCGCAGCGAGCAGCGCCACCCTATGGCGCCACTCCTGTCCCTTCCCCACCTCTTTTCCAGTCTCATGCTCGACCTCCGGGGATTCGGTCGAATCCCCCCCTAGCACCACGAGGGGGGGAGACCCCTCGGACGAGGCATGAGTCCCAACGGTAACCAAATCGTAGTCCTGAGAAAAGCCAAGTCTTGCCGCTGTAACTTCTTCCCCGGGGTGCAATGGCGGTGCTTCAACACCGCCACCCGGGGTGGCACCGGCCCGCCGCATCGGCACGGTGTCATCGGGCTTATTTCCGTTACCCTGGTGGCTGCCGACAAGGCCTCCAGGGGCTGACCCTATGTCAGTGCCTGCCGAGTGAACATCCGAGGCTCGGCTTGGTATTGACATTTAATCATATAAGTCTTAAAGGGCGACGGCCCCACCGCCCGGCGGATTTCACCAACTCGTGGCCCGGTGTTACGGCCACACGCAGCAATCCCGAAAAAACGGAGGGACCCGTAGCTGCCGGTCCTAGTCCGGAAAACCAGACACAGGGACCCCCATTAGCCGATGTTGTACTAATGGGGGCCCCCCAACCCCCCCTTATAACTACACACCACACCTCGATGCGCGCCCCGTATGCAGATCTAAGCATACCATCACGGGGTCGGTTGGGGCTACCCAGCCCCAAACGAATCCCCGTGGTACCCCACTAGCTATATCTTTCCTTTTCCAGGCGTCCAAAAGCCAAGGAACGTGGGAACAAGGGCGCGCACCGGCTCACAAGCCCAGGAGCCCCCGGGACGAGCGGGCAAAGCCCCCCTCTACCGCGCATACCCTCCGACCATACGCCCCCCCTATAGATGTTTTAGGGCGAGGCCCGGGTCACCCTGTTCAGGGCCACCCAGCGACCCCGCCACACGGGGGGGACGTCAGATGGGCACCAACCGGCCGCCCGCTAACCTCTCCCTGGGGGATCGGTTATTTTTAAAAATTTTCTCCTTTTTTTAGGACTCTCACGGAGGGGTGGTCAACCCTTAGCCAGGAAGGCAGCATCCCCCATCCGGCCCCTAGGAAGGAATAAATTCCTCACCCAGGACCCGAAGGGGAACATAGCCGCTTTCCCAGAGCTCCCCCACCACGCTCAAGGTGGTTGACCCTGGGGGGAGAACACTAACCCAACACTAACCCAACACTAACCCAACACTAACCCAACCCAACACTAACCCAACACTAACCCAACACTAACCCAACACTAACCCAACACTTTTTTTTTTTTTTTTTTTTTTTTTTTTTTTTTTTTTTTTTTTTTGGAGAGGGGGAAAATGCTTTACGCATACCCCGACATTTGTTGTCGGGGTTATGTGGGACTCCCCGCCTATAAAATAGGCGGGATACCCACTAAAAACCCCCTCTGGTGGTCTCCACCAGGGGCCTCATGGCGGCGCCCGGAACTTCTGGTGTAGTCCGTCGGGCGCCGCTATCATGAATGATGAGGCCCCGCTAAAAAAAAAAAAAAAAAAAAAAAAAAAAAAAAAAAAAAAAAAAAAAAAAAAAAAAAACCCCACTCCCAAAGTAAACATTGGGGGGGGGGGAACCACCGAAATGGGACGCCACCCGGATGACCGGATGGGCGGCCCCATCTCCCAACGCAGCACTCCGTTACCCGGAGGTGCTCTCCCGCAATTAAACGTATTAAAACTTAACACTACGATAAAAACGCGATAAAACTTAAACACTAAGACCCGCTAAAACACACGCGACACCCCATATACAGGGGCCGCCGCCAGAGGGGGTCAACCCCTCCCACCGCTCAACGGGGGCCTACCCTCTTTCTCTTCCTCGCCAAACGGCCTCTAAGACGGGCCCTGTTGGCCGCGGCCTCCTGGGCCATCCGGGCCCGCTCGGCCCGCAGGAGGCGGTCAGCCTCCATCTCGGCCGTCTGGCGAGCTCCCATCACCCCCGCCGCGAACTCGCGGAAAGCAGCCCACCTCTCCGAGGAGGAAATGGCAAGGGGCACCAAGGTGGAGACTTCCACAGGCGCCCCAAGGCTGGCGGCCAGCACCTCGCGCTGGGGGGCGAACTCCGGGCACGCAATGAGCACATGCTCTGCGTCATCCCGGGCCGCCCCGCAGTCCAAACACGCCTCGGAGGGTGCCTTCCCGATTCGATGACGGAACCGTTGGAAGGACCCGTGCCCACTCAGCAGTTGCATGGACCAATAGTCCGCAACAACTGAGGGGCCCGAGGCGTCGACGAAGGTGCCGACCGCGGGGATAAGGCGCCTCACCCAACCTGTGGGCGGGGACCTATCCCATTCCGCCTGCCATTCCTCCATAGCGGCTGCTAACGCAGCCGCTTTGTGGAGGTGAGCCCGCGCTTTTAAAATCGACGGATCGCCGCCAAGGGTGGGGTCATCCCTATCTTGCGCCTTTGCGCAATAAATTGCGCGCCCCATTCTGGCCTTGAAGTACAGCGGCATTCGCCCTGCTAAAACGCAGAGCGAGGCAAAGGACACAGTCCTGTATGCCGCTGTACTTCGGATCAGGGCCGTGCGCTGAGAACGACGGAGAATAGTGCACGCACCCTCCGTAGTCAGCGCCACGGCCCAGACCGGCGATCCGTATAAAATCACGGACTCCCACACCGAGTAGTAAAGTCTCCGGGAATGGGCGGATGGGCCCCTGGTGTTCGGGAGGAGCGCAGAAAGCGCTCCCGTGACCCTATCCGCCCTAACTGAGACCTCCCCCAAATGGGCCCGATAATTCCGGAGGCAGTCAAAAACTACCCCCAAATACCGGACCCTGGCCGCCGTGATGACGTCGGCATCCAGGATCCGAAGACTGACTGTCTTCTGGATCCTGTGGCCAGTCAGGAGGATGGCCTCCGTTTTTTCTGCTGCCAAGGAAAGGCCTGTTTTACGAAACCAGGCTCCAATCCTCGGCAGCACGGCTGCCATCTGCATCCTGACCTGGGAGAGGTCCTTACCCGAAAACAAAAGGGCGAGGTCGTCGGCGTACGCAATCGCACGCCCCGCCCCGCCCATATCCAACTCGGTGAGGAGTCCGTCGTAAACGGCGTTCCACAGGAACGGCCCTAAAACAGACCCCTGTGGAACGCCCGCGTAAATATCACGGACCACGGTGCCCTCATATGAGTGCACCGTGATCCCGCGGTTATTAAAATAATCCCCGAGGAGTACCCGAACACGTCGATCCACCCCTCTCCTCCTCATCTCGTCCAAAACAACATCCCACCGAAGGGTGTTGAATGCGTTCTGGACGTCGAATGAGAGGAGGAGGCAGATCCGGTTTCTGGCCCTGGAGTCCTCGGCGAACCGAGCAACCTCGGTCGCCGCCTCCATGGTGCCGACACCACGGCGAAAACCAAACTGGTTGCGGTGGAAGGGGTCCCTGCCGAGCTGGGATTCCAGGATCTCCTTGATAACATACTCCCATACCTTTGACAAGGCTGGGAGTACGGAGATCGGCCTATAGGCCCTCGGACTTAGGGGATCCTTCCCCGGCTTCGGGATCAAGATGACTCTGGCCATCTTCCACGAAGCCGGGATTCCACCGCGCACCAATGTGTCGGCAACCATCTCGCGTATCATATCCGGAAAAGCCCGGGCCACACAGGCCACGACCCCCGACGGGACTCGGTCGAGTCCGGGGGCCTTGTTGGGCTTGATACGCGAGAGGGCCCTCTCGACCTGCTCGGGTAATACCTCGGAGACCCCCCTCCAATACGAAGGGAGGGGGCGCATCGCGAGGGGTCGCAATGAGGGGGCGTGCGCACGCGCTGGCCCAACCGATGGCGTGGGGGAAGGAGGAGGAAGGGGGGGGAGCGGGGCGGTGGCAAACAGGGTATCAACTACCCTGCCCACCTGCTTCCGCGTCAAAACCGTATTCGGTTTTCGCCCCCCCAACCTAGCCATAACGATCTTATATGGCTTCCCCCACGGATCGCCGTCCACCGTGCCGTACAACTCCCTCCAGAGCCTCTCCTTGGAGCGCCAGATCAGAACCTGAACTGAACGCCTAGCCAAGGAGAAGTCCCGCCTCAGTTGTTCGAGGCGGGGGGAGGAAGGATCGAGTCTCCTCCGACTTCTCTGGAGGAGTCTCCGGGCACGGTGCATCGCCTTTCTAGACTCGGCGATATCCGCGTTCCACCATCGGTTGGGCTTCCGGGTCCCCCGTGGAAGACACCTCTTCCTGAGGACCCGGGCACTAACCCCCTCGAGGAGGCGTTGCAGACCCTCCGCTCGCGGAACCCCGTCCGTAAAACCGGACGGTTCCCGCAGAGGGGGAGGGGCCACCACGCCCACAGGCGTGACCAGCGAGGTGGGCGGAGTCGGGAGGGTGTCCCGTAGGACACGGAAACCCTCCAAAATCGACTCCGGGGAGACGTCCCTCATCACGTATGGAGTCCAGCCGTCGCCTGGTGGTCGGCGAGCCACACCCTGTTTTGCCAGGGTGTGGCGGACATAGAAGTGGTCGGAGGCAGTGTAGTGCCGAAGCACCTCACTCCTCCGAACCCTCCCGGCCAGACTTCTGTCAACAGACAGTACGTCGATGAAGGACGACCCCCTGCCCCCCCGGAACGTAAACCGGTCCCGGAGTCGGATGGGCACAAGGCCCAACCTCGCCAGCAAGGCCATACAGGCATGGCCCCTCCTATCTGCAACCCTCCCCCCCCAGGCAGGGGACTTGGCGTTCAAGTCCCCCGCGAGGATGACCCCTCGCCCCGGGGTTAAAAGATTTAAAACTATGTCCTCCAGCTCGTCGAGGAACTGCAGGAATGCAGGCCCTTTCCTGCTCGGTCGGCAGTAACAGCTCACCACGACCGTGTTATCCACGATCGCGGTGGCTATTCCTTCGGCAGCGGCGGGGGGGGTAAGGGAGGCAAACCTGCCCTTAAACCCGGTCACCCAGATCGCCGCGTCCCCCGTGGCATCCCCGATCCATTCAGGTAAAATCCTGTAAGGTTCGGAGATGACCACGAGGTCAACCCCAAGCAGGCTGGCATTATGGATCATAAGATCCTGCGCCAGCCTGCATCTATTGAGGTTGATTTGTAAGATCTGGGTCATTAACCGGGTCTACCTGGTCTTGGCCCCCCCGCTGCCGAATTCGCCCTTATGGCTGGGCAGGCCAGCGACGCAGTGACATGCGCCGCTTTCTGGCCCGTAACCCCTGCCGCCGAACAGATGAGGCACCGAGCCACGCCCTTGCACGTCGCAATGACGTGGTCGGAGGCCCCGCATCTCCTGCATAACTCCTTGCCCTTGGGGACCGTGGGGCATGACGCTGCCAGGTGCCCCAGTTGATGGCACGCGAAGCATCGCGTGCTCCTAACCAGGGGCCTGGCCCGCACCACGGTCAAACCCGTTCTAAAACGAACGGGTTCCACGCCCTTAGGGAGGGCGGTGGTGGGAACCTCCACCACCGCGGTCTGTGTCCCGCTGAGGACGGACTGCCTCAGCGACCGGACCACCAGACATGTCCCCTCCACCTTAAGGGCCGCGCCCAAGACACTAACCCAACACTAACCCAACACTAACCCAACACTAACCCAACACTAACCCAACACTAACCCAACACTAACCCAACACTAACCCAACACTAACCCAACACTAACCCAACACTAACCCAACACTAACCCAACACTAACCCAACACTAACCCAACACTAACCCAACACTTTTTTTTTTTTTTTTTTTTTTTTTTTTTTTTGGAGAGGGGGAAAATGCTTTACGCATACCCCGACATTTGTTGTCGGGGTTATGTGGGACTCCCCGCCTATAAAATAGGCGGGATACCCACTAAAAACCCCCTCTGGTGGTCTCCACCAGGGGCCTCATGGCGGCGCCCGGAACTTCTGGTGTAGTCCGTCGGGCGCCGCTATCATGAATGATGAGGCCCCGCTAAAAAACCCCCCCACTCCCAAAGTAAACATTGGGGGGGGGGAAACCACCGAAATGGGACGCCACCCGGATGACCGGTTGGGCGGCCCCATCTCCCGACGCAACCCTCCGTTAACCCGGAGGTGCCGTCCCGCAATTAAACGTACTAAAACTTAAAACTACGGTAAAAACGCGATAAAACTTAAATACTAAGACCCGCTAAAACACACGCGGCACCCCATATACAGGGGCCGCCGCCAGAGGGGGTCAACCCCTCCCACCGCTCAACGGGGGCCTACCCTCTTTCTCTTCCTCGCCAAACGGCCTCGCAGACGGGCCCTATTGGCCGCGGCCTCCTGGGCCATCCGGGCCCGCTCGGCCCGCAGGAGGCGGTCAGCCTCCATCTCGGCCGTCTGGCGAGCTCCCATCACCCCCGCCGCGAACTCGCGGAAAGCAGCCCACCTCTCCGAGGAGGAAATGGCAAGGGGCACCAAGGTGGAGACTTCCACAGGCGCCCCAAGGCTGGCGGCCAGCACCTCGCGCTGGGGGGCGAACTCCGGGCACGCAATGAGCACATGCTCTGCGTCATCCCGGGCCGCCCCGCAGTCCAAACACGCCTCGGAGGGTGCCTTCCCGATTCGATGACGGAACCGTTGGAAGGACCCGTGCCCACTCAGCAGTTGCATGGACCAATAGTCCGCAACAACTGAGGGGCCCGAGGCGTCGACGAAGGTGCCGACCGCGGGGATAAGGCGCCTCACCCAACCTGTGGGCGGGGACCTATCCCATTCCGCCTGCCATTCCTCCATAGCGGCTGCTGACGCAGCCGCTTTGTGGAGGTGAGCCCGCGCTTTTAAAATCGACGGATCGCCGCCAAGGGTGGGGTCATCCCTGTCTTGCGCCTTTGCGCAATAAATTGCGCGCCCCATTCTGGCCTTGAAGTACAGCGGCATTCGCCCTGCTAAAACGCAGAGCGAGGCAAAGGACACAGTCCTGTATGCCGCTGTACTTCGGATCAGGGCCGTGCGCTGAGAACGACGGAGAATAGTGCGCGCACCCTCCGTAGTCAGCGCCACGGCCCAGACCGGCGATCCGTATAAAATCACGGACTCCCACACCGAGTAGTAAAGTCTCCGGGAATGGGCGGATGGGCCCCTGGTGTTCGGGAGGAGCGCAGAAAGCGCTCCCGTGACCCTATCCGCCCTAACTGAGACCTCCCCCAAATGGGCCCGATAATTCCGGAGGCAGTCAAAAACTACCCCCAAATACCGGACCCTGGCCGCCGTGATGACGTCGGCATCCAGGATCCGAAGACTGACTGTCTTCTGGATCCTGTGGCCAGTCAGGAGGATGGCCTCCGTTTTTTCTGCTGCCAAGGAAAGGCCTGTTTTACGAAACCAGGCTCCAATCCTCGGCAGCACGGCTGCCATCTGCATCCTGACCTGGGAGAGGTCCTTACCCGAAAACAAAAGGGCGAGGTCGTCGGCGTACGCAATCGCACGCCCCGCCCCGCCCATATCCAACTCGGCGAGGAGTCCGTCGTAAACGGCGTTCCACAGGAACGGCCCTAAAACAGACCCCTGTGGAACGCCCGCGTAAATATCACGGACCACGGTGCCCTCATATGAGTGCACCGTGATCCCGCGGTTATTAAAATAATCCCCGAGGAGTACCCGAACACGTCGATCCACCCCTCTCCTCCTCATCTCGTCCAAAACAACATCCCACCGAAGGGTGTTGAATGCGTTCTGGACGTCGAATGAGAGGAGGAGGCAGATCCGGTTTCTGGCCCTGGAGTCCTCGGCGAACCGAGCAACCTCGGTCGCCGCCTCCATGGTGCCGACACCACGGCGAAAACCAAACTGGTTGCGGTGGAAGGGGTCCCTGCCGAGCTGGGATTCCAGGATCTCCTTGATAACATACTCCCATACCTTTGACAAGGCTGGGAGTACGGAGATCGGCCTATAGGCCCTCGGACTTAGGGGATCCTTCCCCGGCTTCGGGATCAAGATGACTCTGGCCATCTTCCACGAAGCCGGGATTCCACCGCGCACCAATGTGTCGGCAACCATCTCGCGTATCATATCCGGAAAAGCCCGGGCCACACAGGCCACGACCCCCGACGGGACTCGGTCGAGTCCGGGGGCCTTGTTGGGCTTGATACGCGAGAGGGCCCTCTCGACCTGCTCGGGTAATACCTCGGAGACCCCCCTCCAATACGAAGGGAGGGGGCGCATCGCGAGGGGTCGCAATGAGGGGGCGTGCGCACGCGCTGGCCCAACCGATGGCGTGGGGGAAGGAGGAGGAAGGGGGGGGAGCGGGGCGGTGGCAAACAGGGTATCAACTACCCTGCCCACCTGCTCCCGCGTCAAAACCGTATTCGGTTTTCGCCCCCCCAACCTAGCCATAACGATCTTATATGGCTTCCCCCACGGATCGCCGTCCACCGTGCCGTACAACTCCCTCCAGAGCTTCTCCTTGGAGCGCCAGATCAGAACCTGAACTGAACGCCTAGCCAAGGAGAAGTCCCGCCTCAGTTGTTCGAGGCGGGGGGAGGAAGGATCGAGTCTCCTCCGACTTCTCTGGAGGAGTCTCCGGGCACGGTGCATCGCCTTTCTAGACTCGGCGATATCCGCGTTCCACCATCGGTTGGGCTTCCGGGTCCCCCGTGGAAGACACCTCTTCCTGAGGACCCGGGCACTAACCCCCTCGAGGAGGCGTTGCAGACCCTCCGCTCGCGGAACCCCGTCCGTAAAACCGGACGGTTCCCGCAGAGGGGGAGGGGCCACCACGCCCACAGGCGTGACCAGCGAGGTGGGCGGAGTCGGGAGGGTGTCCCGTAGGACACGGAAACCCTCCAAAATCGACTCCGGGGAGACGTCCCTCATCACGTATGGAGTCCAGCCGTCGCCTGGTGGTCGGCGAGCCACACCCTGTTTTGCCAGGGTGTGGCGGACATAGAAGTGGTCGGAGGCAGTGTAGTGCCGAAGCACCTCACTCCTCCGAACCCTCCCGGCCAGACTTCTGTCAACAGACAGTACGTCGATGAAGGACGACCCCCTGCCCCCCCGGAACGTAAACCGGTCCCGGAGTCGGATGGGCACAAGGCCCAACCTCGCCAGCAAGGCCATACAGGCATGGCCCCTCCTATCTGCAACCCTCCCCCCCCAGGCAGGGGACTTGGCGTTCAAGTCCCCCGCGAGGATGACCCCTCGCCCCGGGGTTAAAAGATTTAAAACTATGTCCTCCAGCTCGTCGAGGAACTGCAGGAATGCAGGCCCTTTCCTGCTCGGTCGGCAGTAACAGCTCACCACGACCGTGTTATCCACGATCGCGGTGGCTATTCCTTCGGCAGCGGCGGGGGGGGTAAGGGAGGCAAACCTGCCCTTAAACCCGGTCACCCAGATCGCCGCGTCCCCCGTGGCATCCCCGATCCATTCAGGTAAAATCCTGTAAGGTTCGGAGATGACCACGAGGTCAACCCCAAGCAGGCTGGCATTATGGATCATAAGATCCTGCGCCAGCCTGCATCTATTGAGGTTGATTTGTAAGATCTGGGTCATTAACCGGGTCTACCTGGTCTTGGCCCCCCCGCTGCCGAATTCGCCCTTATGGCTGGGCAGGCCAGCGACGCAGTGACATGCGCCGCTTTCTGGCCCGTAACCCCTGCCGCCGAACAGATGAGGCACCGAGCCACGCCCTTGCACGTCGCAATGGCGTGGTCGGAGGCCCCGCATCTCCTGCATAACTCCTTGCCCTTGGGGACCGTGGGGCATGACGCTGCCAGGTGCCCCAGCTGATGGCACGCGAAACATCGCGTGCTCCTAACCAGGGGCCTGGCCCGCACCACGGTCAAACCCGTTCTAAAACGAACGGGTTCCGCGCCCTTAGGGAGGGCGGTGGTGGGAACCTCCACCACCGCGGTCTGCGTCCCGCTGAGGACGGACTGCCTCAGCGACCGGACCACCAGACATGTCCCCTCCACCTTAAGGGCCGCGCCCAAGTCCTCGACGAGCTGGGGGGCACCGACCATCGGGTCGATGTCCCTCACCTCCAGAACCGTACGGTCCTGAAGGGACGCGCACGTCACTTTCCCGGCCGTAAGCTGGACCAGCTCCGCCGCCACCGCCGCCGCACTGACCCTAGGCCCCACCTCCAGGAGGACGTGCCCCAGGCGCGTGCGTTTCACGGCCCTGACATCAGTCAAGGCCGCACGCCCCAGGGTCACCGTCAACCTGTATGTTTCGAGGTATGACCCCCCCTCCGGCACCCTGACCAGCACCGCCTCTGGGCGTGTCCTGGCCGGCCTCCTTTTCTTCGCAGGCCCGGTGGCCTGCGCCCGAAGGACCGCCCCCGACGGCAGGCGAGCCCCACTGGGAGATAGGAGTGGAGGAGGGGGTGGTCCCGCCTTCGGGGGTACCACAGGCACCCCCGGGTCAGCCGGCCCCTTCCCCTTCTTCTTCCTCTTCTTCTTTCTGGTGACCTCCACAAATGGGAGGTCACCACGGCCCGCAGCTTCTGCGGGGGGGGGTGGAGGTCCACCCCCGACCTTCCCAGAAGGCAACGTCTCCTTACTAACAGGGGGGGGAGGGGAGTGGACCAACCTTGGACCCATAGGCGTGCCGGCGGCGGTCGAGGACAATGCCTCGGAGAATAATCTCTTCTTCGACGCCGCCGACACCACCTCACTGGGGGAGGTCCTCATTCTCTTCCCCTTCCCCTTCCCCTTGGGCGGAGGGGTTTTGCCCCCCTTCACAGAAGGGGGGACCTTAACGCCCCTCCCGCCCTCCGCACTGGTACCCGGCACAACGGGCGGAGGTGGACCCACCACCTCCTCCGTTTGAGTCGCCACCTCCACAGTCTTTACAACAAGACTGGGAGGGGCGGGGGCGGAGGCCCACAGCCGCGACTGGGTAATCTTACCCTCCGCCGGCTTACCCTTAGCCAACGAGGCGGCGACGTCGTGGTAGGCCAAGGCCTCCACCACGGCTTCAGAAGCCGCCTCGCACCTCCCGACAATGCCTTCCGCAAGGGTAGTCACCCTACCCTTGGTGGCATTGCCGGAGGCGACCGTGGCCTTGAGATCGCGGCACTCCGTTACTAGAGCCCTGAGAAGGGCCCCTACCTCCTCAAGGCGGGCCTCCAGCTTCTGCTCCGCGGTCTGCTTTTTCGACCGCGGCCGGCTCCCCGAGCCAGACGCAGAGCACGACGGGGGAGGGGGACTAGGGACACTGGACCCCGATACGGGACCCCCCCCATCCCCCCCTTTCCCACCCAAAACCTCTATACTTTTAATCTTGGGGACGCCCTTACGCGCCCCCCGAGGCCCTGAAAAGGGCCGTTTCACGGGGTCATTCCCCGCCCCATCACCCTTAGGGTGGGAGCTCCCCCCTCCCTCCACACACAGCCCAAGCTGCAGCCCCGGCGCTGCAGCAGCCCCAATGCTGACGAGGCCCTCCGATTGAGCTCTACGCTCCGGAGGGGTCCTCGCCAGCGTCCTACCCCTCATGATCCCAGTCGCAGCCGGGGTCGTGGGGGTCTCCGGGATGACTTTTACGTCACCCCCGCTTATTAAGGATGGGGGGGGGGTCAAAGTTACCCCCGCCGCAGCGAGCAGCGCCACCCTATGGCGCCACTCCTGTCCCTTCCCTACCTCTTTCCCGGTCTCATGCTCGACCTCCGGGGATTCGGTCGAATCCCCCCCTAGCACCACGAGGGGGGGAGACCCCTCGGACGAGGCATGAGTCCCAACAGTAACCAAATCGTAGTCCTGAGAAAAGCCAAGTCTTGCCGCTGTAACTTCTTCCCCAGGGTGCAATGGCGGTGCTTCAACACCGCCACCCGGGGTGGCACCGGCCCGCCGCATCGGCACGGTGTCATCGGGCTTATTTCCGTTACCCTGGTGGCTGCCGACAAGGCCTCCAGGGGCTGACCCTATGTCAGTGCCTGCCGAGTGAACATCCGAGGCTCGGCTTGGTATTGACATTTAATCATATAAGTCTTAAAGGGCGACGGCCCCACCGCCCGGCGGATTTCACCAACTCGTGGCCCGGTGTTACGGCCACACGCAGCAATCCCGAAAAAACGGAGGGACCCGTAGCTGCCGGTCCTAGTCCGGAAAACCAGACACAGGGACCCCCATTAGCCGATGTTGTACTAATGGGGGCCCCCCAACCCCCCCTTATAACTACACACCACACCTCGATGCGCGCCCCGTATGCAGATCTAAGCATACCATCACGGGGTCGGTTGGGGCTACCCAGCCCCAAACGAATCCCCGTGGTACCCCACTAGCTATATCTTTCCTTTTCCAGGCGTCCAAAAGCCAAGGAACGTGGGAACAAGGGCGCGCACCGGCTCACAAGCCCAGGAGCCCCCGGGACGAGCGGGCAAAGCCCCCCTCTACCGCGCATACCCTCCGACCATACGCCCCCCCTATAGATGTTTTAGGGCGAGGCCCGGGTCACCCTGTTCAGGGCCACCCAGCGACCCCGCCACACGGGGGGGACGTCAGATGGGCACCAACCGGCCGCCCGCTAACCTCTCCCTGGGGGATCGGTTATATTTAAAAATTTTCTCCTTTTTTAGGACTCTCACGGAGGGGTGGTCAACCCTTAGCCAGGAAGGCAGCATCCCCCATCCGGCCCCTAGGAAGGAATAAATTCCTCACCCAGGACCCGAAGGGGAACATAGCCGCTTTCCCAGAGCTCCCCCACCACGCTCAAGGTGGTTGACCCTGGGGGGAGAACACTAACCCAACACTAACCCAACACTAACCCAACACTAACCCAACACTTTTTTTTTTTTTTTTTTTTTTTTTTTTTTTTTTTTTTTTTTTTTTTTTTTTTTTTTTTTTTTTGGAGAGGGGGAAAATGCTTTACGCATACCCCGACATTTGTTGTCGGGGTTATGTGGGACTCCCCGCCTATAAAATAGGCGGGATACCCACTAAAAACCCCCTCTGGTGGTCTCCACCAGGGGCCTCATGGCGGCGCCCGGAACTTCTGGTGTAGTCCGTCGGGCGCCGCTATCATGAATGATGAGGCCCCGCTAAAAAACCCCCCCACTCCCAAAGTAAACATTGGGGGGGGGGGGAAACCACCGAAATGGGACGCCACCCGGATGACCGGTTGGGCGGCCCCATCTCCCGACGCAACCCTCCGTTAACCCGGAGGTGCCGTCCCGCAATTAAACGTACTAAAACTTAAAACTACGGTAAAAACGCGATAAAACTTAAATACTAAGACCCGCTAAAACACACGCGGCACCCCATATACAGGGGCCGCCGCCAGAGGGGGTCAACCCCTCCCACCGCTCAACGGGGGCCTACCCTCTTTCTCTTCCTCGCCAAACGGCCTCGCAGACGGGCCCTATTGGCCGCGGCCTCCTGGGCCATCCGGGCCCGCTCGGCCCGCAGGAGGCGGTCAGCCTCCATCTCGGCCGTCTGGCGAGCTCCCATCACCCCCGCCGCGAACTCGCGGAAAGCAGCCCACCTCTCCGAGGAGGAAATGGCAAGGGGCACCAAGGTGGAGACTTCCACAGGCGCCCCAAGGCTGGCGGCCAGCACCTCGCGCTGGGGGGCGAACTCCGGGCACGCAATGAGCACATGCTCTGCGTCATCCCGGGCCGCCCCGCAGTCCAAACACGCCTCGGAGGGTGCCTTCCCGATTCGATGACGGAACCGTTGGAAGGACCCGTGCCCACTCAGCAGTTGCATGGACCAATAGTCCGCAACAACTGAGGGGCCCGAGGCGTCGACGAAGGTGCCGACCGCGGGGATAAGGCGCCTCACCCAACCTGTGGGCGGGGACCTATCCCATTCCGCCTGCCATTCCTCCATAGCGGCTGTTAACGCAGCCGCTTTGTGGAGGTGAGCCCGCGCTTTTAAAATCGACGGATCGCCGCCAAGGGTGGGGTCATCCCTGTCTTGCGCCTTTGCGCAATAAATTGCGCGCCCCATTCTGGCCTTGAAGTACAGCGGCATTCGCCCTGCTAAAACGCAGAGCGAGGCAAAGGACACAGTCCTGTATGCCGCTGTACTTCGGATCAGGGCCGTGCGCTGAGAACGACGGAGAATAGTGCACGCACCCTCCGTAGTCAGCGCCACGGCCCAGACCGGCGATCCGTATAAAATCACGGACTCCCACACCGAGTAGTAAAGTCTCCGGGAATGGGCGGATGGGCCCCTGGTGTTCGGGAGGAGCGCAGAAAGCGCTCCCGTGACCCTATCCGCCCTAACTGAGACCTCCCCCAAATGGGCCCGATAATTCCGGAGGCAGTCAAAAACTACCCCCAAATACCGGACCCTGGCCGCCGTGATGACGTCGGCATCCAGGATCCGAAGACTGACTGTCTTCTGGATCCTGTGGCCAGTCAGGAGGATGGCCTCCGTTTTTTCTGCTGCCAAGGAAAGGCCTGTTTTACGAAACCAGGCTCCAATCCTCGGCAGCACGGCTGCCATCTGCATCCTGACCTGGGAGAGGTCCTTACCCGAAAACAAAAGGGCGAGGTCGTCGGCGTACGCAATCGCACGCCCCGCCCCGCCCATATCCAACTCGGTGAGGAGTCCGTCGTAAACGGCGTTCCACAGGAACGGCCCTAAAACAGACCCCTGTGGAACGCCCGCGTAAATATCACGGACCACGGTGCCCTCATATGAGTGCACCGTGATCCCGCGGTTATTAAAATAATCCCCGAGGAGTACCCGAACACGTCGATCCACCCCTCTCCTCCTCATCTCGTCCAAAACAACATCCCACCGAAGGGTGTTGAATGCGTTCTGGACGTCGAATGAGAGGAGGAGGCAGATCCGGTTTCTGGCCCTGGAGTCCTCGGCGAACCGAGCAACCTCGGTCGCCGCCTCCATGGTGCCGACACCACGGCGAAAACCAAACTGGTTGCGGTGGAAGGGGTCCCTGCCGAGCTGGGATTCCAGGATCTCCTTGATAACATACTCCCATACCTTTGACAAGGCTGGGAGTACGGAGATCGGCCTATAGGCCCTCGGACTTAGGGGATCCTTCCCCGGCTTCGGGATCAAGATGACTCTGGCCATCTTCCACGAAGCCGGGATTCCACCGCGCACCAATGTGTCGGCAACCATCTCGCGTATCATATCCGGAAAAGCCCGGGCCACACAGGCCACGACCCCCGACGGGACTCGGTCGAGTCCGGGGGCCTTGTTGGGCTTGATACGCGAGAGGGCCCTCTCGACCTGCTCGGGTAATACCTCGGAGACCCCCCTCCAATACGAAGGGAGGGGGCGCATCGCGAGGGGTCGCAATGAGGGGGCGTGCGCACGCGCTGGCCCAACCGATGGCGTGGGGGAAGGAGGAGGAAGGGGGGGGAGCGGGGCGGTGGCAAACAGGGTATCAACTACCCTGCCCACCTGCTCCCGCGTCAAAACCGTATTCGGTTTTCGCCCCCCCAACCTAGCCATAACGATCTTATATGGCTTCCCCCACGGATCGCCGTCCACCGTGCCGTACAACTCCCTCCAGAGCTTCTCCTTGGAGCGCCAGATCAGAACCTGAACTGAACGCCTAGCCAAGGAGAAGTCCCGCCTCAGTTGTTCGAGGCGGGGGGAGGAAGGATCGAGTCTCCTCCGACTTCTCTGGAGGAGTCTCCGGGCACGGTGCATCGCCTTTCTAGACTCGGCGATATCCGCGTTCCACCATCGGTTGGGCTTCCGGGTCCCCCGTGGAAGACACCTCTTCCTGAGGACCCGGGCACTAACCCCCTCGAGGAGGCGTTGCAGACCCTCCGCTCGCGGAACCCCGTCCGTAAAACCGGACGGTTCCCGCAGAGGGGGAGGGGCCACCACGCCCACAGGCGTGACCAGCGAGGTGGGCGGAGTCGGGAGGGTGTCCCGTAGGACACGGAAACCCTCCAAAATCGACTCCGGGGAGACGTCCCTCATCACGTATGGAGTCCAGCCGTCGCCTGGTGGTCGGCGAGCCACACCCTGATTTGCCAGGGTGTGGCGGACATAGAAGTGGTCGGAGGCAGTGTAGTGCCGAAGCACCTCACTCCTCCGAACCCTCCCGGCCAGACTTCTGTCAACAGACAGTACGTCGATGAAGGACGACCCCCTGCCCCCCCGGAACGTAAACCGGTCCCGGAGTCGGATGGGCACAAGGCCCAACCTCGCCAGCAAGGCCATACAGGCATGGCCCCTCCTATCTGCAACCCTCCCCCCCCAGGCAGGGGACTTGGCGTTCAAGTCCCCCGCGAGGATGACCCCTCGCCCCGGGGTTAAAAGATTTAAAACTATGTCCTCCAGCTCGTCGAGGAACTGCAGGAATGCAGGCCCTTTCCTGCTCGGTCGGCAGTAACAGCTCACCACGACCGTGTTATCCACGATCGCGGTGGCTATTCCTTCGGCAGCGGCGGGGGGGGTAAGGGAGGCAAACCTGCCCTTAAACCCGGTCACCCAGATCGCCGCGTCCCCCGTGGCATCCCCGATCCATTCAGGTAAAATCCTGTAAGGTTCGGAGATGACCACGAGGTCAACCCCAAGCAGGCTGGCATTATGGATCATAAGATCCTGCGCCAGCCTGCATCTATTGAGGTTGATTTGTAAGATCTGGGTCATTAACCGGGTCTACCTGGTCTTGGCCCCCCCGCTGCCGAATTCGCCCTTATGGCTGGGCAGGCCAGCGACGCAGTGACATGCGCCGCTTTCTGGCCCGTAACCCCTGCCGCCGAACAGATGAGGCACCGAGCCACGCCCTTGCACGTCGCAATGGCGTGGTCGGAGGCCCCGCATCTCCTGCATAACTCCTTGCCCTTGGGGACCGTGGGGCATGACGCTGCCAGGTGCCCCAGCTGATGGCACGCGAAACATCGCGTGCTCCTAACCAGGGGCCTGGCCCGCACCACGGTCAAACCCGTTCTAAAACGAACGGGTTCCGCGCCCTTAGGGAGGGCGGTGGTGGGAACCTCCACCACCGCGGTCTGCGTCCCGCTGAGGACGGACTGCCTCAGCGACCGGACCACCAGACATGTCCCCTCCACCTTAAGGGCCGCGCCCAAGTCCTCGACGAGCTGGGGGGCACCGACCATCGGGTCGATGTCCCTCACCTCCAGAACCGTACGGTCCTGAAGGGACGCGCACGTCACTTTCCCGGCCGTAAGCTGGACCAGCTCCGCCGCCACCGCCGCCGCACTGACCCTTGGCCCCACCTCCAGGAGGACGTGCCCCAGGCGCGTGCGTTTCACGGCCCTGACATCAGTCAAGGCCGCACGCCCCAGGGTCACCGTCAACCTGTATGTTTCGAGGTATGACCCCCCCTCCGGCACCCTGACCAGCACCGCCTCTGGGCGTGTCCTGGCCGGCCTCCTTTTCTTCGCAGGCCCGGTGGCCTGCGCCCGAAGGACCGCCCCCGACGGCAGGCGAGCCCCACTGGGAGATAGGAGTGGAGGAGGGGGTGGTCCCGCCTTCGGGGGTACCACAGGCACCCCCGGGTCAGCCGGCCCCTTCCCCTTCTTCTTCCTCTTCTTCTTTCTGGTGACCTCCACAAATGGGAGGTCACCACGGCCCGCAGCTTCTGCGGGGGGGGGTGGAGGTCCACCCCCGACCTTCCCAGAAGGCAACGTCTCCTTACTAACAGGGGGGGGAGGGGAGTGGACCAACCTTGGACCCATAGGCGTGCCGGCGGCGGTCGAGGACAATGCCTCGGAGAATAATCTCTTCTTCGACGCCGCCGACACCACCTCACTGGGGGAGGTCCTCATTCTCTTCCCCTTCCCCTTCCCCTTGGGCGGAGGGGTTTTGCCCCCCTTCACAGAAGGGGGGACCTTAACGCCCCTCCCGCCCTCCGCACTGGTACCCGGCACAACGGGCGGAGGTGGACCCACCACCTCCTCCGTTTGAGTCGCCACCTCCACAGTCTTTACAACAAGACTGGGAGGGGCGGGGGCGGAGGCCCACAGCCGCGACTGGGTAATCTTACCCTCCGCCGGCTTACCCTTAGCCAACGAGGCGGCGACGTCGTGGTAGGCCAAGGCCTCCACCACGGCTTCAGAAGCCGCCTCGCACCTCCCGACAATGCCTTCCGCAAGGGTAGTCACCCTACCCTTGGTGGCATTGCCGGAGGCGACCGTGGCCTTGAGATCGCGGCACTCCGTTACTAGAGCCCTGAGAAGGGCCCCTACCTCCTCAAGGCGGGCCTCCAGCTTCTGCTCCGCGGTCTGCTTTTTCGACCGCGGCCGGCTCCCCGAGCCAGACGCAGAGCACGACGGGGGAGGGGGACTAGGGACACTGGACCCCGATACGGGACCCCCCCCATCCCCCCCTTTCCCACCCAAAACCTCTATACTTTTAATCTTGGGGACGCCCTTACGCGCCCCCCGAGGCCCTGAAAAGGGCCGTTTCACGGGGTCATTCCCCGCCCCATCACCCTTAGGGTGGGAGCTCCCCCCTCCCTCCACACACAGCCCAAGCTGCAGCCCCGGCGCTGCAGCAGCCCCAATGCTGACGAGGCCCTCCGATTGAGCTCTACGCTCCGGAGGGGTCCTCGCCAGCGTCCTACCCCTCATGATCCCAGTCGCAGCCGGGGTCGTGGGGGTCTCCGGGATGACTTTTACGTCACCCCCGCTTATTAAGGATGGGGGGGGGGTCAAAGTTACCCCCGCCGCAGCGAGCAGCGCCACCCTATGGCGCCACTCCTGTCCCTTCCCCACCTCTTTCCCGGTCTCATGCTCGACCTCCGGGGATTCGGTCGAATCCCCCCCTAGCACCACGAGGGGGGGAGACCCCTCGGACGAGGCATGAGTCCCAACAGTAACCAAATCGTAGTCCTGAGAAAAGCCAAGTCTTGCCGCTGTAACTTCTTCCCCAGGGTGCAATGGCGGTGCTTCAACACCGCCACCCGGGGTGGCACCGGCCCGCCGCATCGGCACGGTGTCATCGGGCTTATTTCCGTTACCCTGGTGGCTGCCGACAAGGCCTCCAGGGGCTGACCCTATGTCAGTGCCTGCCGAGTGAACATCCGAGGCTCGGCTTGGTATTGACATTTAATCATATAAGTCTTAAAGGGCGACGGCCCCACCGCCCGGCGGATTTCACCAACTCGTGGCCCGGTGTTACGGCCACACGCAGCAATCCCGAAAAAACGGAGGGACCCGTAGCTGCCGGTCCTAGTCCGGAAAACCAGACACAGGGACCCCCATTAGCCGATGTTGTACTAATGGGGGCCCCCCAACCCCCCCTTATAACTACACACCACACCTCGATGCGCGCCCCGTATGCAGATCTAAGCATACCATCACGGGGTCGGTTGGGGCTACCCAGCCCCAAACGAATCCCCGTGGTACCCCACTAGCTATATCTTTCCTTTTCCAGGCGTCCAAAAGCCAAGGAACGTGGGAACAAGGGCGCGCACCGGCTCACAAGCCCAGGAGCCCCCGGGACGAGCGGGCAAAGCCCCCCTCTACCGCGCATACCCTCCGACCATACGCCCCCCCTATAGATGTTTTAGGGCGAGGCCCGGGTCACCCTGTTCAGGGCCACCCAGCGACCCCGCCACACGGGGGGGACGTCAGATGGGCACCAACCGGCCGCCCGCTAACCTCTCCCTGGGGGATCGGTTATTTTTAAAAATTTTCTCCTTTTTTAGGACTCTCACGGAGGGGTGGTCAACCCTTAGCCAGGAAGGCAGCATCCCCCATCCGGCCCCTAGGAAGGAATAAATTCCTCACCCAGGACCCGAAGGGGAACATAGCCGCTTTCCCAGAGCTCCCCCACCACGCTCAAGGTGGTTGACCCTGGGGGGAGAACACTAACCCAACACTAACCCAACACTAACCCAACACTAACCCAACACTAACCCAACACTAACCCAACACTAACCCAACACTAACCCAACACTAACCCAACACTAACCCAACACTAACCCAACACTAACCCAACACTTTTTTTTTTTTTTTTTTTTTTTTGGAGAGGGGGAAAATGCTTTACGCATACCCCGACATTTGTTGTCGGGGTTATGTGGGACTCCCCGCCTATAAAATAGGCGGGATACCCACTAAAAACCCCCTCTGGTGGTCTCCACCAGGGGCCTCATGGCGGCGCCCGGAACTTCTGGTGTAGTCCGTCGGGCGCCGCTATCATGAATGATGAGGCCCCGCTAAAAAACCCCCCCACTCCCAAAGTAAACATTGGGGGGGGGGAACCACCGAAATGGGACGCCACCCGGATGACCGGATGGGCGGCCCCATCTCCCAACGCAGCACTCCGTTACCCGGAGGTGCTGTCCCGCAATTAAACGTATTAAAACTTAAAACTACGATAAAAACGCGATAAAACTTAAACACTAAGACCCGCTAAAACACACGCGACACCCCATATACTGGGGCCGCCGCCAGAGGGGGTCAACCCCTCCCACCGCTCAACGGGGGCCTACCCTCTTTCTCTTCCTCGCCAAACGGCCTCTAAGACGGGCCCTATTGGCCGCGGCCTCCTGGGCCATCCGGGCCCGCTCGGCCCGCAGGAGGCGGTCAGCCTCCATCTCGGCCGTCTGGCGAGCTCCCATCACCCCCGCCGCGAACTCGCGGAAAGCAGCCCACCTCTCCGAGGAGGAAATGGCAAGGGGCACCAAGGTGGAGACTTCCACAGGCGCCCCAAGGCTGGCGGCCAGCACCTCGCGCTGGGGGGCGAACTCCGGGCACGCAATGAGCACATGCTCTGCGTCATCCCGGGCCGCCCCGCAGTCCAAACACGCCTCGGAGGGTGCCTTCCCGATTCGATGACGGAACCGTTGGAAGGACCCGTGCCCACTCAGCAGTTGCATGGACCAATAGTCCGCAACAACTGAGGGGCCCGAGGCGTAACACTAACCCAACACTAACCCAACACTAACCCAACACTAACCCAACACTAACCCAACACTAACCCAACACTAACCCAACCCAACACTAACCCAACACTAACCCAACACTAACCCAACACTAACCCAACACTAACCCAACACTAACCCAACACTAACCCAACACTAACCCAACACTAACCCAACACTAACCCAACACTAACCCAACCCAACACTAACCCAACACTTTTTTTTTTTTTTTTTTTTTTTTTGGAGAGGGGGAAAATGCTTTACGCATACCCCGACATTTGTTGTCGGGGTTATGTGGGACTCCCCGCCTATAAAATAGGCGGGATACCCACTAAAAACCCCCTCTGGTGGTCTCCACCAGGGGCCTCATGGCGGCGCCCGGAACTTCTGGTGTAGTCCGTCGGGCGCCGCTATCATGAATGATGAGGCCCCGCTAAAAAACCCCCCCACTCCCAAAGTAAACATTGGGGGGGGGGGGAAACCACCGAAATGGGACGCCACCCGGATGACCGGTTGGGCGGCCCCATCTCCCGACGCAACCCTCCGTTAACCCGGAGGTGCCGTCCCGCAATTAAACGTACTAAAACTTAAAACTACGGTAAAAACGCGATAAAACTTAAACACTAAGACCCGCTAAAACACACGCGGCACCCCATATACAGGGGCCGCCGCCAGAGGGGGTCAACCCCTCCCACCGCTCAACGGGGGCCTACCCTCTTTCTCTTCCTCGCCAAACGGCCTCGCAGACGGGCCCTATTGGCCGCGGCCTCCTGGGCCATCCGGGCCCGCTCGGCCCGCAGGAGGCGGTCAGCCTCCATCTCGGCCGTCTGGCGAGCTCCCATCACCCCCGCCGCGAACTCGCGGAAAGCAGCCCACCTCTCCGAGGAGGAAATGGCAAGGGGCACCAAGGTGGAGACTTCCACAGGCGCCCCAAGGCTGGCGGCCAGCACCTCGCGCTGGGGGGCGAACTCCGGGCACGCAATGAGCACATGCTCTGCGTCATCCCGGGCCGCCCCGCAGTCCAAACACGCCTCGGAGGGTGCCTTCCCGATTCGATGACGGAACCGTTGGAAGGACCCGTGCCCACTCAGCAGTTGCATGGACCAATAGTCCGCAACAACTGAGGGGCCCGAGGCGTCGACGAAGGTGCCGACCGCGGGGATAAGGCGCCTCACCCAACCTGTGGGCGGGGACCTATCCCATTCCGCCTGCCATTCCTCCATAGCGGCTGTTAACGCAGCCGCTTTGTGGAGGTGAGCCCGCGCTTTTAAAATCGACGGATCGCCGCCAAGGGTGGGGTCATCCCTGTCTTGCGCCTTTGCGCAATAAATTGCGCGCCCCATTCTGGCCTTGAAGTACAGCGGCATTCGCCCTGCTAAAACGCAGAGCGAGGCAAAGGACACAGTCCTGTATGCCGCTGTACTTCGGATCAGGGCCGTGCGCTGAGAACGACGGAGAATAGTGCACGCACCCTCCGTAGTCAGCGCCACGGCCCAGACCGGCGATCCGTATAAAATCACGGACTCCCACACCGAGTAGTAAAGTCTCCGGGAATGGGCGGATGGGCCCCTGGTGTTCGGGAGGAGCGCAGAAAGCGCTCCCGTGACCCTATCCGCCCTAACTGAGACCTCCCCCAAATGGGCCCGATAATTCCGGAGGCAGTCAAAAACTACCCCCAAATACCGGACCCTGGCCGCCGTGATGACGTCGGCATCCAGGATCCGAAGACTGACTGTCTTCTGGATCCTGTGGCCAGTCAGGAGGATGGCCTCCGTTTTTTCTGCTGCCAAGGAAAGGCCTGTTTTACGAAACCAGGCTCCAATCCTCGGCAGCACGGCTGCCATCTGCATCCTGACCTGGGAGAGGTCCTTACCCGAAAACAAAAGGGCGAGGTCGTCGGCGTACGCAATCGCACGCCCCGCCCCGCCCATATCCAACTCGGTGAGGAGTCCGTCGTAAACGGCGTTCCACAGGAACGGCCCTAAAACAGACCCCTGTGGAACGCCCGCGTAAATATCACGGACCACGGTGCCCTCATATGAGTGCACCGTGATCCCGCGGTTATTAAAATAATCCCCGAGGAGTACCCGAACACGTCGATCCACCCCTCTCCTCCTCATCTCGTCCAAAACAACATCCCACCGAAGGGTGTTGAATGCGTTCTGGACGTCGAATGAGAGGAGGAGGCAGATCCGGTTTCTGGCCCTGGAGTCCTCGGCGAACCGAGCAACCTCGGTCGCCGCCTCCATGGTGCCGACACCACGGCGAAAACCAAACTGGTTGCGGTGGAAGGGGTCCCTGCCGAGCTGGGATTCCAGGATCTCCTTGATAACATACTCCCATACCTTTGACAAGGCTGGGAGTACGGAGATCGGCCTATAGGCCCTCGGACTTAGGGGATCCTTCCCCGGCTTCGGGATCAAGATGACTCTGGCCATCTTCCACGAAGCCGGGATTCCACCGCGCACCAATGTGTCGGCAACCATCTCGCGTATCATATCCGGAAAAGCCCGGGCCACACAGGCCACGACCCCCGACGGGACTCGGTCGAGTCCGGGGGCCTTGTTGGGCTTGATACGCGAGAGGGCCCTCTCGACCTGCTCGGGTAATACCTCGGAGACCCCCCTCCAATACGAAGGGAGGGGGCGCATCGCGAGGGGTCGCAATGAGGGGGCGTGCGCACGCGCTGGCCCAACCGATGGCGTGGGGGAAGGAGGAGGAAGGGGGGGGAGCGGGGCGGTGGCAAACAGGGTATCAACTACCCTGCCCACCTGCTCCCGCGTCAAAACCGTATTCGGTTTTCGCCCCCCCAACCTAGCCATAACGATCTTATATGGCTTCCCCCACGGATCGCCGTCCACCGTGCCGTACAACTCCCTCCAGAGCTTCTCCTTGGAGCGCCAGATCAGAACCTGAACTGAACGCCTAGCCAAGGAGAAGTCCCGCCTCAGTTGTTCGAGGCGGGGGGAGGAAGGATCGAGTCTCCTCCGACTTCTCTGGAGGAGTCTCCGGGCACGGTGCATCGCCTTTCTAGACTCGGCGATATCCGCGTTCCACCATCGGTTGGGCTTCCGGGTCCCCCGTGGAAGACACCTCTTCCTGAGGACCCGGGCACTAACCCCCTCGAGGAGGCGTTGCAGACCCTCCGCTCGCGGAACCCCGTCCGTAAAACCGGACGGTTCCCGCAGAGGGGGAGGGGCCACCACGCCCACAGGCGTGACCAGCGAGGTGGGCGGAGTCGGGAGGGTGTCCCGTAGGACACGGAAACCCTCCAAAATCGACTCCGGGGAGACGTCCCTCATCACGTATGGAGTCCAGCCGTCGCCTGGTGGTCGGCGAGCCACACCCTGATTTGCCAGGGTGTGGCGGACATAGAAGTGGTCGGAGGCAGTGTAGTGCCGAAGCACCTCACTCCTCCGAACCCTCCCGGCCAGACTTCTGTCAACAGACAGTACGTCGATGAAGGACGACCCCCTGCCCCCCCGGAACGTAAACCGGTCCCGGAGTCGGATGGGCACAAGGCCCAACCTCGCCAGCAAGGCCATACAGGCATGGCCCCTCCTATCTGCAACCCTCCCCCCCCAGGCAGGGGACTTGGCGTTCAAGTCCCCCGCGAGGATGACCCCTCGCCCCGGGGTTAAAAGATTTAAAACTATGTCCTCCAGCTCGTCGAGGAACTGCAGGAATGCAGGCCCTTTCCTGCTCGGTCGGCAGTAACAGCTCACCACGACCGTGTTATCCACGATCGCGGTGGCTATTCCTTCGGCAGCGGCGGGGGGGGTAAGGGAGGCAAACCTGCCCTTAAACCCGGTCACCCAGATCGCCGCGTCCCCCGTGGCATCCCCGATCCATTCAGGTAAAATCCTGTAAGGTTCGGAGATGACCACGAGGTCAACCCCAAGCAGGCTGGCATTATGGATCATAAGATCCTGCGCCAGCCTGCATCTATTGAGGTTGATTTGTAAGATCTGGGTCATTAACCGGGTCTACCTGGTCTTGGCCCCCCCGCTGCCGAATTCGCCCTTATGGCTGGGCAGGCCAGCGACGCAGTGACATGCGCCGCTTTCTGGCCCGTAACCCCTGCCGCCGAACAGATGAGGCACCGAGCCACGCCCTTGCACGTCGCAATGACGTGGTCGGAGGCCCCGCATCTCCTGCATAACTCCTTGCCCTTGGGGACCGTGGGGCATGACGCTGCCAGGTGCCCCAGCTGATGGCACGCGAAACATCGCGTGCTCCTAACCAGGGGCCTGGCCCGCACCACGGTCAAACCCGTTCTAAAACGAACGGGTTCCGCGCCCTTAGGGAGGGCGGTGGTGGGAACCTCCACCACCGCGGTCTGCGTCCCGCTGAGGACGGACTGCCTCAGCGACCGGACCACCAGACATGTCCCCTCCACCTTAAGGGCCGCGCCCAAGTCCTCGACGAGCTGGGGGGCACCGACCATCGGGTCGATGTCCCTCACCTCCAGAACCGTACGGTCCTGAAGGGACGCGCACGTCACTTTCCCGGCCGTAAGCTGGACCAGCTCCGCCGCCACCGCCGCCGCACTGACCCTTGGCCCCACCTCCAGGAGGACGTGCCCCAGGCGCGTGCGTTTCACGGCCCTGACATCAGTCAAGGCCGCACGCCCCAGGGTCACCGTCAACCTGTATGTTTCGAGGTATGACCCCCCCTCCGGCACCCTGACCAGCACCGCCTCTGGGCGTGTCCTGGCCGGCCTCCTTTTCTTCGCAGGCCCGGTGGCCTGCGCCCGAAGGACCGCCCCCGACGGCAGGCGAGCCCCACTGGGAGATAGGAGTGGAGGAGGGGGTGGTCCCGCCTTCGGGGGTACCACAGGCACCCCCGGGTCAGCCGGCCCCTTCCCCTTCTTCTTCCTCTTCTTCTTTCTGGTGACCTCCACAAATGGGAGGTCACCACGGCCCGCAGCTTCTGCGGGGGGGGGTGGAGGTCCACCCCCGACCTTCCCAGAAGGCAACGTCTCCTTACTAACAGGGGGGGGAGGGGAGTGGACCAACCTTGGACCCATAGGCGTGCCGGCGGCGGTCGAGGACAATGCCTCGGAGAATAATCTCTTCTTCGACGCCGCCGACACCACCTCACTGGGGGAGGTCCTCATTCTCTTCCCCTTCCCCTTCCCCTTGGGCGGAGGGGTTTTGCCCCCCTTCACAGAAGGGGGGACCTTAACGCCCCTCCCGCCCTCCGCACTGGTACCCGGCACAACGGGCGGAGGTGGACCCACCACCTCCTCCGTTTGAGTCGCCACCTCCACAGTCTTTACAACAAGACTGGGAGGGGCGGGGGCGGAGGCCCACAGCCGCGACTGGGTAATCTTACCCTCCGCCGGCTTACCCTTAGCCAACGAGGCGGCGACGTCGTGGTAGGCCAAGGCCTCCACCACGGCTTCAGAAGCCGCCTCGCACCTCCCGACAATGCCTTCCGCAAGGGTAGTCACCCTACCCTTGGTGGCATTGCCGGAGGCGACCGTGGCCTTGAGATCGCGGCACTCCGTTACTAGAGCCCTGAGAAGGGCCCCTACCTCCTCAAGGCGGGCCTCCAGCTTCTGCTCCGCGGTCTGCTTTTTCGACCGCGGCCGGCTCCCCGAGCCAGACGCAGAGCACGACGGGGGAGGGGGACTAGGGACACTGGACCCCGATACGGGACCCCCCCCATCCCCCCCTTTCCCACCCAAAACCTCTATACTTTTAATCTTGGGGACGCCCTTACGCGCCCCCCGAGGCCCTGAAAAGGGCCGTTTCACGGGGTCATTCCCCGCCCCATCACCCTTAGGGTGGGAGCTCCCCCCTCCCTCCACACACAGCCCAAGCTGCAGCCCCGGCGCTGCAGCAGCCCCAATGCTGACGAGGCCCTCCGATTGAGCTCTACGCTCCGGAGGGGTCCTCGCCAGCGTCCTACCCCTCATGATCCCAGTCGCAGCCGGGGTCGTGGGGGTCTCCGGGATGACTTTTACGTCACCCCCGCTTATTAAGGATGGGGGGGGGGTCAAAGTTACCCCCGCCGCAGCGAGCAGCGCCACCCTATGGCGCCACTCCTGTCCCTTCCCCACCTCTTTCCCGGTCTCATGCTCGACCTCCGGGGATTCGGTCGAATCCCCCCCTAGCACCACGAGGGGGGGAGACCCCTCGGACGAGGCATGAGTCCCAACAGTAACCAAATCGTAGTCCTGAGAAAAGCCAAGTCTTGCCGCTGTAACTTCTTCCCCAGGGTGCAATGGCGGTGCTTCAACACCGCCACCCGGGGTGGCACCGGCCCGCCGCATCGGCACGGTGTCATCGGGCTTATTTCCGTTACCCTGGTGGCTGCCGACAAGGCCTCCAGGGGCTGACCCTATGTCAGTGCCTGCCGAGTGAACATCCGAGGCTCGGCTTGGTATTGACATTTAATCATATAAGTCTTAAAGGGCGACGGCCCCACCGCCCGGCGGATTTCACCAACTCGTGGCCCGGTGTTACGGCCACACGCAGCAATCCCGAAAAAACGGAGGGACCCGTAGCTGCCGGTCCTAGTCCGGAAAACCAGACACAGGGACCCCCATTAGCCGATGTTGTACTAATGGGGGCCCCCCAACCCCCCCTTATAACTACACACCACACCTCGATGCGCGCCCCGTATGCAGATCTAAGCATACCATCACGGGGTCGGTTGGGGCTACCCAGCCCCAAACGAATCCCCGTGGTACCCCACTAGCTATATCTTTCCTTTTCCAGGCGTCCAAAAGCCAAGGAACGTGGGAACAAGGGCGCGCACCGGCTCACAAGCCCAGGAGCCCCCGGGACGAGCGGGCAAAGCCCCCCTCTACCGCGCATACCCTCCGACCATACGCCCCCCCTATAGATGTTTTAGGGCGAGGCCCGGGTCACCCTGTTCAGGGCCACCCAGCGACCCCGCCACACGGGGGGGACGTCAGATGGGCACCAACCGGCCGCCCGCTAACCTCTCCCTGGGGGATCGGTTATTTTTAAAAATTTTCTCCTTTTTTAGGACTCTCACGGAGGGGTGGTCAACCCTTAGCCAGGAAGGCAGCATCCCCCATCCGGCCCCTAGGAAGGAATAAATTCCTCACCCAGGACCCGAAGGGGAACATAGCCGCTTTCCCAGAGCTCCCCCACCACGCTCAAGGTGGTTGACCCTGGGGGGAGAACACTAACCCAACACTAACCCAACACTAACCCAACACTAACCCAACACTAACCCAACACTAACCCAACACTAACCCAACACTAACCCAACACTAACCCAACACTAACCCAACACTAACCCAACACTAACCCAACACTAACCCAACACTAACCCAACACTAACCCAACACTAACCCAACACTAACCCAACCCAACACTAACCCAACACTAACCCAACACTAACCCAACACTAACCCAACACTAACCCAACACTAACCCAACACTAACCCAACACTAACCCAACACTAACCCAACACTAACCCAACACTAACCCAACCCAACACTAACCCAACACTTTTTTTTTTTTTTTTTTTTTTTTTTGGAGAGGGGGAAAATGCTTTACGCATACCCCGACATTTGTTGTCGGGGTTATGTGGGACTCCCCGCCTATAAAATAGGCGGGATACCCACTAAAAACCCCCTCTGGTGGTCTCCACCAGGGGCCTCATGGCGGCGCCCGGAACTTCTGGTGTAGTCCGTCGGGCGCCGCTATCATGAATGATGAGGCCCCGCTAAAAAACCCCCTAACTCCCAAAGTAAACATTGGGGGGGGGGGGAACCACCGAAATGGGCCGCCACCCGGATGACCGGATGGGCGGCCCCATCTCCCAACGCAGCACTCCGTTACCCGGAGGTGCTGTCCCGCAATTAAACGTATTAAAACTTAAAACTACGATAAAAACGCGATAAAACTTAAACACTAAGACCCGCTAAAACACACGCGACACCCCATATACTGGGGCCGCCGCCAGAGGGGGTCAACCCCTCCCACCGCTCAACGGGGGCCTACCCTCTTTCTCTTCCTCGCCAAACGGCCTCTAAGACGGGCCCTATTGGCCGCGGCCTCCTGGGCCATCCGGGCCCGCTCGGCCCGCACGAGGCGGTCAGCCTCCATCTCGGCCGTCTGGCGAGCTCCCATCACCCCCGCCGCGAACTCGCGGAAAGCAGCCCACCTCTCCGAGGAGGAAATGGCAAGGGGCACCAAGGTGGAGACTTCCACAGGCGCCCCAAGGCTGGCGGCCAGCACCTCGCGCTGGGGGGCGAACTCCGGGCACGCAATGAGCACATGCTCTGCGTCATCCCGGGTCGCCCCGCAGTCCAAACACGCCCCGGAGGGTGCCTTCCCGATTCGATGACGGAACCGTTGGAAGGACCCGTGCCCACTCAGCAGTTGCATGGACCAATAGTCCGCAACAACTGAGGGGCCCGAGGCGTCGACGAAGGTGCCGACCGCGGGGATAAGGCGCCTCACCCAACCTGTGGGCGGGGACCTATCCCATTCCGCCTGCCATTCCTCCATAGCGGCTGTTAACGCAGCCGCTTTGTGGAGGTGAGCCCGCGCTTTTAAAATCGACGGATCGCCGCCAAGGGTGGGGTCATCCCTGTCTTGCGCCTTTGCGCAATAAATTGCGCGCCCCATTCTGGCCTTGAAGTACAGCGGCATTCGCCCTGCTAAAACGCAGAGCGAGGCAAAGGACACAGTCCTGTATGCCGCTGTACTTCGGATCAGGGCCGTGCGCTGAGAACGACGGAGAATAGTGCACGCACCCTCCGTAGTCAGCGCCACGGCCCAGACCGGCGATCCGTATAAAATCACGGACTCCCACACCGAGTAGTAAAGTCTCCGGGAATGGGCGGATGGGCCCCTGGTGTTCGGGAGGAGCGCAGAAAGCGCTCCCGTGACCCTATCCGCCCTAACTGAGACCTCCCCCAAATGGGCCCGATAATTCCGGAGGCAGTCAAAAACTACCCCCAAATACCGGACCCTGGCCGCCGTGATGACGTCGGCATCCAGGATCCGAAGACTGACTGTCTTCTGGATCCTGTGGCCAGTCAGGAGGATGGCCTCCGTTTTTTCTGCTGCCAAGGAAAGGCCTGTTTTACGAAACCAGGCTCCAATCCTCGGCAGCACGGCTGCCATCTGCATCCTGACCTGGGAGAGGTCCTTACCCGAAAACAAAAGGGCGAGGTCGTCGGCGTACGCAATCGCACGCCCCGCCCCGCCCATATCCAACTCGGTGAGGAGTCCGTCGTAAACGGCGTTCCACAGGAACGGCCCTAAAACAGACCCCTGTGGAACGCCCGCGTAAATATCACGGACCACGGTGCCCTCATATGAGTGCACCGTGATCCCGCGGTTATTAAAATAATCCCCGAGGAGTACCCGAACACGTCGATCCACCCCTCTCCTCCTCATCTCGTCCAAAACAACATCCCACCGAAGGGTGTTGAATGCGTTCTGGACGTCGAATGAGAGGAGGAGGCAGATCCGGTTTCTGGCCCTGGAGTCCTCGGCGAACCGAGCAACCTCGGTCGCCGCCTCCATGGTGCCGACACCACGGCGAAAACCAAACTGGTTGCGGTGGAAGGGGTCCCTGCCGAGCTGGGATTCCAGGATCTCCTTGATAACATACTCCCATACCTTTGACAAGGCTGGGAGTACGGAGATCGGCCTATAGGCCCTCGGACTTAGGGGATCCTTCCCCGGCTTCGGGATCAAGATGACTCTGGCCATCTTCCACGAAGCCGGGATTCCACCGCGCACCAATGTGTCGGCAACCATCTCGCGTATCATTTCCGGAAAAGCCCGGGCCACACAGGCCACGACCCCCGACGGGACTCGATCGAGTCCGGGGGCCTTGTTGGGCTTGATACGCGAGAGGGCCCTCTCGACCTGCTCGGGTAATACCTCGGAGACCCCCCTCCAATACGAAGGGAGGGGGCGCATCGCGAGGGGTCGCAATGAGGGGGCGTGCGCACGCGCTGGCCCAACCGATGGCGTGGGGGAAGGAGGAGGAAGGGGGGGGAGCGGGGCGGTGGCAAACAGGGTATCAACTACCCTGCCCACCTGCTCCCGCGTCAAAACCGTATTCGGTTTTCGCCCCCCCAACCTAGCCATAACGATCTTATATGGCTTCCCCCACGGATCGCCGTCCACCGTGCCGTACAACTCCCTCCAGAGCTTCTCCTTGGAGCGCCAGATCAGAACCTGAACTGAACGCCTAGCCAAGGAGAAGTCCCGCCTCAGTTGTTCGAGGCGGGGGGAGGAAGGATCGAGTCTCCTCCGACTTCTCTGGAGGAGTCTCCGGGCACGGTGCATCGCCTTTCTAGACTCGGCGATATCCGCGTTCCACCATCGGTTGGGCTTCCGGGTCCCCCGTGGAAGACACCTCTTCCTGAGGACCCGGGCACTAACCCCCTCGAGGAGGCGTTGCAGACCCTCCGCTCGCGGAACCTCGTCCGTAAAACCGGACGGTTCCCGCAGAGGGGGAGGGGCCACCACGCCCACAGGCGTGACCAGCGAGGTGGGCGGAGTCGGGAGGGTGTCCCGTAGGACACGGAAACCCTCCAAAATCGACTCCGGGGAGACGTCCCTCATCACGTATGGAGTCCAGCCGTCGCCTGGTGGTCGGCGAGCCACACCCTGTTTTGCCAGGGTGTGGCGGACATAGAAGTGGTCGGAGGCAGTGTAGTGCCGAAGCACCTCACTCCTCCGAACCCTCCCGGCCAGACTTCTGTCAACAGACAGTACGTCGATGAAGGACGACCCCCTGCCCCCCCGGAACGTAAACCGGTCCCGGAGTCGGATGGGGACAAGGCCCAACCTCGCCAGCAAGGCCATACAGGCATGGCCCCTCCTATCTGCAACCCTCCCCCCCCAGGCAGGGGACTTGGCGTTCAAGTCCCCCGCGAGGATGACCCCTCGCCCCGGGGTTAAAAGATTTAAAACTATGTCCTCCAGCTCGTCGAGGAACTGCAGGAATGCAGGCCCTTTCCTGCTCGGTCGGCAGTAACAGCTCACCACGACCGTGTTATCCACGATCGCGGTGGCTATTCCTTCGGCAGCGGCGGGGGGGGTAAGGGAGGCAAACCTGCCCTTAAACCCGGTCACCCAGATCGCCGCGTCCCCCGTGGCATCCCCGATCCATTCAGGTAAAATCCTGTAAGGTTCGGAGATGACCACGAGGTCAACCCCAAGCAGGCTGGCATTATGGATCATAAGATCCTGCGCCAGCCTGCATCTATTGAGGTTGATTTGTAAGATCTGGGTCATTAACCGGGTCTACCTGGTCTTGGCCCCCCCGCTGCCGAATTCGCCCTTATGGCTGGGCAGGCCAGCGACGCAGTGACATGCGCCGCTTTCTGGCCCGTAACCCCTGCCGCCGAACAGATGAGGCACCGAGCCACGCCCTTGCACGTCGCAATGACGTGGTCGGAGGCCCCGCATCTCCTGCATAACTCCTTGCCCTTGGGGACCGTGGGGCATGACGCTGCCAGGTGCCCCAGCTGATGGCACGCGAAACATCGCGTGCTCCTAACCAGGGGCCTGGCCCGCACCACGGTCAAACCCGTTCTAAAACGAACGGGTTCCGCGCCCTTAGGGAGGGCGGTGGTGGGAACCTCCACCACCGCGGTCTGCGTCCCGCTGAGGACGGACTGCCTCAGCGACCGGACCACCAGACATGTCCCCTCCACCTTAAGGGCCGCGCCCAAGTCCTCGACGAGCTGGGGGGCACCGACCATCGGGTCGATGTCCCTCACCTCCAGAACCGTACGGTCCTGAAGGGACGCGCACGTCACTTTCCCGGCCGTAAGCTGGACCAGCTCCGCCGCCACCGCCGCCGCACTGACCCTTGGCCCCACCTCCAGGAGGACGTGCCCCAGGCGCGTGCGTTTCACGGCCCTGACATCAGTCAAGGCCGCACGCCCCAGGGTCACCGTCAACCTGTATGTTTCGAGGTATGACCCCCCCTCCGGCACCCTGACCAGCACCGCCTCTGGGCGTGTCCTGGCCGGCCTCCTTTTCTTCGCAGGCCCGGTGGCCTGCGCCCGAAGGACCGCCCCCGACGGCAGGCGAGCCCCACTGGGAGATAGGAGTGGAGGAGGGGGTGGTCCCGCCTTCGGGGGTACCACAGGCACCCCCGGGTCAGCCGGCCCCTTCCCCTTCTTCTTCCTCTTCTTCTTTCTGGTGACCTCCACAAATGGGAGGTCACCACGGCCCGCAGCTTCTGCGGGGGGGGGTGGAGGTCCACCCCCGACCTTCCCAGAAGGCAACGTCTCCTTACTAACAGGGGGGGGAGGGGAGTGGACCAACCTTGGACCCATAGGCGTGCCGGCGGCGGTCGAGGACAATGCCTCGGAGAATAATCTCTTCTTCGACGCCGCCGACACCACCTCACTGGGGGAGGTCCTCATTCTCTTCCCCTTCCCCTTCCCCTTGGGCGGAGGGGTTTTGCCCCCCTTCACAGAAGGGGGGACCTTAACGCCCCTCCCGCCCTCCGCACTGGTACCCGGCACAACGGGCGGAGGTGGACCCACCACCTCCTCCGTTTGAGTCGCCACCTCCACAGTCTTTACAACAAGACTGGGAGGGGCGGGGGCGGAGGCCCACAGCCGCGACTGGGTAATCTTACCCTCCGCCGGCTTACCCTTAGCCAACGAGGCGGCGACGTCGTGGTAGGCCAAGGCCTCCACCACGGCTTCAGAAGCCGCCTCGCACCTCCCGACAATGCCTTCCGCAAGGGTAGTCACCCTACCCTTGGTGGCATTGCCGGAGGCGACCGTGGCCTTGAGATCGCGGCACTCCGTTACTAGAGCCCTGAGAAGGGCCCCTACCTCCTCAAGGCGGGCCTCCAGCTTCTGCTCCGCGGTCTGCTTTTTCGACCGCGGCCGGCTCCCCGAGCCAGACGCAGAGCACGACGGGGGAGGGGGACTAGGGACACTGGACCCCGATACGGGACCCCCCCCATCCCCCCCTTTCCCACCCAAAACCTCTATACTTTTAATCTTGGGGACGCCCTTACGCGCCCCCCGAGGCCCTGAAAAGGGCCGTTTCACGGGGTCATTCCCCGCCCCATCACCCTTAGGGTGGGAGCTCCCCCCTCCCTCCACACACAGCCCAAGCTGCAGCCCCGGCGCTGCAGCAGCCCCAATGCTGACGAGGCCCTCCGATTGAGCTCTACGCTCCGGAGGGGTCCTCGCCAGCGTCCTACCCCTCATGATCCCAGTCGCAGCCGGGGTCGTGGGGGTCTCCGGGATGACTTTTACGTCACCCCCGCTTATTAAGGATGGGGGGGGGGTCAAAGTTACCCCCGCCGCAGCGAGCAGCGCCACCCTATGGCGCCACTCCTGTCCCTTCCCCACCTCTTTCCCGGTCTCATGCTCGACCTCCGGGGATTCGGTCGAATCCCCCCCTAGCACCACGAGGGGGGGAGACCCCTCGGACGAGGCATGAGTCCCAACAGTAACCAAATCGTAGTCCTGAGAAAAGCCAAGTCTTGCCGCTGTAACTTCTTCCCCAGGGTGCAATGGCGGTGCTTCAACACCGCCACCCGGGGTGGCACCGGCCCGCCGCATCGGCACGGTGTCATCGGGCTTATTTCCGTTACCCTGGTGGCTGCCGACAAGGCCTCCAGGGGCTGACCCTATGTCAGTGCCTGCCGAGTGAACATCCGAGGCTCGGCTTGGTATTGACATTTAATCATATAAGTCTTAAAGGGCGACGGCCCCACCGCCCGGCGGATTTCACCAACTCGTGGCCCGGTGTTACGGCCACACGCAGCAATCCCGAAAAAACGGAGGGACCCGTAGCTGCCGGTCCTAGTCCGGAAAACCAGACACAGGGACCCCCATTAGCCGATGTTGTACTAATGGGGGCCCCCCAACCCCCCCTTATAACTACACACCACACCTCGATGCGCGCCCCGTATGCAGATCTAAGCATACCATCACGGGGTCGGTTGGGGCTACCCAGCCCCAAACGAATCCCCGTGGTACCCCACTAGCTATATCTTTCCTTTTCCAGGCGTCCAAAAGCCAAGGAACGTGGGAACAAGGGCGCGCACCGGCTCACAAGCCCAGGAGCCCCCGGGACGAGCGGGCAAAGCCCCCCTCTACCGCGCATACCCTCCGACCATACGCCCCCCCTATAGATGTTTTAGGGCGAGGCCCGGGTCACCCTGTTCAGGGCCACCCAGCGACCCCGCCACACGGGGGGGACGTCAGATGGGCACCAACCGGCCGCCCGCTAACCTCTCCCTGGGGGATCGGTTATATTTAAAAATTTTCTCCTTTTTTAGGACTCTCACGGAGGGGTGGTCAACCCTTAGCCAGGAAGGCAGCATCCCCCATCCGGCCCCTAGGAAGGAATAAATTCCTCACCCAGGACCCGAAGGGGAACATAGCCGCTTTCCCAGAGCTCCCCCACCACGCTCAAGGTGGTTGACCCTGGGGGGAGAACACTAACCCAACACTAACCCAACACTAACCCAACACTAACCCAACACTAACCCAACACTAACCCAACACTAACCCAACACTAACCCAACACTAACCCAACACTAACCCAACACTAACCCAACCCAACACTAACCCAACACTAACCCAACACTAACCCAACACTAACCCAACACTAACCCAACACTAACCCAACACTAACCCAACACTAACCCAACACTAACCCAACACTAACCCAACACTAACCCAACACTAACCCAACACTAACCCAACACTAACCCAACACTAACCCAACACTAACCCAACCCAACACTAACCCAACACTAACCCAACACTAACCCAACACTAACCCAACACTAACCCAACACTAACCCAACACTAACCCAACACTAACCCAACACTAACCCAACACTAACCCAACACTAACCCAACACTAACCCAACACTAACCCAACACTAACCCAACACTAACCCAACACTAACCCAACACTAACCCAACACTAACCCAACACTAACCCAACACTTTTTTTTTTTTTTTTTTTTGGAGAGGGGGAAAATGCTTTACGCATACCCCGACATTTGTTGTCGGGGTTATGTGGGACTCCCCGCCTATAAAATAGGCGGGATACCCACTAAAAACCCCCTCTGGTGGTCTCCACCAGGGGCCTCATGGCGGCGCCCGGAACTTCTGGTGTAGTCCGTCGGGCGCCGCTATCATGAATGATGAGGCCCCGCTAAAAAACCCCCTTACTCCCAAAGTAAACATTGGGGGGGGGGAACCACCGAAATGGGACGCCACCCGGATGACCGGATGGGCGGCCCCATCTCCCAACGCAGCACTCCGTTACCCGGAGGTGCTGTCCCGCAATTAAACGTATTAAAACTTAAAACTACGATAAAAACGCGATAAAACTTAAACACTAAGACCCGCTAAAACACACGCGACACCCCATATACTGGGGCCGCCGCCAGAGGGGGTCAACCCCTCCCACCGCTCAACGGGGGCCTACCCTCTTTCTCTTCCTCGCCAAACGGCCTCTAAGACGGGCCCTATTGGCCGCGGCCTCCTGGGCCATCCGGGCCCGCTCGGCCCGCAGGAGGCGGTCAGCCTCCATCTCGGCCGTCTGGCGAGCTCCCATCACCCCCGCCGCGAACTCGCGGAAAGCAGCCCACCTCTCCGAGGAGGAAATGGCAAGGGGCACCAAGGTGGAGACTTCCACAGGCGCCCCAAGGCTGGCGGCCAGCACCTCGCGCTGGGGGGCGAACTCCGGGCACGCAATGAGCACATGCTCTGCGTCATCCCGGGCCGCCCCGCAGTCCAAACACGCCTCGGAGGGTGCCTTCCCGATTCGATGACGGAACCGTTGGAAGGACCCGTGCCCACTCAGCAGTTGCATGGACCAATAGTCCGCAACAACTGAGGGGCCCGAGGCGTCGACGAAGGTGCCGACCGCGGGGATAAGGCGCCTCACCCAACCTGTGGGCGGGGACCTATCCCATTCCGCCTGCCATTCCTCCATAGCGGCTGTTAACGCAGCCGCTTTGTGGAGGTGAGCCCGCGCTTTTAAAATCGACGGATCGCCGCCAAGGGTGGGGTCATCCCTGTCTTGCGCCTTTGCGCAATAAATTGCGCGCCCCATTCTGGCCTTGAAGTACAGCGGCATTCGCCCTGCTAAAACGCAGAGCGAGGCAAAGGACACAGTCCTGTATGCCGCTGTACTTCGGATCAGGGCCGTGCGCTGAGAACGACGGAGAATAGTGCGCGCACCCTCCGTAGTCAGCGCCACGGCCCAGACCGGCGATCCGTATAAAATCACGGACTCCCACACCGAGTAGTAAAGTCTCCGGGAATGGGCGGATGGGCCCCTGGTGTTCGGGAGGAGCGCAGAAAGCGCTCCCGTGACCCTATCCGCCCTAACTGAGACCTCCCCCAAATGGGCCCGATAATTCCGGAGGCAGTCAAAAACTACCCCCAAATACCGGACCCTGGCCGCCGTGATGACGTCGGCATCCAGGATCCGAAGACTGACTGTCTTCTGGATCCTGTGGCCAGTCAGGAGGATGGCCTCCGTTTTTTCTGCTGCCAAGGAAAGGCCTGTTTTACGAAACCAGGCTCCAATCCTCGGCAGCACGGCTGCCATCTGCATCCTGACCTGGGAGAGGTCCTTACCCGAAAACAAAAGGGCGAGGTCGTCGGCGTACGCAATCGCACGCCCCGCCCCGCCCATATCCAACTCGGTGAGGAGTCCGTCGTAAACGGCGTTCCACAGGAACGGCCCTAAAACAGACCCCTGTGGAACGCCCGCGTAAATATCACGGACCACGGTGCCCTCATATGAGTGCACCGTGATCCCGCGGTTATTAAAATAATCCCCGAGGAGTACCCGAACACGTCGATCCACCCCTCTCCTCCTCATCTCGTCCAAAACAACATCCCACCGAAGGGTGTTGAATGCGTTCTGGACGTCGAATGAGAGGAGGAGGCAGATCCGGTTTCTGGCCCTGGAGTCCTCGGCGAACCGAGCAACCTCGGTCGCCGCCTCCATGGTGCCGACACCACGGCGAAAACCAAACTGGTTGCGGTGGAAGGGGTCCCTGCCGAGCTGGGATTCCAGGATCTCCTTGATAACATACTCCCATACCTTTGACAAGGCTGGGAGTACGGAGATCGGCCTATAGGCCCTCGGACTTAGGGGATCCTTCCCCGGCTTCGGGATCAAGATGACTCTGGCCATCTTCCACGAAGCCGGGATTCCACCGCGCACCAATGTGTCGGCAACCATCTCGCGTATCATTTCCGGAAAAGCCCGGGCCACACAGGCCACGACCCCCGACGGGACTCGATCGAGTCCGGGGGCCTTGTTGGGCTTGATACGCGAGAGGGCCCTCTCGACCTGCTCGGGTAATACCTCGGAGACCCCCCTCCAATACGAAGGGAGGGGGCGCATCGCGAGGGGTCGCAATGAGGGGGCGTGCGCACGCGCTGGCCCAACCGATGGCGTGGGGGAAGGAGGAGGAAGGGGGGGGAGCGGGGCGGTGGCAAACAGGGTATCAACTACCCTGCCCACCTGCTCCCGCGTCAAAACCGTATTCGGTTTTCGCCCCCCCAACCTAGCCATAACGATCTTATATGGCTTCCCCCACGGATCGCCGTCCACCGTGCCGTACAACTCCCTCCAGAGCTTCTCCTTGGAGCGCCAGATCAGAACCTGAACTGAACGCCTAGCCAAGGAGAAGTCCCGCCTCAGTTGTTCGAGGCGGGGGGAGGAAGGATCGAGTCTCCTCCGACTTCTCTGGAGGAGTCTCCGGGCACGGTGCATCGCCTTTCTAGACTCGGCGATATCCGCGTTCCACCATCGGTTGGGCTTCCGGGTCCCCCATGGAAGACACCTCTTCCTGAGGACCCGGGCACTAACCCCCTCGAGGAGGCGTTGCAGACCCTCCGCTCGCGGAACCTCGTCCGTAAAACCGGACGGTTCCCGCAGAGGGGGAGGGGCCACCACGCCCACAGGCGTGACCAGCGAGGTGGGCGGAGTCGGGAGGGTGTCCCGTAGGACACGGAAACCCTCCAAAATCGACTCCGGGGAGACGTCCCTCATCACGTATGGAGTCCAGCCGTCGCCTGGTGGTCGGCGAGCCACACCCTGTTTTGCCAGGGTGTGGCGGACATAGAAGTGGTCGGAGGCAGTGTAGTGCCGAAGCACCTCACTCCTCCGAACCCTCCCGGCCAGACTTCTGTCAACAGACAGTACGTCGATGAAGGACGACCCCCTGCCCCCCCGGAACGTAAACCGGTCCCGGAGTCGGATGGGCACAAGGCCCAACCTCGCCAGCAAGGCCATACAGGCATGGCCCCTCCTATCTGCAACCCTCCCCCCCCAGGCAGGGGACTTGGCGTTCAAGTCCCCCGCGAGGATGACCCCTCGCCCCGGGGTTAAAAGATTTAAAACTATGTCCTCCAGCTCGTCGAGGAACTGCAGGAATGCAGGCCCTTTCCTGCTCGGTCGGCAGTAACAGCTCACCACGACCGTGTTATCCACGATCGCGGTGGCTATTCCTTCGGCAGCGGCGGGGGGGGTAAGGGAGGCAAACCTGCCCTTAAACCCGGTCACCCAGATCGCCGCGTCCCCCGTGGCATCCCCGATCCATTCAGGTAAAATCCTGTAAGGTTCGGAGATGACCACGAGGTCAACCCCAAGCAGGCTGGCATTATGGATCATAAGATCCTGCGCCAGCCTGCATCTATTGAGGTTGATTTGTAAGATCTGGGTCATTAACCGGGTCTACCTGGTCTTGGCCCCCCCGCTGCCGAATTCGCCCTTATGGCTGGGCAGGCCAGCGACGCAGTGACATGCGCCGCTTTCTGGCCCGTAACCCCTGCCGCCGAACAGATGAGGCACCGAGCCACGCCCTTGCACGTCGCAATGACGTGGTCGGAGGCCCCGCATCTCCTGCATAACTCCTTGCCCTTGGGGACCGTGGGGCATGACGCTGCCAGGTGCCCCAGCTGATGGCACGCGAAACATCGCGTGCTCCTAACCAGGGGCCTGGCCCGCACCACGGTCAAACCCGTTCTAAAACGAACGGGTTCCGCGCCCTTAGGGAGGGCGGTGGTGGGAACCTCCACCACCGCGGTCTGCGTCCCGCTGAGGACGGACTGCCTCAGCGACCGGACCACCAGACATGTCCCCTCCACCTTAAGGGCCGCGCCCAAGTCCTCGACGAGCTGGGGGGCACCGACCATCGGGTCGATGTCCCTCACCTCCAGAACCGTACGGTCCTGAAGGGACGCGCACGTCACTTTCCCGGCCGTAAGCTGGACCAGCTCCGCCGCCACCGCCGCCGCACTGACCCTTGGCCCCACCTCCAGGAGGACGTGCCCCAGGCGCGTGCGTTTCACGGCCCTGACATCAGTCAAGGCCGCACGCCCCAGGGTCACCGTCAACCTGTATGTTTCGAGGTATGACCCCCCCTCCGGCACCCTGACCAGCACCGCCTCTGGGCGTGTCCTGGCCGGCCTCCTTTTCTTCGCAGGCCCGGTGGCCTGCGCCCGAAGGACCGCCCCCGACGGCAGGCGAGCCCCACTGGGAGATAGGAGTGGAGGAGGGGGTGGTCCCGCCTTCGGGGGTACCACAGGCACCCCCGGGTCAGCCGGCCCCTTCCCCTTCTTCTTCCTCTTCTTCTTTCTGGTGACCTCCACAAATGGGAGGTCACCACGGCCCGCAGCTTCTGCGGGGGGGGGTGGAGGTCCACCCCCGACCTTCCCAGAAGGCAACGTCTCCTTACTAACAGGGGGGGGAGGGGAGTGGACCAACCTTGGACCCATAGGCGTGCCGGCGGCGGTCGAGGACAATGCCTCGGAGAATAATCTCTTCTTCGACGCCGCCGACACCACCTCACTGGGGGAGGTCCTCATTCTCTTCCCCTTCCCCTTCCCCTTGGGCGGAGGGGTTTTGCCCCCCTTCACAGAAGGGGGGACCTTAACGCCCCTCCCGCCCTCCGCACTGGTACCCGGCACAACGGGCGGAGGTGGACCCACCACCTCCTCCGTTTGAGTCGCCACCTCCACAGTCTTTACAACAAGACTGGGAGGGGCGGGGGCGGAGGCCCACAGCCGCGACTGGGTAATCTTACCCTCCGCCGGCTTACCCTTAGCCAACGAGGCGGCGACGTCGTGGTAGGCCAAGGCCTCCACCACGGCTTCAGAAGCCGCCTCGCACCTCCCGACAATGCCTTCCGCAAGGGTAGTCACCCTACCCTTGGTGGCATTGCCGGAGGCGACCGTGGCCTTGAGATCGCGGCACTCCGTTACTAGAGCCCTGAGAAGGGCCCCTACCTCCTCAAGGCGGGCCTCCAGCTTCTGCTCCGCGGTCTGCTTTTTCGACCGCGGCCGGCTCCCCGAGCCAGACGCAGAGCACGACGGGGGAGGGGGACTAGGGACACTGGACCCCGATACGGGACCCCCCCCCATCCCCCCCTTTCCCACCCAAAACCTCTATACTTTTAATCTTGGGGACGCCCTTACGCGCCCCCCGAGGCCCTGAAAAGGGCCGTTTCACGGGGTCATTCCCCGCCCCATCACCCTTAGGGTGGGAGCTCCCCCCTCCCTCCACACACAGCCCAAGCTGCAGCCCCGGCGCTGCAGCAGCCCCAATGCTGACGAGGCCCTCCGATTGAGCTCTACGCTCCGGAGGGGTCCTCGCCAGCGTCCTACCCCTCATGATCCCAGTCGCAGCCGGGGTCGTGGGGGTCTCCGGGATGACTTTTACGTCACCCCCGCTTATTAAGGATGGGGGGGGGTCAAAGTTACCCCCGCCGCAGCGAGCAGCGCCACCCTATGGCGCCACTCCTGTCCCTTCCCCACCTCTTTTCCGGTCTCATGCTCGACCTCCGGGGATTCGGTCGAATCCCCCCCTAGCACCACGAGGGGGGGAGACCCCTCGGACGAGGCATGAGTCCCAACAGTAACCAAATCGTAGTCCTGAGAAAAGCCAAGTCTTGCCGCTGTAACTTCTTCCCCAGGGTGCAATGGCGGTGCTTCAACACCGCCACCCGGGGTGGCACCGGCCCGCCGCATCGGCACGGTGTCATCGGGCTTATTTCCGTTACCCTGGTGGCTGCCGACAAGGCCTCCAGGGGCTGACCCTATGTCAGTGCCTGCCGAGTGAACATCCGAGGCTCGGCTTGGTATTGACATTTAATCATATAAGTCTTAAAGGGCGACGGCCCCACCGCCCGGCGGATTTCACCAACTCGTGGCCCGGTGTTACGGCCACACGCAGCAATCCCGAAAAAACGGAGGGACCCGTAGCTGCCGGTCCTAGTCCGGAAAACCAGACACAGGGACCCCCATTAGCCGATGTTGTACTAATGGGGGCCCCCCAACCCCCCCTTATAACTACACACCACACCTCGATGCGCGCCCCGTATGCAGATCTAAGCATACCATCACGGGGTCGGTTGGGGCTACCCAGCCCCAAACGAATCCCCGTGGTACCCCACTAGCTATATCTTTCCTTTTCCAGGCGTCCAAAAGCCAAGGAACGTGGGAACAAGGGCGCGCACCGGCTCACAAGCCCAGGAGCCCCCGGGACGAGCGGGCAAAGCCCCCCTCTACCGCGCATACCCTCCGACCATACGCCCCCCCCCTATAGATGTTTTAGGGCGAGGCCCGGGTCACCCTGTTCAGGGCCACCCAGCGACCCCGCCACACGGGGGGGACGTCAGATGGGCACCGACCGGCCGCCCGCTAACCTCTCCCTGGGGGATCGGTTATTTTTAAAAATTTTCTCCTCTTTTTTTTTTTAGGACTCTCACGGAGGGGTGGTCTACCCTTAGCCAGGAAGGCAGCATCCCCCATCCGGCCCCTAGGAAGGAATAAATTCCTCACCCAGGACCCGAAGGGGAACATAGCCGCTTTCCCAGAGCTCCCCCACCACGCTCAAGGTGGTTGACCCTGGGGGGAGAACACTAACCCAACACTAACCCAACACTAACCCAACACTAACCCAACACTTTTTTTTTTTTTTTTTTTTTTTTGGAGAGGGGGAAAATGCTTTACGCATACCCCGACATTTGTTGTCGGGGTTATGTGGGACTCCCCGCCTATAAAATAGGCGGGATACCCACTAAAAACCCCCTCTGGTGGTCTCCACCAGGGGCCTCATGGCGGCGCCCGGAACTTCTGGTGTAGTCCGTCGGGCGCCGCTATCATGAATGATGAGGCCCCGCTAAAAAACCCCCCCACTCCCAAAGTAAACATTGGGGGGGGGGGAACCACCGAAATGGGACGCCACCCGGATGACCGGTTGGGCGGCCCCATCTCCCGACGCAGCACTCCGTTACCCGGAGGTGCCGTCCCGCAATTAAACGTACTAAAACTTAAAACTACGGTAAAAACGCGATAAAACTTAAACACTAAGACCCGCTAAAACACACGCGACACCCCATATACTGGGGCCGCCGCCAGAGGGGGTCAACCCCTCCCACCGCTCAACGGGGGCCTACCCTCTTTCTCTTCCTCGCCAAACGGCCTCTAAGACGGGCCCTATTGGCCGCGGCCTCCTGGGCCATCCGGGCCCGCTCGGCCCGCAGGAGGCGGTCAGCCTCCATCTCGGCCGTCTGGCGAGCTCCCATCACCCCCGCCGCGAACTCGCGGAAAGCAGCCCACCTCTCCGAGGAGGAAATGGCAAGGGGCACCAAGGTGGAGACTTCCACAGGCGCCCCAAGGCTGGCGGCCAGCACCTCGCGCTGGGGGGCGAACTCCGGGCACGCAATGAGCACATGCTCTGCGTCATCCCGGGCCGCCCCGCAGTCCAAACACGCCTCGGAGGGTGCCTTCCCGATTCGATGACGGAACCGTTGGAAGGACCCGTGCCCACTCAGCAGTTGCATGGACCAATAGTCCGCAACAACTGAGGGGCCCGAGGCGTCGACGAAGGTGCCGACCGCGGGGATAAGGCGCCTCACCCAACCTGTGGGCGGGGACCTATCCCATTCCGCCTGCCATTCCTCCATAGCGGCTGTTAAAGCAGCCGCTTTGTGGAGGTGAGCCCGCGCTTTTAAAATCGACGGATCGCCGCCAAGGGTGGGGTCATCCCTGTCTTGCGCCTTTGCGCAATAAATTGCGCGCCCCATTCTGGCCTTGAAGTGCAGCGGCATTCGCCCTGCTAAAACGCAGAGCGAGGCAAAGGACACAGTCCTGTATGCCGCTGTACTTCGGATCAGGGCCGTGCGCTGAGAACGACGGAGAATAGTGCACGCACCCTCCGTAGTCAGCGCCACGGCCCAGACCGGCGATCCGTATAAAATCACGGACTCCCACACCGAGTAGTAAAGTCTCCGGGAATGGGCGGATGGGCCCCTGGTGTTCGGGAGGAGCGCAGAAAGCGCTCCCGTGACCCTATCCGCCCTAACTGAGACCTCCCCCAAATGGGCCCGATAATTCCGGAGGCAGTCAAAAACTACCCCCAAATACCGGACCCTGGCCGCCGTGATGACGTCGGCATCCAGGATCCGAAGACTGACTGTCTTCTGGATCCTGTGGCCAGTCAGGAGGATGGCCTCCGTTTTTTCTGCTGCCAAGGAAAGGCCTGTTTTACGAAACCAGGCTCCAATCCTCGGCAGCACGGCTGCCATCTGCATCCTGACCTGGGAGAGGTCCTTACCCGAAAACAAAAGGGCGAGGTCGTCGGCGTACGCAATCGCACGCCCCGCCCCGCCCATATCCAACTCGGTGAGGAGTCCGTCGTAAACGGCGTTCCACAGGAACGGCCCTAACACAGACCCCTGTGGAACGCCCGCGTAAATATCACGGACCACGGTGCCCTCATATGAGTGCACCGTGATCCCGCGGTTATTAAAATAATCCCCGAGGAGTACCCGAACACGTCGATCCACCCCTCTCCTCCTCATCTCGTCCAAAACAACATCCCAACGAAGGGTGTTGAATGCGTTCTGGACGTCGAATGAGAGGAGGAGGCAGATCCGGTTTCTGGCCCTGGAGTCCTCGGCGAACCGAGCAACCTCGGTCGCCGCCTCCATGGTGCCGACACCACGGCGAAAACCAAACTGGTTGCGGTGGAAAGGGTCCCTGCCGAGCTGGGATTCCAGGATCTCCTTGATAACATACTCCCATACCTTTGACAAGGCTGGGAGTACGGAGATCGGCCTATAGGCCCTCGGACTTAGGGGATCCTTCCCCGGCTTCGGGATCAAGATGACTCTGGCCATCTTCCACGAAGCCGGGAATCCACCGCGCACCAATGTGTCGGCAACCATCTCGCGTATCATATCCGGAAAAGCCCGGGCCACACAGGCCACGACCCCCGACGGGACTCGATCGAGTCCGGGGGCCTTGTTGGGCTTGATACGCGAGAGGGCCCTCTCGACCTGCTCGGGTAATACCTCGGAGACCCCCCTCCAATACGAAGGGAGGGGGCGCATCGCGAGGGGTCGCAATGAGGGGGCGTGCGCACGCGCTGGCCCAACCGATGGCGTGGGGGAAGGAGGAGGAAGGGGGGGGAGCGGGGCGGTGGCAAACAGGGTATCAACTACCCTGCCCACCTGCTCCCGCGTCAAAACCGTATTCGGTTTTCGCCCCCCCAACCTAGCCATAACGATCTTATATGGCTTCCCCCACGGATCGCCGTCCACCGTGCCGTACAACTCCCTCCAGAGCTTCTCCTTGGAGCGCCAGATCAGAACCTGAACTGAACGCCTAGCCAAGGAGAAGTCCCGCCTCAGTTGTTCGAGGCGGGGGGAGGAAGGATCGAGTCTCCTCCGACTTCTCTGGAGGAGTCTCCGGGCACGGTGCATCGCCTTTCTAGACTCGGCGATATCCGCGTTCCACCATCGGTTGGGCTTCCGGGTCCCCCGTGGAAGACACCTCTTCCTGAGGACCCGGGCACTAACCCCCTCGAGGAGGCGTTGCAGACCCTCCGCTCGCGGAACCTCGTCCGTAAAACCGGACGGTTCCCGCAGAGGGGGAGGGGCCACCACGCCCACAGGCGTGACCAGCGAGGTGGGCGGAGTCGGGAGGGTGTCCCGTAGGACACGGAAACCCTCCAAAATCGACTCCGGGGAGACGTCCCTCATCACGTATGGAGTCCAGCCGTCGCCTGGTGGTCGGCGAGCCACACCCTGTTTTGCCAGGGTGTGGCGGACATAGAAGTGGTCGGAGGCAGTGTAGTGCCGAAGCACCTCACTCCTCCGAACCCTCCCGGCCAGACTTCTGTCAACAGACAGTACGTCGATGAAGGACGACCCCCTGCCCCCCCGGAACGTAAACCGGTCCCGGAGTCGGATGGGCACAAGGCCCAACCTCGCCAGCAAGGCCATACAGGCATGGCCCCTCCTATCTGCAACCCTCCCCCCCCAGGCAGGGGACTTGGCGTTCAAGTCCCCCGCGAGGATGACCCCTCGCCCCGGGGTTAAAAGATTTAAAACTATGTCCTCCAGCTCGTCGAGGAACTGCAGGAATGCAGGCCCTTTCCTGCTCGGTCGGCAGTAACAGCTCACCACGACCGTGTTATCCACGATCGCGGTGGCTATTCCTTCGGCAGCGGCGGGGGGGGTAAGGGAGGCAAACCTGCCCTTAAACCCGGTCACCCAGATCGCCGCGTCCCCCGTGGCATCCCCGATCCATTCAGGTAAAATCCTGTAAGGTTCGGAGATGACCACGAGGTCAACCCCAAGCAGGCTGGCATTATGGATCATAAGATCCTGCGCCAGCCTGCATCTATTGAGGTTGATTTGTAAGATCTGGGTCATTAACCGGGTCTACCTGGTCTTGGCCCCCCCGCTGCCGAATTCGCCCTTATGGCTGGGCAGGCCAGCGACGCAGTGACATGCGCCGCTTTCTGGCCCGTAACCCCTGCCGCCGAACAGATGAGGCACCGAGCCACGCCCTTGCACGTCGCAATGACGTGGTCGGAGGCCCCGCATCTCCTGCATAGCTCCGTGCCCTTGGGGACCGTGGGGCATGACGCTGCCAGGTGCCCCAGTTGATGGCACGCGAAACATCGCGTGCTCCTAACCAGGGGCCTGGCCCGCACCACGGTCAAACCCGTTCTAAAACGAACGGGTTCCGCGCCCTTAGGGAGGGCGGTGGTGGGAACCTCCACCACCGCGGTCTGTGTCCCGCTGAGGACGGACTGCCTCAGCGACCGGACCACCAGACATGTCCCCTCCACCTTAAGGGCCGCGCCCAAGTCCTCGACGAGCTGGGGGGCACCGACCATCGGGTCGATGTCCCTCACCTCCAGAACCGTACGGTCCTGAAGGGACGCGCACGTCACTTTCCCGGCCGTAAGCTTGACCAGCTCCGCCGCCACCGCCGCCGCACTGACCCTAGGCCCCACCTCCAGGAGGACGTGCCCCAGGCGCGTGCGTTTCACGGCCCTGACATCAGTCAAGGCCGCACGCCCCAGGGTCACCGTCAACCTGTATGTTTCGAGGTATGACCCCCCCTCCGGCACCCTGACCAGCACCGCCTCTGGGCGTGTCCTGGCCGGCCTCCTTTTCTTCGCAGGCCCGGTGGCCTGCGCCCGAAGGACCGCCCCCGACGGCAGGCGAGCCCCACTGGGAGATAGGAGTGGAGGAGGGGGTGGTCCCGCCTTCGGGGGTACCACAGGCACCCCCGGGTCAGCCGGCCCCTTCCCCTTCTTATTCCTCTTCTTCTTTCTGGTGACCTCCACAAATGGGAGGTCACCACGGCCCGCAGCTTCTGCGGGGGGGGGTTGAGGTCCACCCCCGACCTTCCCAGAAGGCAACGTCTCCTTACTAACAGGGGGGGGAGGGGAGTGGACCAACCTTGGACCCATTGGCGTGCCGGCGGCGGTCGAGGACAATGCCTCGGAGAATAATCTCTTCTTCGACGCCGCCGACACCACCTCACTGGGGGAGGTCCTCATTCTCTTCCCCTTCCCCTTCCCCTTGGGCGGAGGGGTTTTGCCCCCCTTCACAGAAGGGGGGACCTTAACGCCCCTCCCGCCCTCCGCACTGGTACCCGGCACAACGGGCGGAGGTGGACCCACCACCTCCTCCGTTTGAGTCGCCACCTCCACAGTCTTTACAACAAGACTGGGAGGGGCGGGGGCGGAGGCCCACAGCCGCGACTGGGTAATCTTACCCTCCGCCGGCTTACCCTTAGCCAACGAGGCGGCGACGTCGTGGTAGGCCAAGGCCTCCACCACGGCTTCAGAAGCCGCCTCGCACCTCCCGACAATGCCTTCCGCAAGGGTAGTCACCCTACCCTTGGTGGCATTGCCGGAGACGACCGTGGCCTTGAGATCGCGGCACTCAGTTACTAGAGCCCTGAGAAGGGCCCCTACCTCCTCAAGGCGGGCCTCCAGCTTCTGCTCCGCGGTCTGCTTTTTCGACCGCGGCCGGCTCCCCGAGCCAGACGCAGAGCACGACGGGGGAGGGGGACTAGGGACACTGGACCCCGATACGGGACCCCCCCCATCCCCCCCTTTCACACCCAAAACCTCTATACTTTTAATCTTGGGGACGCCCTTACGCGCCCCCCGAGGCCCTGAAAAGGGCCGTTTCACGGGGTCATTCCCCGCCCCATCACCCTTAGGGTGGGAGCTCCCCCCTCCCTCCACACACAGCCCAAGCTGCAGCCCCGGCGCTGCAGCAGCCCCAATGCTGACGAGGCCCTCCGATTGAGCTCTACGCTCCGGAGGGGTCCTCGCCAGCGTCCTACCCCTCATGATCCCAGTCGCAGCCGGGGTCGTGGGGGTCTCCGGGATGACTTTTACGTGACCCCCGCTTATTAAGGATGGGGGGGGGGGTCAAAGTTACCCCCGCCGCAGCGAGCAGCGCCACCCTATGGCGCCACTCCTGTCCCTTCCCCACCTCTTTTCCGGTCTCATGCTCGACCTCCGGGGATTCGGTCGAATCCCCCCCTAGCACCACGAGGGGGGGAGACCCCTCGGACGAGGCATGAGTCCCAACAGTAACCAAATCGTAGTCCTGAGAAAAGCCAAGTCTTGCCGCTGTAACTTCTTCCCCAGGGTGCAATGGCGGTGCTTCAACACCGCCACCCGGGGTGGCACCGGCCCGCCGCATCGGCACGGTGTCATCGGGCTTATTTCCGTTACCCTGGTGGCTGCCGACAAGGCCTCCAGGGGCTGACCCTATGTCAGTGCCTGCCGAGTGAACATCCGAGGCTCGGCTTGGTATTGACATTTAATCATATAAGTCTTAAAGGGCGACGGCCCCACCGCCCGGCGGATTTCACCAACTCGTGGCCCGGTGTTACGGCCACACGCAGCAATCCCGAAAAAACGGAGGGACCCGTAGCTGCCGGTCCTAGTCCGGAAAACCAGACACAGGGACCCCCATTAGCCGATGTTGTACTAATGGGGGCCCCCCAACCCCCCCTTATAACTACACACCACACCTCGATGCGCGCCCCGTATGCAGATCTAAGCATACCATCACGGGGTCGGTTGGGGCTACCCAGCCCCAAACGAATCCCCGTGGTACCCCACTAGCTATATCTTTCCTTTTCCAGGCGTCCAAAAGCCAAGGAACGTGGGAACAAGGGCGCGCACCGGCTCACAAGCCCAGGAGCCCCCGGGACGAGCGGGCAAAGCCCCCCTCTACCGCGCATACCCTCCGACCATACGCCCCCCCCCTATAGATGTTTTAGGGCGAGGCCCGGGTCACCCTGTTCAGGGCCACCCAGCGACCCCGCCACACGGGGGGGACGTCAGATGGGCACCGACCGGCCGCCCGCTAACCTCTCCCTGGGGGATCGGTTATTTTTAAAAATTTTCTCCTCTTTTTTTTTTTAGGACTCTCACGGAGGGGTGGTCTACCCTTAGCCAGGAAGGCAGCATCCCCCATCCGGCCCCTAGGAAGGAATAAATTCCTCACCCAGGACCCGAAGGGGAACATAGCCGCCTTCCCAGAGCTCCCCCACCACGCTCAAGGTGGTTGACCCTGGGGGGGGAACACTAACCCAACACTAACCCAACACTAACCCAACACTAACCCAACACTAACCCAACCCAACACTAACCCAACACTAACCCAACACTAACCCAACACTAACCCAACACTAACCCAACACTAACCCAACACTAACCCAACCCAACACTAACCCAACACTAACCCAACACTAACCCAACACTAACCCAACACTAACCGGGCTCAACACTAACCGGGCTCAACACTAACCGGGCTCAACACTAACCGGGCTCAACACTAACCGGGCTCAACACTAACCGGGCTCAACACTAACCGGGCTCAACACTAACCGGGCTCAACACTAACCGGGCTCAACACTAACCCGGCTGACAGTCCACGGCTGGCTGGCTGGCTGGCTGGCTGGCTGGCTGCGTATCTGGAGGCTGGGTTTTGGTGTTTCCTACCGTCTCCTATTCCTCCTGTCAGTGTCTCGCTTGTCTTTTGTGTGAGTGCCTGTCGGTCTTTACATGTCTCTATGTTACGTTTATTGTTGTCAGGTGCCGTCCTTGGTCCAGTTTGCCTTATGTATCCTGTCGCCAGTGGTTTGGGGACTAGGGGACCAGGGACTGGACCGGGTCTCTCTTTTCCCCCGTCGCCTTTTTGGTTTTGTGGGCCTCTCTCTGAGTGGGGTTGCGCTTCCAGTTTTACCCTCGTGAGTCTGTTTACTACCGGTAATGGGGTAACGGGAAATCGGGAGTAACGTTCGTGTTTTGTCCGTATACTATCGGTCCGGTCTCTGTTATCTAGTTGTTCCCAGGTCCCTTTTTCCCTTCCTCATGTCTCTTTCCTTAGTGGTAGGTTGTTCTTTTGGGGATTCTCTATTGTGATAGTGCGAGTTCTACCCTAGCTTTCATTTATTCGCGGTTTGCGTGGGGAGTTCGTGCCATTTATTGTATTGTCCCTTGCTCTTCGTGAGTGGGGGATGGGGGCTACCGATGTCCCCGCTAGGTCCTGTCGGTTCTTTTCGCGCGTTCGCCGCTATCTCGGTCTCGCGCCGCGAGTCTGGTTCAAAGGTCTCGCCGACGTGTCTGTACGTGCTTTAGTTTCGGTTTCGGTTATCGGTTATCTCGGTTGCTGCTACTTTTTATGGGCTGTCTTTTCCGTTCGTAGAATTGTTCGGTTATTCTATTGTGTCTTGTTAATTGTCTTGTACGTCGCGACGCTGTGATCACACCCGTCTAATTATCCCTAGGGGGCGATCGTCGCGCCCACCGCCCATCGGCGGTTGACGCTCTACCTAACTGTCCGATCCTCTGACCTCCGCGCTGTTCCGCGTGTCTAAGAAGAATCTTCTAATTTTCTGTTATCTTTTCCTTTCAGGTGCCGCTGCTGTTATCGTCTCGCTGAGCGATTTTCCTGTCGCGACGTCGCGTGCGTCGTCGCGACAGGCGTTTTCTTACAGGTAGGTGGTAATTTCCCTTAGTTATAACTCGTGTTTTTCTTTTTCTCCCCTAACCAAAACCATACTTCGCTCAGCTCGTCGCTAGCCGCGTCTTTCCTAATTGCCTGTCTCTTAATTCGAGCTTTCCTAACTGTTTTAGGGTACGGTTTTTGCTCGTCGTTGTTGTCGACGTCTACGGGGCATCGTCGATCCGAGGACGCGAGCATGGGAAGAACGAGGGTTCGACCGATCTGACGGCGGATCCCGGGGAAGGACGATGACAGGTATGTGTGCGTGCTTGTCTGTGTGTTTGTTGCTATATACGTTTTTCGGGGCGAGGAGAGAGCGTCTCTAGCTACGAGCGTGCGGTCCCAGGACAGGTTGTCACGCGTCTGTGTTAGCTTTCCTACCGCGTTAATGTTTTTTGGCCGTGATGTCTCCGGCTAGATTTTCAGTCCTCTGCTACTTTACTCGCGCGTGCTCTCGTGTCCTGGTTTGTCCCCGAGGACGGGCGCTCGTCGCTGCGACCTTGGTTTTCCACGCTTATTTAAGGGAGCGATAAAGACCTGATAATAACGTTCTCTGTCCCTTTGTTTCAGATTTGCAGTTTCCAGACCGTCGGGGGAGAGGACGTTCCCGCTGTCTGGTTCGCAGGCGAAAGAATAGGAAAAGCGTTCTCTTAGTTGATTCGAGTCCCGAGATCTCTCTCTCTCGTGCCTCCTTTCCACGGCTACGGGTTCTCGCCTCACTGTCCTCACGGATTTACGTACCACCCCGGTGACTCTTGTCGAGTCGGAGGGTTGGACTATTACCCGAGGAGGATCTTGAGGCGTCTCCCGTTATCGTGTACTCGAGAGCATTGGAGAGAGATTCTAGTCTAAACCCTAAGTCCGGACCGATGATAATGTGCGTGTATCTGTTTGTTTCTAGGTACGAGCGACGCTGAGTCCCGTCCCGCAGGGGCTGCTGGCTACGTTCGCCGGGGAGCGTGTTGTTCTCTTAGTGTTATTGAAACGGTGAAGTGAAGTGAGATTTCCCAGTGCGAGGCGACAGCGAGTCGTCCCCCCCCCGTGTGTTACTGCTTTAAGTACTCGCGTCTCTGTGATCCGTATTCTGTGTGTCGACGATTCTGTGCGTGGCTAGATAGATGAAAATAAATAAGCGAGTGCTCAGTTGGCCCGAACGTCCCGAGTTTGGCGTTTCTTTCGCCCTATTCCCAGTTTCCTTTTTCACCGATTCTGCGATACGTCGTCTCGTCGGTCGGTCCGTCCGTCCGTAGCTTTCGGTTTAGTTCAGCTTAGTTTTGACGTTTCGTCGCGTTGAGGTTAACTTTGTTTCGGCTATAGATTCTCGCGTCGTTAGTTCGCGTGGGCTCGAGTGCCCTTGGTCCTTCGTGTTCGGGGATCTATTTCCTTCGTTTTAATTGATAGATGTTGGATTTGAATATTTCTCGCGTCTGTCGGTCTTTTCTGCTTGAGTCATGGCGCGCGTGGTGTCTAGATGGTCTGGCTCGGTTCTCTGGTTCGGGGGTTTCGCCGATGGAGGTTGTTTTCTCGGTGTTTCGTTTCGTTTCGAATACTTTTCGTCGCGTGCGCGCGTCGCGAGTTTCCCTAATCATTCGCGGGCTTTGTTCGCTTATTCTTTTGTTTTGTTCTCCGAGGGATTTATTTACGCGGGTCTCCTGAATTCACGGTCGTCCCGATTCCGCTTGCTCCCTGTATTTATTCGCGTGTCGCTGTCGACGAGCGTCCGTTCTGGGTTGCTCGCGATCTGTTTCGTGTGTACTGTTTTACCCGTTTCGGTTAATCTGATATCCGTTTATTATCTGTCTGATCGCTGGGCCTACCTTGCTTCGCGCCTGTTAAACGTTCGCGTTCGGGGATTCCCTTTCTCTGCTGCCACTTGATATGTAGGCACTCGCGGTATTGTCTGATTGTCGCACGTATCTTATTTGGGCACTTGTTGCAGGACTCGCGACACGTCGCTGATCGTTCCGTTTCTGCGACTGATCACGAACGCCCGGCGTGAGTTTGGTTTAGCGTTTCCCCTACTTCCTTCTTACGGGGAAAGGACCGCCCCTTGGAGTCGTCGGGGTTCCGCTTCCCTCCTATTTGTTTTCGTTGTATCGTATTTCACGCGAGGAGTTCGTAACCGTCTTTTCTTTTTTGTCTTTGTCTTCGATGGACGTCTCGTAATCTCCGCGGGTGAGGGATGGGGACGAGCGGTGTTCCCTATGATCCGCTTTGTCGGTCTTTTCGCGCGTTCGCCGCTGTCTCGGTCTCGCGCCACGAGTCTGGTTCAAGGGTCTCGCCGACGTGTCCGTACGTGCTTTAGTTTCGGTTTCGGCTGTCGGTTATCTCGGTTGCTGCTACTTTTTTTTATGGGCTGCCTTTTCCGTTCGTAGGATTGTTCGGTTATTCTATTGTCTTGTTAATTGTCTTGTACGTCGCGACGCTGTGATCCCACCCGTCTAATTATCCCTAGGGGGCGATCGTCGCGCCCACCGCCCATCGGCGGTTGACGCTCTACCTAACTGTCCGATCCTCTGACCCCCGCGCTGTTCCGCGTGTCTAAGAAGAATCTTCTAATTTTCTGTTATCTTTTCCTTTCAGGTGCCGCTGCTGTTATCGTCTCGCTGAGCGATTTTCCTGTCGCGACGTCGCGTGCGTCGTCGCGACAGGCGTTTTCTTACAGGTAGGTGGTAATTTCCCTTAGTTATAACTCGTGTTTTTCTTTTTCTCCCCTAACCAAAACCATACTTCGCTCAGCTCGTCGCTAGCCGCGTCTTTCCTAATTGCCTGTCTCTTAATTCGAGCTTTCCTAACTGTTTTAGGGTACGGTTTTTGCTCGTCGTTGTTGTCGACGTCTACGGGGCATCGTCGATCCGAGGACGCGAGCATGGGAAGAACGAGGGTTCGACCGATCTGACGGCGGATCCCGGGGAAGGACGATGACAGGTATGTGTGCGTGCTTGTCTGTGTGTTTGTTGCTATATACGTTTTTCGGGGCGAGGAGAGAGCGTCTCTAGCTACGAGCGTGCGGTCCCAGGACAGGTTGTCACGCGTCTGTGTTAGCTTTCCTACCGTGTTAATGTTTTTTGGCCGTGATGTCTCCGGCTAGATTTTCAGTCCTCTGCTACTTTACTCGCGCGTGCTCTCGTGTCCTGGTTTGTCCCCGAGGACGGGCGCTCGTCGCTGCGACCTTGGTTTTCCACGCTTATTTAAGGGAGCGATAAAGACCTGATAATAACGTTCTCTGTCCCTTTGTTTCAGATTTGCAGTTTCCGGACTGTCGGGGGAGAGGACGTTCCCGCTGTCTGGTTCGCAGGCGAAAGAATAGGAAAAGCGTTCTCTTAGTTGATTCGAGTCCCGAGATCTCTCTCTCTCGTGCCTCCTTTCCACGGCTACGGGTTCTCGCCTCACTGTCCTCACGGATTTACGTACCACCCCGGTGACTTGTCGAGTCGGAGGGTTGGACTATTACCCGAGGAGGATCTCGAGGCGTCTCAGTTAGTGCTCCAGTGATGACGTCCGTGGGTGTGCAGTTGAAAGCCCCTTCTATGTCTATGAAACATGCCAGGGTTACTTTCTTTTCTTTCTTCGCTGTTTCCACGCGTCGTACGAAGTTGTGCACCGCCACCTCCACCGAGTGTCCTGCCCTGAAAGCGTGTTGGCATCGGTGCAGCGGCTTCGCCGTCAGGTATACATCCTTGATGTATCTGTCTATCATGCGTTCCATTGTCTTTAGTACATTTGACAGGAGGCTGATGGGTCTGAATGATTTCGGCGTGGTGTATTCTTTCTTGCCTGGTTTAGGTATGAAGATCACCTTCGTTATTTCCCAGGTGTCTGGTATGAGTCCCATTTCCAGGCTGTTCCTCATTAACTCAACAGTAGCCTCTGTTATGTATGGTATCGCTATCTTCAGTGTTTTAGGATAGATACCGTCCACGCCCGGGGCTTTGTAGGGTTCGAATGATCCTATTGCCCATTCTAGTCTGTCCTTGTTAATTATCTTGTTTGCTTCTTCTCTGTCCGTGTTGCTGTGATGGTATCTGGTTGCTGTGTTGACATCTGTGTTGGTACCCCTGTCGTTCGTTCTCTCGTCCTGGTTGGTCCTGATTGATGTTTCCATTACTGTAGTTGTTCTCTCATTGTTGCTGTTTCCGTTGCCATTTGTGTTTGCGTCCGTGCCCCTTTGGATGCCCGGGAAGTGCTCCTCCAGTAGCATCACCAGTATTTCTCTGTCGGTTTCGGTGTAGCTGCCGTCTTGTTTTTTGAGTGCTCCCAGCATTTCTTGAGGGTTTCTTTCCAGTATTCTGGTGAGCCTGGCTATTTCCGGTATTCTCCTGATGTTAGCACAGTAGTCCTTCCAGACTCTGTCCTTTGCTTTCAATACGGCTTTTGTGTATATCTTGCGCGCCGTGAAGGCCCGGGCACGCAGCGTTGCTTTCCTTCTTGTGCGATTTCTCGCTCTTCGAGCCCTGTTCAGTGCCTTCCTGGCCTGTCTTTGTAGCTCCGCTAGGTCACTGTTCCACCATGGTGTGTTTATCTTGTTCTTTGTCTCTTTTGCCTCTGTGGCTTCTTCCCATGCTTTGGTCATGTACTTGACCAGTCTATCATTCGCTACGTTCACCTCTTCCTGGTTCCTACATACGCTTATCGGAAGCTCTTCTTTATTGGCATCCAGCCTCTCGGCGTAAAGTTTCCAGTCCGTTTTCCTTGGATTTCTTTTCCAGACCATTTCTGCCTGTTCGGTTTCTTTTATTTGGAACCAAATGTATCGGTGATCCGAGGCGCTATCGTTTCTTAGGACCGTCCATCCTCTTGTCTCGCTTCTTAGCTCCCCAGTGATTAATGTAATATCTAGGACTTCTTCTCTGTCAGCCGTGACATATGTGTACTCGCTTCCTGTGTTTAGGCAGGTCAGTCCATTCTCTATAATAAAGTCTGCCATTTACTCCCCTCTTCGGTTCGTATCCGTGCTGCCCCACATTTCGTTTCTGGCATTGGCGTCCATGCCTATCACTCCTCCGATTTGTCTACCCTCGCACCATTCGACTATTTCCTTGCATTTCTCGCCCGGGGGAGTTTCATTACTGCTCCACGGGCAATAAGCTGATGTTAGGATGATGCCTTTATCTCCTGAATTTCCAACTCCTCTTCTTCTAATGCTAACAGTGGCCACGTCTTCGCTACTTAGTTGGGGTAGGAATGTCGCTGTAATACCCTTTCTTGTTGCTATGCATGCTCTTGTCCTCCTATCTGTTACGAGTGCGTATGTCCTTCCTATTTCAGCTAATCCCCTTGGAGCCCCGTATGCAATCCAGGGCTCCTGTATGAGCGCGACGTCCACCCCTCGCGTAGCCATCAGCCGCACCAGGGTTTTGGTGGCTGCTGCCGAATGGTGGAGATTTATCTGGACCACCGTCAGGGTCGTGCTGTGAACACATGTGGGTCCATGGTTATCCATCTTCTCAGTTTGACTGTTGTGTTTCGTTGTCCCTGTTGGTCGTTGTTTTGTGTTCGTGTTTGCGGTTCCCTATTTGTGTTTGGGTGCGGCTATTGCCAGTGTCCCCCCTGAATGTTTTATTTCAGATTTATCCCCCTATATTCTCTAACTCTTTCCGGTCCCTGCTCCCTTTTGTCACAGATCCCTCCCCTTTTCATCCCCAGATCCCGCAGGTCCCAGTTATGTCCTGGGAGGGGGGCCCCTCCTCGCCCCCTCTCGTGGATCCCGTCCTTCTGGTCCTTGGACCTGTTCCCCGCGCGTATCTTTTACCGTCGTATCCTCCGTCCCCTCGGGATCTCGGGGGTGAAACTAAACTTAGCCTACGTTCCGCAGGTTACACCAAAAGGTGTCCTCTTATATTCTAAGTAGCTTACTCTATATTATTACTAGTAGTGCTATGTTACCTTACCTACCCTATTATCTAGCAAACATAAAAAAGATATAGTTTATTCCCTTCTTGGCCAAAATCTGACTTCTACCGATCCCCCCCACAGTTTGAGCTTCATCCCTTGGCTTCTTGTGTATGCCAATTCTCTGCTACTCATCTTAAGGACGTACTCCCTCCCTCTTTCCTGTCTGGGCCCTGTCTCCTTCAGTTCCCATGCCGTTGCCTTGCTGCGTGGGTGTTCCTTTTGAATCTGTCTCAGAACCGTGGAAGCGCTTATTGCCCCTTCCGTGATTGCCATAATGATCCTAAACTTCTTTTCTACTTCCCCTTTGTTCCCTATTTTTAACCTTCTTCCCTCGCTCGTGTGCCTCCCGCTTTCTATTTCCTCCTTCAGCCATTGGATCGTGTTGGCTCCTTCCAGAGTGATTATGAGGCCGCCGTTCATCCATCCTTTCCTAGGGATTCTGATATCTATGTTCGTCAGCGAGGCCTGATCCAGGATCCTTCCGAACATTTTGTCCGCTTGTTTCCTGCTTAGTTCCTCTCCTGGATATCCTATCGGTGTTATGACTATCGTCTCCTGGTCTGCGTTGGTGCCTGCGTCTGACACCGGGGTTGGGATCGAGGCCGTTGTTGGTGCCCCCTCCAGTCCTGCTACAGCCCCGCTTCCTTCCCCCGTCCCTCTATCCTCTCTTGTCCGTTGTCCTAGCTCTATAATGCTAACGTCGTCTGATTCGTATTCTCCTAGCTCTTCCCTCTGATATCCCGTAAGACCTGTCATTTTGTCTAGGTGCCCTGTTGGATAGATAAGGGGGGTAGTCCCCCGGGAGGGATCCATTGTACATTTATTTTGTTTGTTAGGGAGCGGGTTTCCGTTCCCCCCCCCCCCCCCCATCCCTAGGTCTGCTTGCTATTTGTGATCTAATAAAGTTTCTGTCCCCCCGATTCTAGTATGCTTTGGAGTTAGTGTATTCTATGGTGTTGTCTGTCTCCCACCCATATCCCCCCCCCCCCCCACCCTTTGGTAGGAGGCAGGTCCCCACCGGCGAATGGTCAGTGCAAATCATGACTCCGCCGGCAGGTTCCCGCCTCCGTCCCTTCCCTTCTCCCTACTTCGTTGGCCTCTGGTTCTGTGGAGGTTGGTCTTTTGCTTTTTTTTTTATGGTTTCCTCAGCCCTTCCTTGTGGGTGGCCCCCCATCTTTGGTGGCCCCGGTCCTCTTCTTTTCTTGATGGTGCTGCTTCAGGGGACCGTCCCGGTGCGATCCCATCAGTGGTCCCTTTTCCGCGATGTCCCCCCCGACCGATCCACGCAACTGCGCTACGTGTCCGTCCGGTGACAGGGGGCACCATTTCCCGTTTGCTTGTCCACCTTCCCCGAGGGCCCCCGGTGTCCATCGCACCTGGGCTTCGTCCCGTGATTCCGCCGGGATCCTCGGGGAGTGCTTAGCGGGGCGGTTCAATCGTATATCCGCGCCCCGCCGCGGACCACCACGCTATTGTGGCACATTCAGGGGATCCGGGCCCACATCTGAGCCGCGATGGCAGTCCCCCGACACCTTGTCCCTCGGCGTGGGGTGTCGTGGTACCTGTGCTAGGGGGGAAGAAAGAAAGAGAGGCAAGAGGGGGAGGGACCTCGAGCGGTCCTCCCGGGTTGTCCGTGCTACTGCTGTCTCTTGATGTGCTTCTCTGTTGGTACCTGTATTCGGATAAGGTTTGTCTAGTTGTTGGTTGGGGTCCAGACGCACGCGCCTCGGTTTGATGGATCCTGCTGCTAGGGGGACAAGGAGGGAGAGAAAGTTTATCGCCTTCCTTATTATGTTCCCGGGTACTCCGGTGGGTTGTCCCGGTTGTTTTGGTTCTTGGGGTTGTCTATGTGTATATCTATGGGGTGTCCCTTCCCTTGTGGGTTCGCACATGGGATAGGATAGATTAATTAATGCACTTAATATTTGAGTTGTTTAGGGGACTGTTTTATTTTTGACTATGGGGACATCCTCCCACTCGTCCCCATCCTCCATTTCCCCCAACCTGAAATCGGCCCTAGGCGGTCCCGGAAGGGGTTCCATGGGTTTCTCTAGTATAATGGTTCCCCCCTCGAACCCCTCCATTACAGCCCTCCCCCCCCCCCCTCCGACCATACTACAGTGCCCCCCCCCCCCCCGATATAAAGTCTCTTAATACGGTAGGTACCGTGTCCCCACTTTCCCCCACTTTGTTCAGTTCAGGGTCCCGGGCGTCGTACACGCACTCCAGCTCCGAGTCGGAGTCTCTCCCGGAGAATGGGAGGCCTCCCTCCCCCAGTGGCACCGTGCTGGCCTCGGATACGTCCGATACGTCGGGCTCCTCCGGGGGGGGCTCGCTCCTGTCCAGTGTATCCGGTCCTTCCATTGCCTCCAATAGTTCCTCCACATCTCTTGTTTTTTCCCCTTCTTTTTGTCCTCCTCCCTCCTCCGTCCCTGGTGACTGCGTCGTGGTTGGGGTTGGTTCCTGCTCGGGTAGGCTGTCCCCTGTGGTCATGCCCTCCCTGTATTCCTCCAGGACCCCCTTTAAGTACTCCGGGTCTAGCCTGGCCACGTCCCTTAATGCCTTGTTAAGGCGCCGGCGTGCTTTCGCCATTTCGCTGCGCTTGCACTTTTGGCTACTGTTTTTTTTTGCCATTTTACCTTCCCCTCTGAAAATTTTATATTGTCGTGTACCTATCTGTCTACCTAAGTTAGTAATGTTCCTTGGAGGGTCCGTCCCGTCCTCCCGTCTTCACGCTTCGTGTATCACTCCGCGTGGAGCCACCAGGCTCGGTCGGACCCTCTCTTGGAATCTATCACCTATTACTATTTGTGTGTATGAAGGACTCGTGAGAGGTATGGGTGTTGCATGCGGGAGGGGATATGGGATAAGCTATTCTAGCTGGGGCGTCCTGCAGGGATGGGTGTCAGCGAGGGTTTGTGTGAGGGTATGTTACACGGGCCCTCCCCATTGTTCTTTGGAGCGACCCGCGTAACGGGAGGCTGGGTTTTGGTGTTTCCTACAGTCTCCTTCTCCTGTCAGTGTCTCGATTGTCTTTTGTGTGAGTGCCTGTCGGTCTTTATGTGTCTTTGTGTTATGTTACGTTTGTTGTGGTCAGGTGCCGTCCCTGGTTCGGTTTGCCTTATGTGTCCTGTCGTCTTTGTGTTTTTCATGCTGCCTCCTAGGCCATCCTGTTCCGTCTGTTCTCGTTCTAGGTTCTCCTGTCGTCAGTGGTTCGGGGGTTAGGGGGCCAGGGTCTGGGCAGGGTCTCTCTTTTCCCCCGTTGCCTTTATGGTTTTTGGGCCACTATCTGACAGGGATAGTTGTTGGTGAGTCAAGACACGAAGCAATTCAGTCTATTTTTTCTTATGAATACATGATTAGAACACACTCTACGTTCAATAAAAATTGATCGAATTACTCCATGTTTAATATCATTTTCATCGGGAAATCCTAAAAAATTCATCGGTAATACTTTCATCAATACTTATCAAAAACACGAACATTTTATTTTTCTGTACTGGGTATTTTATCTAGCTCGTCGGTTTTATTGTTCTCGGCTGTCAACGTGCGGTCTACTAGGACCCGAAGGTCCACGCTCGCAACGAGAAAGCAAAACAGTGGGGTGGGTAGGTCTTTCCCGATAAACTGAGCCCAAAGGCTTCTCAACAATTGAAACATTGAAAGACTGTACATATTCTTTCTGGTGCTTTCGGCGATATGCGCAACCATTTGTATGCCCGGTTTCATGTCTAACAAGTCAGGCGATTTTGTTTGCGAGAGCCATATATAAAGACAGTCCTGTAACGTTCACTACATCTTCAATTATAAAACTGCAAATATGTTATTTTACACATGTGTCTCGCTGAGTTTCGTCGGCTTCGACGCTTGAAACCAGCGGGGCCATACAATGTTGCGCACTAAGCACTGATGAATCTGAAGTTTTGCAATTTCTAATCAGATCTTTGCGATCGTGGCGTCAATCGATTCCTTATACTTTCTCAATCAAATTGGCCCCAAAAATGATACAACTCAAACCATAATTAAGAAAATTACGTGAAAAATTTGTTTGCAGAATTGAAAGCCCGTTTCGTTAAAAATAGTCCGATTTAAATAATTTTTTCATAAAAAAAATGCGCAGGCTGGATGCGCGTGATTATTACGTGGCCCCCTCCATAGACATATATAGACGGATCAGAAGATGGGACTATCGGCGTGGGGAAGGAAGGCTTGGAAGGGTAAAGGCATAGGTTCAGATACAGGCACTTCGGATGCATTCGGCATGCATAACCACAGCGTTATCCGATTTAAGGTCCGTTTATACAGCCACCGAGCCGAGCCTTCCGAGCCGTCCGTGCCGGGCGGAATCTCTATGCTAAAGCTTATGGAGAGCTCGGAGCCTCTGAGTCATCCAAGCACGGCCGGGCCCGGCCGTGCTCGGCGGCTCCTCGTCGCCCGCTGGGCCCGTGCTCGGTGGCCACTCGTTGAGACGACTGGAGTGCGTGCCCTATGCTCCCAACACGTCTTGAAACGCACTATCAAGTGATTTGTAAAAAAATATATAGTTCCATTTAAAAAAATCAAACTTGACCATCGTATCTGTTTAAATAATAATGTAAGAAAAAATTTGTCTGGTCTAATAAATTTGTGCTCTCGAACCATGCAATTACCATATAAACATTTCTTTCTATTCTGAATACGTTAGGAAATATCCAGCTGTTTACTGTTCCCGCGGACACCCTGCATATTTGTATTCTGCGGTTTGTGCACGTTTATTATTACTATTTTCTGTTATTTCCTGCACATGTAACAAATAAACTTCTGTACCTACCTCAGACAGATTGCTAAGCGTTCTCTCGGTGATATCGACCGCTTCCAGTTTGTATCGTTTCTGCTTATTAGTAGTTCGATTCTATCCAGTAGGGCATCAAACGTATTTCTGGACATCTTGAAGTAATTGTAAAATTTGTCCTCATGGTCAATTAGCGTATTGTAAATTTAATGCCTTTACCCCTCCAAGCCTTCCTTCCCCACGCCGATAGTCCCATCTTCTGATCCGTCTATATATGTCTATGGAGGGGGCCACGTAATAATCACGCGCATCCAGCCTGCGCATTTTTTTTATGAAAAAATTATTTAAATCGGACTATTTTTAACGAAACGGGCTTTCAATTCTGCAAACAAATTTTTCACGTAATTTTCTTAATTATGGTTTGAGTTGTATCATTTTTGGGGCCAATTTGATTGAGAAAGTATAAGGAATCGATTGACGCCACGATCGCAAAGATCTGATTAGAAATTGCAAAACTTCAGATTCATCAGTGCTTAGTGCGCAACATTGTATGGCCCCGCTGGTTTCAAGCGTCGAAGCCGACGAAACTCAGCGAGACACATGTGTAAAATAACATATTTGCAGTTTTATAATTGAAGATGTAGTGAACGTTACAGGACTGTCTTTATATATGGCTCTCGCAAACAAAATCGCCTGACTTGTTAGACATGAAACCGGGCATACAAATGGTTGCGCATATCGCCGAAAGCACCAGAAAGAATATGTACAGTCTTTCAATGTTTCAATTGTTGAGAAGCCTTTGGGCTCAGTTTATCGGGAAAGACCTACCCACCCCACTGTTTTGCTTTCTCGTTGCGAGCGTGGACCTTCGGGTCCTAGTAGACCACCCGTTGACAGCCGAGAACAATAAAACCGACGAGCTAGATAAAATACCCAGTACAGAAAAATAAAATGTTCGTGTTTTTGATAAGTATTGATGAAAGTATTACCGATGAATTTTTTAGGATTTCCCGATGAAAATGATATCAAACATGGAGCAATTCGATCAATTTTCATTGAACGTAGAGTGTGTTCTAATCATGTATTCATAAGAAAAAATAGACTGAATTGCTTCGTGTCTTGACTCACCAACAATCCATGAATGGTAACACTCTCGTCAAGGTGTAATGAGAAATTTTGAACATTTCGTATTCAGTACTGGTTTTTCGTATTCAGTACTGGATGACTCAAGTCGCCGTCGACCGAGGGTGTACCGCTGGTGCGCTAGTTCACTCGCACTCGGTTCACATCGTTCGGTCTCCTTGTCAAGCGGTTCGAGCGAGGGCCCTGATAGGGGTGAATTTATTTGGGAAACAAAAGTCGCGTCATTCATGACACCTACTCGCGAACAGATATACATATGTACGAGAAGAAACAATGCAATTGCCCGATGACTTGAAGCAACATTTCAATAGGTAAATGCATGAAACTCTGGGATCAGGAATTCCGAACCCAGTGGGGCATATGTAAGAACTGGCGAAATTCAACAATAGTTCGTCGTCTAAATTTTACAATTAAAGTATTTATTTCACGTGAATATAAAGTTTGTTAGCAAAGTCTTTCTCGATTTGAGTTCTGTAGAAGGCTGATTTTCCTTCGCCATGGAAAGTCCCCTCTTGTCCTTCTCGCTGGCAATCATGCGACTCGCTGAGTTTCGTGGGCATCGGCGCTCGAAACCAGCTCGGGGCCATACAATGTTGCGCGCTAAGCAGTGACAAATCTGCAGTTCTGCATTTCTAATCAGATTTTTGCGAAAGTGACGTCAATCGATTCCTCATGTTTTCTCGATCAAATTTGCCCCAAAAATGATATAATTCGGACAAAAATTAAGGAAATTACGTGAAAAATTTGTTTGTAGAAGTGAAAGCCCGTTTTGTTAAAAATAGTCCGATTTAAATTATTTTCTGCCAATATAACTGGGAGAATGCCAAGAATCCAATGGTGTCACTTTCATATTGATACGATGAAAAATAAACAAATTCTGTTTCTTTATAATCGATGACACATCGCCGAGCACGGCGATCTCGCGCGGCTCGGGACACAAAGGTTCTCGTCGGTTATTCGAACTTCTAAGATCGTATTCAGATTTATTGGCCGGTGAGTTTCGTAACTAGGGGTGTGCGGTTACCCGATTTTTCGGGCTCGGGACGGGCCGGCAACTTTCGGGCGGGATCGGGCGGGGTCCCGATACTTTCGTATTACTCGAGATCCCGACAGTTTCGGGACCCCAAGACTCGATTCGGGCTACAAGCATAGCCGCCATGAGCGGACAATTTGATTTCAGATCGGCTCGGCAAAACTCGGACGCGATCGGACGATATCGTTACCAGTAATAGATTAAAATTATTACCTGAGAACATAGAAAAATTATGCTTCTTACACGTTAATTTGAAATAATAAAATATTCGCCTCCTGTATATTGTTGTTATTATGAAACATCCAGAAAATATTCCTTTTTGTATGCTTATAGTTCGTACGTTTTCTATTTTAAATCTGAACCTATCCGGAAAAAGATAATACCCTATATATTCCCTTTACATAAAGTGTAAAGTATGAAGTATATTTTATTCAGATTTTAAAATATTGTCGATATAAAAATAGTCTTCTTCCCAAGTTCTGAACATGGTATTTATTTAAGTACGTATATGGACGTATTCAGTATTCACAGACTATTTGGTAGCAATGAAAATACATATATATGTAAATAAATAATAAGATACAAATTATGATTCAACAGGAGACAGAAAGGTAAAAACTTATCACTCTGGTATCGATATAAATGATATACATAATTCTTTCCGCCTCGGTCTCGTAATAGCTGGCTTTCGAGCCGATCGCGTCCGAGTTTTGCCAAGCCGACCTGAAATCAAATTGCCCGCTCATGGCGGTCATGCTTGTAGCCCGAATCGAGTCTCGGGATCCCGAAACCGTCGGGATCTCTAGGAATACGAAAGTATCGGGACCCCGCCCGATCCCGCCCGAAATTTTCCGACCCGTCCCGAGGGCCGAGAATCCGAGCCGCGGGACGATCCGCACACTCCTATTCGTAACGCGTATTCTCTCGTCATCGCAGAACCCGAGTGAGCCAGAAGTGGTGGGGATAGCGCCAAGCTTCTGGTGTGTATAGGCCAAACCGAGCTGCTGCAGCGTAGAAATACACACATCAGAATAGGTGTGCCTTAGCTCCGAAAACATTCAGGATCTTTATTGGTCAGAAAATTGATTCTTTCTCGATTGCTTCATCTCGTATTGGTCTACGCATAACTTCGTAATGCACACAATTGCTACGCTAACAATAAGAATAAATAACAGCCACACGGCTACGTTCAGACAGAGCCGAATAGCATTCCCGTCACCCCACCATACCCTTGGGTGGCCACGTAACTCCAACTGACAAATCCACGATCGTCAGATGGTGGCTGATTTCTCCTCGATCGCTGTTCGCGAAAACGAATCGACTGGCCAATATATCTGAATACGACCTTAGGATAAAGATATAATGAAAGATGAAAAATTATTCGAAGCCCAAGATGAAAGGCCTTCGAATAAACAAAGGAAACTAATAAATACCCGAAGCTAAATAGAATTTTAGATTTAGGGTACACACACCCTCCCCCAAACCTCGTATCGATCGGCCATTGGAGCCATTCGGAAGTATATTCTTTTATTTAAATAATGCCCATCTCTGCATAGGACCGTAATGAATTACAAAAAAAAAATCAGGGAGTCAACTGTTGACCGATTTTAAGACTTTTCCTTGTTATATGTTATATACAATAGTCGGAAGAATAATAATAAGTGCAATAATTGCAAATAATTGCTGTAACTTCCACATTCTGAAAATATGATATCAGTAAATCAATATTTCCAGTATTAGTAAAAAAGTTCCAATCTCTTTTTTTATTTGAAATAATGTGGCCATATAATTATAACACAAATTCGACAGCGGTTTCAAGTGATGTATGTGTTACAATAAAAGCGTTAATTTAGTAAATGTACACAGTTCCTAGCAGTTATATGCCTAAAATGCATATAACCTAACCTACAATCGTCCGAAAATTCATACATTGACAGCAGTACGCTTTTACTGTGGCACATGTATCCAGCTAACGCTTCAGTTTTGCTATGATTCCACGTTGGCAGTCCTCCCGAGTAGGCGCCATCTCGTATCAACTACCTGAACTAAATTTGTCACGTGACTTGCTCTGCATTATCACCAATATGGCGGAATTCGTATTTGGGAATGCAATCACGAAATTACGTTGTTTGTCCTTATATGACCAGATTTTGGGCTGGGTGAGGTCTCATTCGAAAGAGGAAGGAATACCTTATCTTGGGGTTCTGAGTATACGCTAGATCTAAAGCATTGGAGTGTCCATGCCCTGTCTTTGGGGGCCGGCTGGGCCTGCCCCCCCCCCCAAAAAAAAACGCGGAATGGCCCCTCCCTAGAAACTATCGATTAAGTAAAATACATTCGTCTGTTCGTAAAATCCTATCTGAAAAGTGTTGCGATATCTGCTGGTGTGAAAACGTATATTATATGAAGCTAGCCATAAGACATAGGGATATCAAGGTTTGATGCGAGAGCGAAATTCAAAATCCTTTTGTACTGAAAGATAGATATATTATAATTAGATTCGAAGCGAACGGCACATCTGGAAGGTCTTAAGCAAGTATGAAACGGGGGACAAAGAAGAGTTTATTGTCAGGATTCATAAACACGTAGAGCGCGTTGTGCCCTTCGAGGGTTTTTCCTTCCACATCTGCGTGCCAAATTTCGTCGAGCGGGCAGCTGCTCGTCTCGTAAAATCATTTAAAACTCTGTCCTCCCTTTCAATAATTGCCGATGTCCTGTTAGGGTAAAAACTCAGCTCGAGAGCAGCTGTTAGAAATGTATGTACTATACGTAGCCTATGTAAGCTATGTACTCGGAAAGCGTACCTCGACCACCAGCCGAGAGTGGGAGGAAGCGCGAAGGAAGGGCCAAGGACGGAGAGATGGCTGAAGGACAACCCTCTGACGAAGCTTCAGGAACAACACCGTCTTGATTGGACGAAGGGATCCAGGGAAGGGTCGGAAGAACGCGCCGAAATTGGAGGAGTAGGGCGCTCGGAGGTGACAAGCGAGGAGTAAATTTGTAAAAGATCAGATCAATCTTGTCAGCGGACTTGCAAACAGTTTACTTTTTGTAACAATATACACATAGTTCAAATTTTAGCTTGTTGAATCTTTTAAAATTCCCGCACTATTTCGCGAGCTGAGTGCGTTAGCGCTCCATGGGCACGAACCGGCGCTTTATTGGAAAGTCCCACAAAATCGCGCAACAAAAGAAACAAATATTTGGGCCGAAATGCTATCGATGCAGGGCAAACCAAATAAAAAAAAAAATGTTTTTCTTACCGTTATATTATGAATCAAACTGTTAGAATTAAGCTGCTAAATGTAGGTAACTCTACCTATATAAAAGAGAGAGATAGAGGGAGGAGGGGGGGGGGGGGGGGTTGAAATGGGACCTGCCCCCCCGCCCCAAGATAAAAATCCTAGTTACGCCAATGCATGTAGACATAAATGATACGGGCATCCATAATATATTTTTCATTTATTTACATTATATGCATCGGTGCATACATTTAAAATAGCAGTTACAATTTCAGTGGTAAAAAGGAAATTCATCCAAATGTTAACAAGTTATTTTATGTACATAGTAAAATTAAAAAAGTGTAACTTATGTACTTTGAATTTACAAGTTTTATACATCGTTATACAGTATTCTTTTAATTAATTGTAAAGTAATTTCCAAAAATGTAACTTTACGACTTTGAAACAGTCATAGAATTAGGCTCGGGTAATAACCCCAAAGTTTGTAAGCAAATCTGTGCTGCAACCGCTTTAGCCTGCTTTTTATTGGGACTTGCCACGCTTGGCTTATATTCAACGTCGTTTACTTTAACCTGAAATATAATATTAGATATGAATAATACGTAATGACGTAGAGGATACGAATCGTTACATACCTTGAAGAGGAAATTTTTTTTATGATCCGGTCCACACTCGAAGCACAATTCATAAACTGGAGCGCCAAGTTTTCGCTTTGAACAAAATTCTCCCAACAACGATACCGGATGCTTTCCTGCGACACAACGATTTCAATTTGTTTCATACTATTCTACAGTAGAGCGTCAATTATCCGAATTGCTTTGGGACCCAGGTGGTTCGGAAATTCGAATTGTTCGGATAATCGAACAATTCGGAGAATGAAGCATGCGTGTACTTTACACAGCTTATAACTATAGGAATTACACCTAAAATTACTTATTAAATACTAGAGTACTGCGTTAATTTATATTACGCAAAAATGTATCAATCAATCGGTACCGCTGCACTGGTTCGAAGAATTGATGGGGATAGCGATGATGCAGCACTGGTTCAGATAATCAACCGTTCGGTTAATCGAGGTTCGGATAATTGGCGCTCCACTGTATTAGGAATTATGGCGTTGAAAGAAATTCCAGTGTACACCGTACCTTCTAAAGTTTTGATGGCTGGAACCAACGGTTTTGTAGCTTTCCCTACTTTCTGCCCGATATCTTGTTCCGAGACGAGGCCTCTTTTATCCAATTTTACTTCGAGCTGCAACGGCTCAAGCGTACCTTCTTTATTTTTTCCCAATCCCTCCCCTGGCCGCCAACCCATCTTCTGTAGTAAAGCCATACCCATCCCACCCGAAACAGGTTGCGCAGATACTAATTGATCCTAAATAGTTTGTAAAGTTAGAGCTAATGAATATCGCAATGGCAATAAAGTTAAGAGATAAACATGACAATAATATCTAACAAAAAGTAGTAAAATAATTTTTGTTACTTTATGTCTAATAATGACATTTCAATGTAGTAATCGATTGTATAAAATTCTCATTTTTCGGGTGAGTATACTTACCAAAGAAATTATAAATTCGACATCACGCCGCTGAAGTTGATTCTTCTCTGATGTAGCTACGTGCCTGTAACAAACCCTCAGGTGGATGCAGACTAATGCTAAATATCCCAGCTTTATGAGAGAAAGATATAGAGTAACTCCTGATGAAATCCTATGATAGGAAGCTGATGATAATTAGCAATAATCTCACAAGAGCCCATTATATGAATGAACTTTCTATACAATTAATTTCCATTCATTAGTCTGCCTTAAAGTTATTGTATTGATCAGTAGCCATTATAATAGCACTTGATATTTCAATGTATAGTTTGTCCATATATACAGAATAGGTATAAAATAATGGTGCTCCTGTGTCCATGCAGGCACAGAATCTATCTCTATATAAGAAATAGTCTGTGCCTGCATCACAGTTCCTATTAGATCAACATAACATTGATCTTCATAGGGACTGTACCTGAAAACTTGTTACAGGCAATATCAGTATCAGGCAATGCATTGTTGACAGAGAAAGAGAAAGAGAAAGAGAATGGGTGAGGCAGAGAGGAGAGAGAGGAGAGAGAGAGAGAGAGAGAGAGAGAGAGAGAGAGAGAGAGAGAGAGAGAGAGAGAGAGAGAGAGTTGTGATATTGCAAATCATATGTGTTAATATATGCATTCATACTCAGATATAATGTCGCCAATTATCTGACATGTACATACATAATAAGATCGAGGATTGCTATCAGAAGTTTTAATGATGAAATAAATATAGAACGACGAGTAATGAGACGTGATCAGATTGTAAATAATACTGTTACCTTACGAGCCCAAGCTTGATAACCTGACGTAAGTTCTGCAGGTGAGAGCACTTTGGCTCCTGTACTGCCAGTAAATTGCCCTGGCATTTGTTTACTTTCCGCCCACGTTTTCATCTATAACACACAATATAAGACAAAAATCTCTAACAATACAAATATATTTATAATCATAGGAGTATTACCTCATTTTGTGCTCGATACATTTCATTTTGAGCACACACATCATTTGGGTTTTCTCTTAATTTTCTCATTGCTGCTAATCTTTGAGATACAATTGAACCAATGTCTATCGGCTGTAGACATAATATATATATATGTATATACACATCAATGCAAATATAATTTAAAACTAACTGAAAACTCTCCCTGCTCCCTTTCATACCTCTGCTGTTACTGGTTGGCAAAAGAGCGCTGCTTGTACTGGAGGTACTGGCGTAGGTGGAGGCATTACAGAAACAGGTTCACTCGGAACAGATGTTGGTACAAATTGTTTCTTTGGTTCTGACTTTTTTGGTGTAACTGGTATCCATTCATTTTCTGTAGAAAACAAGAATTTGTATGGAACTAAGATAAAACGATATTTTCAAATACTTTCACTGCAACCGAAACTTTACCACTTTTTCTATGATGTTGTCCACTGGATACAGGAAATTGTAAACGTAGTTGATTCGATGATTCTACTGTTTTTTCTTGGAATGTTTTTGTCGGCAATTGTTTTGCATCCTAAAGTATATGAATAGTTTGTTATGAATAAACATTATTAAGATTTATGTCTTTTTAAAATATATCGAACCCACCCGAATATTCATAATGATAGAACTAGGTCGACCTTTCAGCAAAAATGGATGGTGAAAACCTTTTTCAGATTCACTTCCATCCTCTTCCGAAGAGATACTAGAAAGTTCACCTAATGCTTCCGATTTTGATAATGATTTACAAAAGTCTAAAACAATAAATTATCTTTTACTATTCATCATTGAAACTTCATAATTTTTACTGGCAATTGAGATATTTACCAGTGAGCTCGTCTACCGTTTTCCCACCAGTTTGTATCGCAGCGATAGCTTTGTCTTGTTGCGCCAGTGGTAATGTTCCTTGTTTAATCATACTTATTGCATTCTTCCTTGCAATTTCTAACAATTTCTTCTTATCGATCTCTATCCGTTCCCTGGTATAATACAAACATTAAATATATATTTAGGAATATATCACAAAATATTTATGTACACTAATAGAGCAGTAATACCAACTTCCGTTCTCTACTTCTACTTCGACCCCGTGCATATTTATCTCTGCTTCTATCGTCACTACGACTCCTGTGTCTTCGTCTTTCTCGACTTTTCACAGACTCCCGTCTGTCCCCACTTCTACTTTTATTATGCCTATCTCTACTCTTATCCCTTTGTTTATCCATCCCTCTGCTTCTACTTCTATACAACTCCATGCATGTTTGAGATTCAGATCTCCTCTTCTCTTGTAAATGGCAATTGTGATTACGTTTACTATCTCTGTTTATTGTGGTCTTTTGGTTATAATTATATGCTCTCTCCTTGTATTCACTATCCATGTACAACTTTGACTTCTCTAATTCATCCAACTTTATATCCGTACCTTCTAATCTTTTCTTCTCTTTTTCTCTCAGAATTAATCTTAAATCATTCCTCGCGGTTATTCCCCCTTTGGTAGGACTTGGCATTGTATTTTCTACTTTCTCTGACGTTGGACTCAATGTTGGCGATCTGAGCGAAACGCATCGCACTGGACTGGGACTCAACGTCGGGGTTCTATTGTCCGTGCTACTATCGGACAATTCGCCATCTTCCATCCGCGCTGCTCTTTCCTTTTCTTTATTCTCTATTTCTTTCACCGTCTCGTTATAAACAGCACTGTTCTTGAGGTCTTTTATTAAGATCTTTCCTTGAACTGTTTGCTTTGCTTTTTCTATACGTACAAAAAGAATATTTAGCGGTAATGTGTATTATAAAATCTGAAAATAACTGTTAAATTATACCAACCAAGAATTTTAGGTATCAACGGCTCCTCGGATTCATCTTGAATCTTTTTTGAAATTGGCGGTAGCAAAGGGCTCTTGGAGCCCTTCGCGCTGGTGCCCTCTATCCCTGGTTCTGTTTTAACCGACAACACTTGTTCGAAATTTGTGGACGCGTCTGAATTGTTTTTATCTAACCCATTGTCTTTATTACGACCTTTCCTTTTTACATTGTCAGCAGTAAACTTGGGTATCTTATTTTTAGGCTCTTCAGAATCCGATGACCTGCTAGAACCATTTTCGTGCTTCCGTTTCGTTTTCTTTTTATGTTTCTTCTTCTTCTTGACATCTAGAGATTACAACAAGAAAAGATTATATACATATAACTATAACTATTAAACAATGTATTAATTACACATGCCAATTTCTAAGTATCAATTATATCTTACTTTCCACGTCACTGTTACTCTCGGAGGAATTGCGTTTAGATTTCTTTTTATGCTTTTTATCCTTATGTTTATGTTTCTTTTTAGTCTTCTTCTTCTTGACCTGAGTCCTCTTGGGCTTCTCAACTTTGACACTAGCATTTGGAACCTGTTGATCAGTGTTCTCTGGTGATGCTATTTCTTCCTCAGCATCGAAAGTACTAAATAACTCTGTTAATATTTCATTCGACGACTTCTCCGGTAATCCGGGCTCCGGCTTAATCTTTATTCTATCAACACCGACAGTTGTGATTAGGTTCGCGATATCAAACAAATCTCCCATTACTGACACTCGTTCATTTTAATCAACTGTGGAAAGAACATAAACGCGAAGTTAACACTTTTGCGAACTTGAGATCTTAACGGAGACCACATTCGACCACATTCGACCACATTCGACCACATTCGACCACATTCGACCACATTCGACCACATTCGACTGTACTACAGCATCGTGAGAATTGGTGAGAATAAGCGCGTTGAAGCAGCAATCGCCATTTGTATTACGATCATTCCCACTACATCAGTACATAATGCAGCGACATCTCTTTTACCAAAGTTGGGAATAAACTATTAACATTTTAACTAAAAAAATCTTTGCAACGCATCGCAGTTGAAGAGTGAAGGGTTTATTTCCGATTTCAAATTATTTTATTCTATTCGAATTTTAAATATTTGAATTTTCGATAGAACACATTCATCGGTCGATGTACACTAGACGCCAAAATCGGCTTCCCTTCGGAAATTTGGCAACGTTGCATGTCACTAGAACCACTGAGCTATGCCTAGTGACATGCAACGTTGCCAAATTTCCGAAGGGAAACCGATTTTGGCGCCTAGTGTACATAATTCCATTCTATTAAATTTGAAACATGACACAGAAATATGAAAAATATGTCAAACTTCAAATTTTAAATTGCGAATAAAGGGGACATAAAATCAAAATTGGTACGTATGTAATGCAAAAATCTAACCTTTGCGGCAGGGTAAGTATTGAACGGTATTGAACAACACGTTCGATCTAGGGACAACGTTCTAGCTATATACATACATACACGTTTTCTACACTATTCCCGCACGTCAGGAAGACAACAAAGTTGCAAAGGACAAACTTTTCAATACCGTTACAAACAGAATCGGGCTGTTCGAGAAATAAAATACCGGTTTGCAATTTTAAAAGAAGTATTGGGGTGTTACAAATGTTCCTAAAGTAAACGCGCGGGTCAATTATTCTCCTGCTGTGATGGGCGTGAAAACGCGCTAATGCCAGACAGACTTTTAAATGCTTTTCAAGCAAGAAACTGTTATTACCGGCATTACCGGTCAGAAAGTTTAAGATGCGAACGTAGGTGTGCACTGTGCGTATAGAAATATGTACACACTCAACACTAGTGTTAATAATATACAATACGCAATAGTTGATTACAGTTACTACGTTCTGTTCGTATTGATGGTAACTAAGGTAGCTTATACGAGATAGTTTCGACTAAATATATTATTGCTAAGCTTGCTACATTTTGTAAGGAACTTGTAGTTTATTTAGAAAATAGGTTTTTTTATATGTGCAATATGCTTTCGTCCAGTGCAAGACATAATTATTTTAGAGGAAATTTGGTAAGTACCTTGCGAATTTTATATATATAAGATTTATTTTCAGCCTCTACGGCCTTGAAAAGGGACTTGATTTTACAATTTTTCATTCGTCCATCCATCCATTCTGACATTCCTTCTATCTTATAAACTAAAAATCTAACTCATCTTTCAATTTTTTTTTTCTTTAAACTTTCTTTCTATCTCTCTCAATCATTCTATTATGCTTCCATTTATTGTCCCCTCTAATATCCTTTCTGTACTGAATCCTGGTCCCTCTGTTTCCGTGCAGTCTTCAATTAGGTGCTTCAAAGGCCTAGGTCCTCTCGCGCATAGTCCACACCTTCTCCCTTCTTCCTTCATCCAACACCTGTTATTCACCTCGAGATTACCATACCTAGCTCTGGCTATCGATTTTTATTTAAATACTCAGGCATATACAAGCTTCTCTGCTACTTCTACTTTTAACGGTGCGTGGTCTGATTCCGTTCTCTCTTCTACCTTCAACTTCTTTTTTCCTTTCACCCTTCCGTGCTTACCAATACATAATCTATTATTGATGCACCCTGCTTTCCTATAAACGTGCATTCTCCTCCTCCCTTGTCCCCATGCGTGTTTCCGTTCAATATGTGCAAACCCTTGACCCCCACGTTGTCTTTTGATTTTCTCTCCCCTATTACGCCTGTCCCCTCCTCCACTGTTCCGATCCTGCTGTTCTTGCATTCCTGTCTCCTCCGATCATTGTGAATCTGCTACCTTCCTCCTCTAATTCGTTATCTAAGTCTTTTATTAATTTTTCCATCTCATCTTTGGCATAAACCGTCCACACCTTCCACACCTTCCACACCTTCCACACCTACTTCCCTAACTTTATTCTCCTTTGTACCGCTCTCTCCGTTTCTGCTTCTTCCTGCACCCCACATCCCTTCCTCACTCCCGTTATTATCCCTCCACTTGCTCTTCCTCTGTTCTTCATTTTTTTTGCTGGTATGCACCTCCATTTAAACTGAGTGGGCATCCTACCTTTAATCTTTTCCCAAGCCTACTACTTTCTACCCATATCTCCAATAGCCCTATAAAATCAAAACCCTCCATGTACTTCCATACTTCGTTGTCTTTCCCTTTTATCCCCGCGATATTCCAAAAGAGCACCTTTCCTCCATCTTCCGCCTTTTAATCCCCTTTTCTTCCCACCTTGAGGCTTTCCTAAAAATCCTGCTGCGCATCCATCCTTTTAATTATCTGCCAGTTTATCCATTTCCCTCCCACCAGTATCTTATGGAAACCAATCTTCACCATTTTCCCATTGCCTCTCTCTGTCTTTGCCCACTGTAGACTAGACTGTTTGACTAGTTAAGTCGTGGTCAATGTATATTTTCTTATTCCCTAATTTCCTTTTATTTTTTTACATTGCCTCCTCCTTATCCCCTTCCTTCTTCAGTCTCGCTAAGATTAAATTTTCCTTTCCTATTACCTTAACTCACTCCTGCGAATTTTTACCCGACTGCGGCACGCAAAGGAGGGTATTGTGTTTATCAGGCTATGTTTGTATGTCCGTCTTACGCTCTGGAGCCTGTACGGATACACCGATTTGGACAAATGAGGTGTCTTTAGAATTGTCTTGACGTTCCGAATGTTATAGGATATATAATTTTCAAAAAAGTAAAAAATATAAAAAAAATTAAAAATTGTAAAAACCCGACTGCTTAATAAGCGAACAAAAATGACAAAAACAAGACTTAATTTATTTTTCATAAATAGGATAACAATAAGATGACAATTTAAATTAACTCAATTGTCTGCAGTCGTAGGCCTTAGAAATAAAAAATTATATATTGTTTTAATAAATATTGTGTATCGCTGTTCGCCCTAATTAGATTTGATGGGCTATTAACAGCGCTGACAGTATTCCCCACACGGATAAAGAGAAGAACATATAAGTTACAAAATACGCTGAATTTGAAATATCACTCTATATAAGCATGAATTTGCACTGTTGTTGTCCACCTCTTTTTGTTACCAGCTTGAAGCACTTTCTTTAGTCATTGCGGTACATGCTTGGGGTAGAAGAGCATGAAAAGATTTAAGGCCTCCGTCTGCAGGCAATTGAGTTAATTTAAATTGTCACCTTATTATTATCCTATTTATGATAAATAATATACTATGTATAAATAAATTAAGTTTTGTTTTTGTCTTTTTTGTCCGCTTTTTAAGCAGTCGGGTTTTTAAAATTTTTATTTTTATTTTTTTATATGTGGCATATGATTTTAATAATACATCTATTCCACAGATTAATCCAAGAAGGGTGCAATTAACATTGCAAGTATCAAGGTAAATAACTTAAAAGCTAAATTGATTTTTGTTTTGCATGTATTTCGTTATTACAGGAGTACAACCAGCCAACAGGATGAAGAATATCAATATATTAAAAGAAGTAAAACTCCCACAATGCACTTTCAACGATCTCTGCCACGTTTGCCAATTCCCAAATTAACAGACACATGCGCAAGATATTTAAACGCACAGACACCTTTGTTATCTAAAGAACAATTGGAGAAAACCATGGCTTATGTTGACGATTTTCGTACTAAAGATGGTATCGCTTTACACGAGCAGCTTATTGAAAAAGATGCTAAAAATCTTCATACTAGCTATATCAGCGAACCTTGGTTTAATATGTATCTAAGAGACCGTAAGCCTTTACCCATCAATTACAATCCCTTCATAGTCTTTGTACCAGAAACTAATTCGACGTATAACGTGCAGTTAATGAAGGCTACCAATCTTATTATATCATCGTTAAGATTTATGAAATCATTGAGGGAACATATTCTACCACCAGAAGTGTTCCATTTGAATCCCAAAAAGTCTGATACAAATTTGTTTCGTACAGTCACAAGATTGTTACCACCTCGGTTTAGTTGGTATGGAGCTTATTTGTTCAAGGTAAGGCAAATTTGTTTTCCACGTTGCGAGAAGAAATTGTTTAATACCTTTGGAAAAAAATCATTATTACAGGCTTATCCTCTAGATATGTCACAATATCACAATTTGTTTAATACCACGAGATTGCCGAAAGTAGGAAAAGATGAGATTTATCAAGATACATCTGCGCGACACGTAATTGTGATGAAGAAAGGGCACTTCTACTCTTTCGATGTATTAGATGAGAATGGCTATATTTTGGAGCCAAAGACAATAGGAGCTTGTCTAAAATCTATCTTAGAAGACGATAGACCAGCCAATAAAAGCCCGATCGGGGTACTTACAACTTCGGAGCGTAATCTGTGGGCTAATACCAGAGCACATTTATCAAAAATTGGTAATCAGGAGGTTCTACAAAAAATAGACTCCGCTATACTCCTGATTACACTGGACGACGAGTACATTGGTACCGATTACAACAAATTAGTTGGCGCGTATCTCCATTCGGATGGGACAAACCGGTGGTTTGATAAATCATTTTCTGTAATTGTCACGCAAGATGGAAACGCTGGGATAAATTTCGAGCATTCGTGGGGGGACGGAGTGGCTGTTCTAAGATACTTCAACGTAAGTTATCTCGAACTTTAGGAGGAAAGGTTGTAATATTTGATGGCATGTTTTTCATTAGGATGTAAAGGATGATATTTCAAATCGGCCAAGATTTCATCCCGATGACATTCATCACCTCAAGGAAGGAACAAAAGATGTCCGAAAACTCGAATTTATTGTAGATGATAAAATACAATGCATTGTTGATACAGAGAAGAAAAAATACGAAGAGTCGACTAAAGAACTAAGTATCGATCACATTATAGTTAACGAATTTGGTAAAAACGAATGTAAACAATTTGGCGTAAGCCCGGACGCAATTATGCAATTGGCTTTCCAGTTAGCTTTATACTATATGAAGGGTTGCGTAGTACCGACATACGAATCTTGTAGTACGGCTGCGTTTAAACACGGAAGAACAGAAACCATTAGGTCTTGTACAAAGGAAACAAAGGCGACGTGTGAAATCATGGCTTCGAAAAATAACAATTTATCAACAGCTGAATTGAAGCAGTTAATAATCAACTGTAGTAACGTTCACGTTGCGCTCACTAAGGACGCGGCTATGGGTAATTATACAGCACTATCGAATGGTCTATTACTTTCGGCATTGAAAAGTAGGGTAAACCAACCAATGATTAATTGACCGCATACCAGTGAATGACCGTTAGGCAAAGAAATGTAAATTATAAATTTAAAAATATTGTATGTTTATAAATGGAGTGTAGTTGCACTTTTAATATCCCATATTTTTAGTAACGCGTATTAAACAAACATTAATAAGTACAATTCTTATTAAAAGTATGCAGTCATTTACTGGACTTCTACATACACGTTTTGCATTATATTGGGAAACCAAGAATTTCGATACGCCAACTAGTGACAGAAAAGTGGACTACTGTGAGTAGGCCGAAATCCGTCCAAGTACATATGATTATCAGTGTACATTAGGGTGGCTCTTATTTTCAACTTTTGAATTTACTTCGGGGCAACCTCCAGAATAGTTCCAAATAATTAAAAAAAAATCCGTGTAAAGATTGAGCTCGATCGGATAACGGGAAAGGGGCCTAGGGGCCCTTGAACATTTCATATAATTATTCAAACAGCTCGCAGAGTCGCAGTTGTATAATATCCTCCGAGTTATTGATTAAATAAAAAAATATATCAAACAAAAGGTGTAGATCCGGACAAGGAGCATCTTTTATGTTTTATTATTTTTTCTCGTGCGACAAACGGTTTTCGAAAACAAGTCCGAGAAACTAAAAAAAAAAATTTTTTTCCTCAAATTTTGAAAGTTTAAATGCTTCTGGAACACTTTTTATTTATGAAGACGAATAAAAAAATTAAATTTTCATTTTCGAGGACTATTTTTTAAACATTTAAGAGGGAGGCATATACCGAAATATGCGAAAAAGATAACAATTTTTTTCACTTATTTCCAGTGTTTGATATGCCTTGAATGTTTCCTGAAAGTTTGGGACCGAAATTCGCAAAAATATCGAAGATGTAGACTATATATTTTCGATATTTTTGCGAATTTCGGTCCTAAATTTGAGTCTATATCTTTGATATTTTTGCGAATTACGGTCCCAAACTTTCAGGAAACATTCAAGACATATCAAACACTGAAAAGAAGAGAATTTTTTTTTTTTCCGCATATTTCGGTATATGTCTCCTTCATGAGGATCATCTCTTAAATTTGCAGTTTGTAGACAAAATCTAATAATTTGGACAATATTATTGTTATCTTCTTCATTCACTTTTCCACAATTCAACAGATGATCACTATTAATTATATTTTCACCACCAATAAAATTTTTGCTCTGAGGTGTAGCACACCCGGTTTACAAATTTCCTGAATAGAAATTCGCTTTTGTTTTCAATTAAAAGAACTTTAATTTGTTAAAAGCTATTACTGCTCGAGTACTTATTCGGAATGTTTGCTGGGATCCGGGCCTACTTTCAATAGTTTGCCAACTGACCACCACAGCGCTGAAATCTAAGCCACGCCTCCTCTAGGGCCGGTATTCTCAGTCGCTACTTATTCTTAAGCAAATGCTTAAGCATTCGGCATCCTTTACTAGCTACTAGGTTAGTAGAGGATGCCGCATGCTTAAGCATGTGCTTAAGAATAAGTAGCGACTGAGAATACCGGCCTAGGTTTCCCAATAATCGTTTTTTTTTTTTTTTTTAAATTACGATAAGAATAAGTAATTATTTTTATAGAAATTTCAAGAAAAATAAATTTAAATGCAATTTCAACAGCTGTTTTGTTGTTATACATAAATATATTCAAATGTTAATTTCAAAGGTCGATAAATTCAATAATTCGGTCATTCACTGGTTGGTTTACCCTACTATGAGAAATCTTTCCACGCATATTTACAGGACAAGGATTCGATAGACATTTGTTCGCGTTGAGAAAGATTTGGGAACAATCGAATTCTCCACAGCCAGCCATTTTCAAAGACTCGGCGTATGAATATATAAACAATAACGTTTTGTCTACGTCTACCCTTTCAAGTCCAGCCGTATTTGCTGGTGGTTTCGGACCAGTAATAAGAAACGGATACGGAATCGGGTGAGATGCACGTTTTTTTATTATTTTTTTTCTTTAGAAACTTCTTATCTGCCATCTGCTAATGTAGATGGTAACGTTCCGAAACTTGGCTTGTAATATGCTCGTTTCATGTGCTAGATACATGATCCAAGATAGCAGACTTGGCGCTGTTGTGACAGGTTACAATAATTATTGCAATGCAAATGAGTATGTAAAGTGTTTGGAACAAGCGTTTAGAAGCATTCACCAAGTGTTGGCCCATCGCTGCTAACGGTGTTACATAGTCGCAATTGGCCTTCGACTTCTATTTGTAAGAACTTCTACCGCCGACGATTAGATGCCGAATCATGTATTTTTATACATTGTTATTGAAAAGTTTTTTACTATTGTCAAGAGAATAAAGAATATTTTCCTTGTACATACAATGCGAAATGAATCTCCCTGATAAATACGAATATATATATATATGCCATGTTTTATATAGATGTGTAACACGTACAAGTAAATATAACGTAGTAGTATTTTCATTCAGTACAACATTTCTGTTGATAAACATATATACATTAGATACATTAGAAGAAGAGCGCTAGAACGCACCCAAACTACCATAAACAGAAACAGTATTACAACAATAAATGTTATGCTATTACAAATAGTTATGTACAGAGATCATCATATCCGACACTAACAAGTTTGAATAATCCCTTAAATCATTTTCTATCAAACTTATGCTTGGTCAAACAGTAGATGACGAACCGATCTTGTACGAGAAAGATTTCTTTCATATTCATTCGAACAAAGGCATTCTTTTCAATTCTTTTCTACATTTATCCATTCACCTTTTACCGATTGCTGAACATGGAATGAAACACTGTGCTTCTCTGAACATACTGTTGCAATGGTGTATAACGCTGCTCTTTACTCTAAATCTATACTTTATTTCCCATTTTTACCTTGGATGTCTACAAAAATGAGTTTATTAATATTTAACAGATAAGATCAGATGTTTATAAACGTTTTTAAGCTACTTACCATATAAATGCCAACAATTAACCCGAACAGTCCGATGGCGGAACCAAAGATTTCAACTATAAGAATCTTCACGAACAGAGCGGAATTAGCTGCATCGGAAAGAGCTGCTCCCGAACCCACGATGCCAACGGCTATGCCACAGAATAGATTGACTAGACCAACGGCCATGCCAGCTCCGAACATTAGATATCCAGCTAGCCAATTCTGAATACGAATTTCTTCCTTTAAATTAGCTTCAGCAAAGTTAAACTGATCCAACATCCCAGATAAAACGATTGCGGTGATCAAACCATAAATGGCCACAGCTTCGCAAAATATTACAGAAATTAAGTTCTTTGTTTTAATCCTCGGGGCTTTCACGCCACCTCCAACGATCGACACTCCTGTCGTGTGAATCCCCCTGAAACAACTCGATTTATATTATCTGTTCGACGTTTAAGTACATATGAAACGTAACATGAAACTCACAGCGCGGCGCCAACTACGGATAAGGCTACTGCGAGGCCGATGCCAAGAGTTGCCCACATGTACGGGGACGAATTCTCCAGGAACCTAAAAGGATTCTCTTAAAGTAATGCGCGTTGTTACTTTAAATGCTAATATGCAAAAGTTTCTTTACTCACCATGCGATACTAACGCGCTCTCCTTTCCCAGTGAATAGATGATACAGTACTGTAAGAATTATTATCATATATAGTGTATAAATAAAAATAGATTCTTGGACACGAAATATTGTTGGTTTCTTTTTTATTTGAAGCTGAGTATATAGAAATAAGGATTAATACCTAATACTAGGATCGTAGCAGAAGCAGTGGTCGCGAAGGTAGTGCCCAAAATGTATCTCATTGCGCTGCTTTTGGCTTTGTCGTTGCGCGCAACACTTAACACAAACGTAGGAACGTAAATGAACGAATGTCTGTATCGATTTAAAGCATCAGTGAACCACGGACCCTTGTAATTCTTTAAAATAAGAACATTTCACTGTGGAATTGAAAGGGAAGCACTCACACCCGTTCTTATCATGTGACGTCTATAGGTACTAGGTAGTACAGTCTAGTACCACTGGTATGTACACGGTACACCCAATGATTCGGCACACTAGTGACACCGATCGCAGAAAGACAGTATTAAAATTCGACTTTTTAATTCCTCTAGAACAGCTGAAAACTTTCGCGGATAAATTAACTAACGTGTTCGGATCACGAACTGGATATACTATGTATGCGTCAATGCTCTGGTCTGCGAAATATACAGTTTATTTCTAAAATAAACGTTTAAATCGACTAAAATTAACTAAATCCTTGATTCGTAGCACAATAATTCAAAACGATCTATTCATTTCTTTTAGGGCAGTGTTCATAGTCGCGTCTTGAGCAAATGTATTTAAAAATACATTCCCCGTGAACGTATCACTTGTAATTTTTCGAAATGTTTAAATAAATGTATTACATTAATTTTTCTTCCTTTACTTTCACCAATGCATTTATACCCATTGTGAGCAGAAACAATCGTGCTAGAAGATATAATCCCGTTATAATTATAACCGCGGGGGATAGCGTAAGAAATCCATTTTATCTAATTATTTATTTTCATAAAATCAAGATTTTAAACAAACGACACGATGTCCCGGAGGAAATTCTCAGCTATCTAATTTTAGATTTCGTCACAGCTCAATCGTCTCGCGTCTTGTACCCACGATAAAAGTTCGAGCGTTAATTTAATATAAATTTCATTGCAATTCACCGGTTCTATCAACAACATAAAATGTCTGTTACGAAAGGGTAAGCGAGATTTTCGTTACGGCTCGTCAAACAATATAAATATATATATATATATAGGTATATAAAGTACGATTAGTACAACGTTTGATCAGTGGCAAGGAGCGACAGAATTGATGGATTGATTAAATAGACCCAATCATTGAAAGCCTTTAAATCCTGTAACCGAATATCGTTCAGACGAAGTAACTCTTCTGCACGCGCGCAGAAATGGGAAACTATCGCTCGACCTATTTCAGTGTTCGATTAAATTACGTAGGTAAATTTAGAGAACTAAATTAAGGTGTGTCGGTTAGAAGCACGGTCGTTGAAGATATGCGACAGTCATTACTCATTAGATTGGTACCGCTTCATACACGTAGTACATACATACATATTTCAGAGTTATTATAGGCATAAAACTTTGCTCGTCATTAAAAAACAATTGAAAGTAGCAAAGCGTTCTAAAGGCTGGTTCAGACACGTCGAGTAATTTATACAGTCGAGTGGCGAGTAGCCACTTATGTACTACTAAACGGTTTAGTGAATAGAAAGTGTCCGGATTAGTACATTTCACGGTACACCTTTACCAGGGGTTGTTGGCAAATCAGCACCCTCTGCTACGACATTTTAGTTATTAATTGGTTATTAATGAAATCGATAAAAAAAGAAACAAGTCCGAACAGTTGGTTGATTAGTAGTGAGGGGTGGGGGAACCCTACTCGACCAGAAAAATCCAATGAAATGGATCCACTCGATTAAATTATTTTACTAAACTACTTGACTAAATTTTAGTATCCATACACGGTAAGTTACTAAATTACTCGCTACTCGACTAAATTACTCGACGTGTCTGAAGCAGCCTTAATAGAGATAAATCCGCCGAGTGCTAGCTTCCGAGATAGGTATTCGAAATTAAAGGGATTCGATTGGGTTTGCGGGCACCTGATAAAACCAGCCAAATCAATCACCTAACAAGGGAAGATCCCGAAAGCGGAAATTCAAAAAATTCTGAAACCTTGTGAATATACCAATATGTATTGGGGATTTCCTCCTGATTAGAACGTAATTCTTGTTTGCTGCCCAAATTCACTTCTAGTCCGGTTATTTTCAGATTTTGTGTTATAACTCGTGAACTGTAAAATATTTTTTTTACCGAATGATAGAACGTCTAATTAAAAGACGTAACTTTTGTTATGAAACTTTTTCTCTATCTCTTACAGTTCGCGAGTTATAATAACAGAAAGTCGGAAAATAGCCGAATTTTCAGGGGTTAATTTCACCCCACTCGAGTGCATTTGGGCAGCAAAGAAAAATTGCGTTCTAATCAGGAGGAAATCCCCTACCTATTCACAGAGTTTCAGAATTTTTTCAATTTTCGGGTTCGGGATCTTCCCTTGTAAGTACATGTATGTTTCATCTCCTTGTAAATTCCTTGCAGGTACAGTAAGTTTAGCGAATTCTTCAAGACCGCTCACGATGCTGCAGCGGCGGTGCCATTTGCGGGCCGCTTCCAAGAATCATCTGCGAGAGGCGACAGAGAAGGAATGATAGAGGTTCTTATGGGGATACCCTCTATAGGGAGCGTAAGAATTGAAGAGTCGTACACGGGTAAGGATGACGTTAAAGCGGCAGAGGTTTATGGTAAAAGCCGCGAGACGGTTAACGATGATGGAGTTACGCACGAGGAGGAAGGTAGAATTTGTATCCTTACCGAAACACTGTTTGCGGCCAGTGTGACCAGTAGATTCTTCCTGAATGCGCTTTTAGATTGCGCACGACACTGGTACAACTCCAAGGCTTTTGTTAATTGCCTGAGATGCTGTGAGTGCATGCTCGCGCTTCCCGCGAAACTTTATGATAAGACTACCGAGAGTGTGAGCGATTTCTTGGAAAGTAGAGAGGCATGCATGCATCTAGAGAAGGAATGTTCGAGGAAGTTGAAGGCGTCTGCTTCCCGGAGCAGAAATCGGCATAGGGAATGCAACTCGGACGAAGGCTTCCCCTCGGGGAACCGCGCCGCAGCGGTGCCGGTCGTCGACGGGAAACGGCACGCCGTTCTCCAAGCTTCTTCCGACGCCTTGGCCTTACGAATCAACGAGAAAAGGGGCCGACACCTCGTAGCTACCAGAAACATCAAAGCGGGAAGCGTTCTTATCGTTGAGCGACCGTTCTCTTTCAGTACCAATAAAGAGGCGCTCAAAAGAAACTGCCTCCATTGTCACGTTACTCTCAAATTAGAAGGCAGCGTTAAGATCCCCTGCTATTCTTGCCGAACGGTTAGTAATGCGAATATGTACATCCGGCTCTGCGTCCACTCCTAGATAATTCGTTTCATTCACACTTATCACGCTTTCCTGTGGAATTATCACCGCAGGTGTCTTTCTGCTCGGAAAAGTGTCGTAGGGAAGCATGGCGAACATGCCATCGGTACGAGTGCTCTGTCCTCGATGCTTTCTACGAGGACGATTCCGTAGAAACGCAGAGACAAGCTTCGCACTTGTTACTGGCCTATAGGACCACGATCGTAGGCTCCTTATTTCCAAATGCTGTAAAACTGAACAACAACAATGCCGAGGACAATGAAATCCCGCTCCTCGATGACAATTTCCTTCGATATCATGCTGCAAACATAAATAAAGAGTACAGCAAATTAGGATCAAGCGAAGTTTATAGTCCTCACGATTATCGTACCGTATTAGAGTTAGAAACTCATTGCGCGACTTTGGAACCAAATATAAATCTTATTCGCGCTATAGAAGCAATCTTTTTAGCAAAGTGTTTCACTTTTGTCTTGAGTAAGATGGACGTTGTTTGCTCGAAGGAAACATTCACCTCCTTGGCTGTAGCGATGCTGCACCATTTGCAAGCTGTTAATTGCAATGCTTACGAGATCGTGGAGAACGTGTACGACAATGAAACGCACGCCTGGGAACCGAGACACGTCGGCGGGGCAATATATCCATCGGTCAGCCTGGTGAATCACAGTTGTTATCCGAACGTCGTCCGTCATACTTATCCATCAGGTAAGAAATACACCGTTTGCAAACTGATAACAACAATTTCTTATGTTTCGTGCCCTCTGATACGCACAAGTTGCATAAATTACGTTCACAGGCATAGTCGTGGTAAGAACATTATGCTTTATCGGTAAAGGTAGCGAGATTCTTGATTGCTATGGACCACATTTTCTTAGCGAGGGACGACTACAGAGACGCGAATATTTGTGGAGAAAGTATCGTTTCCTGTGTGCATGCGAGGCTTGTACAGAAAATTGGCAAAATCCGTTACCTAAAACAATGAATTATGAATGCAAGGCATGCTCGGAAATTATCGACGCGTTCACTGCAAACGAGAGAGATGAGCGAGATCTATTGACGAGGCGATGTCACAAGTGTAACGAGAAAATAGATTGTCGAAAAATTAACAATCAATTGCGGAAGTCAGTCGACAGAAGATTAAATGCGATTTCTAAAATGTATGAAGGCCAGTACATACAGGCCTTGCCTCTGTTGCTTGAGCACTTACACTTTATTGAAAAGTTCTTTGCTGCGCCAAACATCGAAACTATCAAAACACAACAGTGTATCATTCAATGTTACAATCAATTTGGCTGTACCTCTCAATAACAATAAAGTTGATGTAGTTTTCATGCGTAGTTATATACATTGATACTACATGCTTTTGGATTTATATCACAAAGTGTCAAAAAAGAACCGAATACATTACGATAATTTTTGCATTAAATACTATTCACACGTCGATTCTTGCGAGCAGTGCAAAATGTTAAACAGAAAAAAAAAAAGAAAAAAACAAGAAATAACAAATTGCTCTACATTCGCGATAGTTCATTCTTCTTCTTACACTTTACGATCATCGAGAAAGTTTATGTTTCCCGTGAATTAAATAATTGCGTCAATTTGAGATAAGGCTTTTAAAGTAGAGGCGCTAGCAGATGAAATTCTGGCACGAGCACCATTGGTATTAATAAATATTAATGGCAACACTTCATCTCTGAATATGAATGTTTGCTATAAATGCACGTATTACGGTATTGTGTTGCTTTTTATGCTTAAAAAGTGAAACTAAAAGAAAATGCGTGAATCTTAAAAATTATTGTTGTAGTTACAGAAACACTGCTTGCATGGAAAATAAGTTATATACAGTAGTACGACGTACAGGTAAATTCACTCGTCGATTTATCTAACTAAAATGCCAAAATGTCTATATTGAACTATAACTTGATGACGTAAATAGTGTACGGGTTCAGTTACCACATGTGCGTCTCTCGAATTTCACTAATAATGTGGCTAGCTTGAGTTAGTGCCTGAAACACAAAACACACGTGCAGTCACATATAATAATTTGACGTAGCGAATTATTGAAGACCGAACCAACACCCAGTTATTAATGCGAATATACCTTTAGCCTGTCTGCCGCTTCCTTGCGTCTAATAGCAACATGTTCACTCTCGTTTAAGAGTACCTCGGCATGATCCGACTTGTACAAATGTGTTACGAGTTCGCTTTGTAAGTTATCTTTTACATAGTTGACTAGGAAATGCATGACAGCTTTCGGAACGCTATCTTGTATAGATTTTCGTACGATATAAAAGTATGATTTTATTAATCTCTCTGCAAAAGTTAAACGTGTATATAAATAAATGGAAATAAAGTATCGGTTTCATTGAGAAAGCTCCTCTAAAAACCCTTGTTATTCATACCGATAACATCACAGTCTCGTTGCTCCCGTTCACTGAGTTTGCGAGGTGTCTGCATCGGTACCTCTGGAAGCAAGTTGACCGGTTTCTGCTGTGGAGTTGATTTCTGCAACTCAATCATTAGATTTGGATGAGGAGATTCGTTATTTTCGCGATTTCGTATCGGGGAACTATCGATCGAGCTTGTTGAATCGCTTCTTCCTTGAGGCAACTTGTTTAATAGCCAGTGATTCTGATATCCTTGCTGGTCCTTACTCTGCTCGGAAAAGGATGCCACATCGTCTTGACTATTAATCGACTTTACATTCTGTTAGGGACATGTTATGTGTTTAGTTACAGCCTTAGTTAGCACGCCGGAGAAACTGACACACGAATTTTCGTATTTCAAATGTTAAAAATCTTTTTCAGTTAAACATAAAATGACTGATTTTATTGTCCGTACTAGGGTGGCTCTTATTTACTCTTGGTGAAAATTTTTTTCTAGATTTTCTTCGCGGCACCCGGCAGAATAGTTCCAAACAATTAAAAAAAAATCCGTGTAAAGTTTGAGTTCGATCGGATAACGGGAAAGGGTGACCCTGGGCCCTTAAACATTTAAATTATTATTTAACAGCTCGCGAAGTCGATTTTATATAATATCCTCCAAGTTACAAGTTCTTGATTAAACAAAAATATATGTCAAACAAAAGTTGTAGATCCGGACAAGGGGCATCTTTTATGTTCTATTACTTTTTCTCGTGCGACAAACGGTTTTCGAATAAAGTCCGGAAAACTAAGAAAAAAAATAAAAACTTTTTTCCTCAAATTTTGAAAGTTTAAATGCTTCTGGAACACTTTTTATTTATGAAGGCGAACAAAAAAAATGGAATTTTTATTTTCGAGAACTATTTTTTAAACATTTAAGGTGGGGGCATATACCGAAATATGCGAAAAATAAAAATAAAAATTCTTATTTTCAGTGTTTGACATGTCATGAATGTTTCCTGAAAATTTGAGATCGAAATTGGCAAAAATATCGAAGATATAGAGTCAATATCTTCGATATTTTTGCGAATTTCGGTCTCAAAGTTTCAGGAAACATTCATGACATATCGAACACTGAAAATAAGAATTTTTATTTTTATTTTTATTTTTCGCATATTTCGGTATATGCCCCCACCTTAAATGTTTAAAAAATAGTTGTCGAAAATAAAAATTCCATTCTTTTTGTTCGCCTTCATAAATAAAAAGTGTTCTAGAAGCATTTAAACTTTCAAAATTTGAGGAAAAAAGTTGTTTTTTTCTTCCGGACTTTTTTCGAAAAGAACATAAAAGATATTCCTTGTCAGGATCTACAACTTTTGTTTGACATATTTTTTTATTTAATAAATAACTTGCAGGACATTATATAAAATCGACTTCGCGAGCTGTTAAATAATGATTTAAATGTTTAAGGACCCAGGGGTGCACCCTTTCCCGTTATCCGATCGAGCTCAAACTTTGCACAGATTTTTTTTTAATTATTTGGAACCATTCTGGAGGGTGCCCCGAAGAAAATTCAAAAGTCGTTTCATTTAAAAGCCACCCTAGTGCGTACGTATAAGGAAACAATTAGTTTCTACATCCAAAGTATTTGAAAAGGATTATATCTTATCTTTATAGTTACTTACTATATCGTTTGGAATTATAGTGTTCGATACGTTTATGGTAGGAGGAAGCATTCTGTTGTGTTTCACGTGATCCGCGTCGGAATTTTTAAGTAAGGATGATACAAGAGCAGCGTCTTTATGAAAATCTGGGTGCTTGGTATTAATGTACGCTAGCTCTATAGCAACCAAATTTTCAACCATGTCGTTAGTAGGTGGCAGACGTCGACGTAACAAATGCGTCACAACATCAACAATGCGTTCGTGTAACTTTGGAAAGCGTAACATCTCTTGTTGCACCTCGGTGCCGCAGTGTTGTATAATTTGTTGCATTTCCTCGTGCACGAGCTCTACACACTGTAGCGAGGGGTCCTCGAGCCTTCGGATCTGCCGTTTAACTAACAATTCAAAAGAGACCTCCGGTATAAATAAAGCGGGTCTTGGGCCGGTTGCGTTTCGTATGGCCGTTAAAATATCCATCTTCGTCAGACCCGCCAGCGGGTGAATAGAATCGAGCGTTTTACCAAATGATTCGTGAAAAATATAACAAATTCGAGCACCACCGCACAATTCCGTCGTTTCTATGTTTCTGGCCGTTCCTTCGATCGTGGAACAATAACTGCTCGCAAACTTTGTAATAATCTGAAGCAACGTCTGGCTCTTGTCGCTCACGTCTTCCCCATACGAATTAAGTAGAGTTTGAAATTGCGAAACCATCACATTCACTCTCGTCTGTTTTCAAAAAACATAAGTTCTACCAAATTATGCTCATTTTAGTTTTCCTCTAGCTATGTATCGTAAGCTATTAGTATTCACTCAGCTTTGTTACCTTTAACTGTGGAAGGCAATCCCGGATATGGTGCATGAGTAAGCGATTTAAAGTCTTAGCCAAATAAGGGGTCCCGTTTCTATTTGCCAAAGTAGGATACTTCCGTTGTAAAAACGCAGCTTCATCCTTCAGTGCTTCTTTAATACTTTTATTGTTCATTATATCTTGCTGAGAACGATTAACCACGCCAATAATTCCCAATTTTACAGGAATTACTCTGCCGCATAGTATGTCTATAGCATCGGTTCCTAGAGCAACGAAATAAGCACCATAGTGATTTTATAATTCGTTGAAATAATAAAGCAATAATTTTAAATAGTAAAATTACCAGCATCCATAAGATCCAACTTAGTCACAACGGCTAATGTACGTCGTCCATCTGGATCTACGTTCTTGCTAAGTTTTAAACTTTCGCTTGTGGCCATGTCAGTGTTGGCAGTGACGACAGCTAATATAATAGAGTTAGGATTACATATATATTTTAACACAAGTTGGCGTATTTGACTCTCGATATCTTCGGGCTGATCGCCGACTGGCACCTTTGTGATACCAGGAAGGTCTAGAAGCGTCAGATTAACAACAAACGCTGAATATATCTTCAGATTAATCGGTTCTGGACAAATTCCTTTATTAGACCCAGCCATGCGTTCTGTTTCCGCTTCTATCTCCTTACGGATCTCGTCAAAGTCTGTAAAAATTTTGTGTTTTGTGTGTAGAAACGTGCCCCATTCCTCTAGATCCAGCGTTCCATTTTCCGCTGTTCTGTGCTTGCGATCATCTTTAGGTGTATAAATAAGTTGCAATACTAATGGACGTCGGGTAACTATGCCAGTACCTCGTGGTAAAAACGATCGACCGACCAGACTTTCGATAACAGACGACTTTCCCGAGCTCTGAAAAGAAAATTAACATTCCGTTTGAAACAAAAGGCCATGTATGATATTTGCATGATAAGAAACAGTTGGAAACACTCGAGTAAACTATGTATATTTATAAATTTACATTGAGTGCCTATTGTGATATAAGTCTGTTATATTTTACTCCGATTGAAATGTCAAATTACAATCTAATGTTTTGTTGGGAGTTATTAGTAGTATTAGTAATAGAAGACACAGTTTCAAAGGTGCACACTACGCATGATTTGAAAAAATGTGCGTCATAAGCAGATCTAAAGAATGCAACGGTATAAATTATTGGTTTTATTGACAGTGTAGTTTTATCGAAAGGAAAAAAATTTAAATGTAGATCGTAATCACGATAGATCGCACAGACCTCGTATCGTTAATTCAAAAATATCAACTCACCTGTGTGCCAAGCACGACAATTTCGGGTAATTGTATTGCATCGGCACCGACAGTGTTAAATACATCTTGCAATTTATTTATTACTGGTATCAAAGCTTCCATCGCAGGATGAATAAGCGCAAGGTAAATCGATCGAGACAGTTACGCGGTACGAGCCGGTGAGAAATGGCTTTTCGTTATAGGTGAGCCTGTAATTACATGCGTCGCTAGTGGTACTAAATTCTTTCCCGACGAAATCGCGATCTTTTCCAAGCGTTACTGGCTGCTGCAGTGATTTCTAGCGCTCCAAAAATTTCCGTTAAAATCACTGTAACAATTCTACACCTGCCGTTCTCAACCACCCTGTGCCTGCTCCATAGTCCACACGCGTGCGCATCCTACGCTTCAACGCGACTCGTGCGATTTGCGAATTTCAATTCCAGTGCTTAGGGCAGTGTTTCCATTGTCACGCGTGCAGAAAGTGTCTATCTCAGAAAGTGTATGTATGTATGTATGTATGTATGTATGTATGTATGTATGTATGTATGTATGTATGTATGTATGTATGTATGTATGTATGTATTTTTGTATGTATGTATGTATGTATGCATGCATGTATGTATGTATGTATGTATGCATGTATGTATGTATGTATGTATGTATGTATGTATGTATGTATGTATGTATGTACATACGATAAGTTGTAAATATCAATTCGATAAATATGTGTGATCGTTGATTATTCACATAATTTTATCGATAGGTAAGACGTAGAAATACTAACGAAACCTGTTTTTTTATTTATCCCCTGTACACTTATACAACAGAATCGACGTTTCAAGACACTGTCTTATATTGCCCAACGAACATACATCTAAATATACAGTCTTTATATTCCCTCTCCTTTTCCAAGCCATACAGTCCCGTCCACACTCCCTCAAACATTTATTCATCCCCTCCTCATCCTCTATCCTCTCTTACAGAGTCTTATACATACATATGTATCTCACTCTCTCATCACACTCCATTCATTCTTCTCCCTCTAAGGTCTTTATTAAAGCTCAATACTTGTGCCCTACATCTCGTATGTACAATCAAACTCGTTACCGCGTCACAGTCATCCATCACTAATAGCGAATTCGGTACATATGTACATACATACCTCGCGCTGACTCTGCACTGGTGTCAGAAAATGATTTGGATTGGTTGTTTCTGATGGAAACGAAGACAGCTCTATAAGAATCGTGCCCGATTTCTTCACCTCCGACTAAAGTCCCGGTCAATGAACGACCAATTAGATGCTATCATATGGCACTCGTCGACCAGTCGGATGCTATCATGTGCCAGATATCTGCCAGATAACTCTAACTGGAAGATATCGCGAGGTGAAGAAATCGGCCGTCAACCAATCCAAGTCATTTTTGGGCACCAGTGCAGAGTCAGTGCGAGCCGCGAGGTACCGAATTCGCTACCTATAAGTTAAATTCTTCGCTCTATCTCCTCCCCCATCCTCATCTCTGGTTTTAGGTTTTTACGTTTATAAGCATTTCATGCCCACCAGAATCATCTTCTCAAATTTTGCCAATCATTTCCTTCTCCTCTCTCCTTCATATTCCCCTCCCCAGATAGCACACCTCGTCTTACGGCCGATTTCTTCACCTCGAGATATCTTCCAGTTAGAATTATCTGGCAGATATCTGGCACATGATAGCATCCAACTGGTCGACGAGTGCCATATGATAACATCATATTGGTCGTTCATTGACCGGGACTTTAGTCGGAGGTGAAGAAAATCTAGTCTTGATTTGTAACAAGACGTCTTTAAGACTTTACCAGATGTTGTGCTATCTGGGGATCCCTATAGTCCCTATTTCCTTCTAAACGATTAGATCGTGTAGGATTGCGGGGACATGAGAACCAGCCAAAACGATAGATAAAATAGGGAGCAAGGAAATGGCGCTATTGTCAGAGGATCGTTGGTCGTTGGTCGTTACGATCTGCAAGTTCACTTGCGCGGCTGTAGTCTATGCTTACTATAGATCGTCATCATCACTCGTGTGACAGTTGATCCAAGAGCGGGGATCGGCCGATCACCCGCTCAACGTCTAAAAGATTGTGCGATATTGAGTAACACGGGATGGGTGACTCCTTGGACGGCTCCGGGGAACCGTCCCCGGAGTCTCAAATCGTTATAGTCGTGGAATATTGGGAGTTTGCTAATTATTTAAAAAAGGTCGTAATGGTTCTTCTACCCGACGAAGATGCAGTGCCACCCGCGTTCAATTCCGCTCTGGAAGATAAGACCAATCAGGAATGCATAAGGAAATTTTTAGGTGACTCGCAAGTGTGGGCGCTTTACATACAAAGGAGTTCCAGCAAAGGTAGGTGGACCAATGATTCGCGACAAGTCATCGCCACAGATTTGCCGATATGAATTTTGCACTCTGCCCTTCTGCGATATCCTCCATTGCGGTCCCACGATAAAACGGTACATTGAGACGCGGCGACAGGAAACGTACCATGAAAATTAATGCGGCGCTCGCCGTTTAATTCATTTATATTTCTTCCCATTATGACTCATACTTGAATTTAATCGATACCACGTTTCGACAGCAGTACGTTGTTTTCGTTGAGATATTTTACGCACGTATCGCAGTCCGTCGCGAAGGTGCGAAGGTGCGCCGGTGCGCCGGTGCGCACTGTTCAGCACTGTTCTCCATCGAGTATGCTCTTATTTTCGCAGTTATGTACGAACTTAAATTTTTTCGTGCCGATAACATCAGAGAATCATCTAAACGTCCAAATTATCATCCATCACCTATTTTCTCTAGAATTATTTACATATCTTATATCTGCTATAACTATTATAGCAATTTTCAATGAGATTATTCGATTTCATTGTTTTATATTTGGTTACGTTGTACGATTTTTGTGAGCGCACCATCTGTTCGCGACAGCGTGTATCGAGGTCAGGTGTTACATGCATTTTATTACATTGCAGAGGAAGATAGCAATGAAGCCGACGAAGAAAAGGAAAATACTATTTTCTATCTTTCTAACGAGATACATTTTACCAATCCTAAAATGGCCTCCTTAGTTCTAACAAAACGTGGAGTAGTAGTCGAAGCCGATAAATCTATCCACTCGCAATTGCGTCTAGTTACATTTTCTGACGGACCACCGTACGAAACATTGCACGCCATAAGCAAAACCATGGCTCCATATTTTAAAAGCTACGTGAAAGAAACAGGTCGCGCGGACAGAGACGGCGATAAAATGGCGCCGTCCGTTGAAAAGAAGATAGCGGAGCTGGAAATGGGCTTGTTGCACTTGCAACAAAACATAGATATCCCTGAAATTTCGCTACAGATTCATCCAGTTGTCGCGCAAGTAATTAAGCAGTGCGCGGAAGAAAATCACAAGCCAAAAGTTGCTGATTTCGGGGATAAAGTCGAAGACTCAACATTCCTGAACCAACTGCAGAATGGGGTCAACAGATGGATAAAGGAAATTCAAAAGGTAAAAATTTTATCGCTCTTCCTTGTGCATATCTCGTGCCTTATTATTATTATTGTTCGTGTTGTTAATTTCTTCGCAGGTTACTAAACTAAATCGTGACCCAGAATCGGGTACAGCTCTCCAGGAAATTTCCTTTTGGTTAAACTTGGAAAGAGCGCTACACCGGATACAAGAGAAACGAGAGAGTATAGAAATTTCTTTGACCTTGGACATACTCAAGCATGGAAAACGCTTTCACGCAACCGTTAGCTTCGATACGGACACTGGCCTGCAACAAGCTTTGGCCACTGTCAACGATTATAATCCGTTGATGAAAGACTTTCCAATCAATGATTTACTATCCGCCACAGAACTAGAAAGAATACGAAAGAGCGTGCAGCAAATTTTTATGCACTTGCGGAAGATTAGAAGCACGAAATATCCAATCGTAAGAGCATTAAGATTGGTGGAAGCCATCTCTAGAGATCTGGGGCAACAGCTTCTTAAAGTGTTAGGTACGAGAAGATTGATGCACATTCCGTTCGATGAGTTTGAAAAAGTGATGGGACAGTGTTTCGAAGTGTTTAACACATGGGACGACGAGTATGAGAAATTAACCGGATTATTAAGAGATGTTCTGAAGAAGAAACGCGACGAGCACATGAAAATGGTATGGAGGGTCTCACCGTCGCATAAAAAGTTGCAAAGCAGGATGGAACATATGCGACACTTCCGACGACAGCACGAACAGCTCAGGACAGTGATTGTCCGTGTACTGAGACCGACTATTCGTCAGAATAGTAATAACGCCACGATGGAGAATCTTGATAATAACAATGTAAAGGTGGAATTTGAATTAGACGCGGCGGACGCAAATGCTAACAGCGAAGTAAATTTAGCGTACGAGAACGTGAAGGAAATCGATTGCCTCGACATTACGAAAGAGGGTATCGAGTCGTGGAAAGCTGCTGTCCATAGATACGAGGAACGTATCGAGAGAGTCGAAGCAAGAATCACAGCACATCTCAGAGATCAATTGGGTACTGCGAAGAATGCAAACGAAATGTTTAGAATCTTTTCGCGCTTTAATGCGCTGTTTGTGAGACCGCATATTCGGGGCGCTATTAGGGAGTACCAGACGCAGTTGATACAAAGAGTAAAAGATGATATCGAAGCTTTACACGAAAAGTTCAAGGTACGAAAGTTCGGAATCCGAAATATTTGCAACTTATTAGTTTCGGTTAATTAATGATCGTGTTATTGGTGCAGGTTCAATACGCGCAAAGCAAATGCTGCAAAATGAGCATTGTCAGAGATTTGCCACCTGTCGCCGGCTCCATCCTCTGGGTTAAACAAATAGATTATCAACTTACTATGTACTTAAGACGGGTGGAAGATGTGTTAGGTAGATATTTAAATTATTTCCTCATATTCTGATAACTGTCTCACTTGCATTTGTTTATCAGGAAAAGGATGGGAAAGCCACATCGAAGGCCAGAAATTGAAAGCGGATGGAGACAGTTTTCGCATGAAACTGTTGACTCAAGATATCTTCGATGATTGGGCCCGTAAAGTACAGCAAAGAAATCTCGGGGTTACCGGCAGGATTTTCACAATAGAGAGCGTACGCGCGCGGACAGGACGTGGCAATGTACTGAAACTGAAAGTTAATTTCCTTCCTGAAATTATCACATTGTCGAAAGAAGTGAGGAATTTGAGAAATCTTGGTTTCCGCGTACCATTACCGATCGTGAATAAGGCTCACCAGGCCAATCAACTCTACCCGTTTGCGATCAGCCTGATTGAGAGCATCAGGACTTACGAGAGGACGCTCGAGAAGGTAATAAATTGTTGGGCTTATTAATCAAAGATGACGAAATTTCGAAACTGTTGTGTCACTTTTACGAGACTCCACCATTAAAATAGCAAGTGAATTTTATTTTCTGAATGTTTCTGCACTGTGATTATCACTCTGGTAAACATAAGCAATTTAAAGCTTCGAAAATACGAATACAGATATAGAGGATAATAGGGAATAGATAGAGCCAGGTTAACAGTACATATTAGTGACAGCGATATTTCTAATTCCTTGGATCTCCAATATTTTTAGCTTACCAATCGGAGTCCCCACTGCCCCGCACTGAAGGTAGTCATACATGATGCTTTCAGGAATTATGCATCTTGCCTTTATATGCAAATTATTACTGTATGCCTGCTTAGCATCTTGTAGAGAAATGTGTACTGCAAAATGATACAATTTTTATTTTAGTAAAGTGAAGAATCGAAAGAATCTAGTCTAGTATATACATCCATAAATTCATCTTCGGAACGAGTCCATCGCTTCGGTCCATCGCTAGGATGTGCGGGAACCCGAGAAATTACTCTTATGTGCCAGGAATTTTCATGTACTTTTCTCCAATCTCATATGCTATTCGATTCACTTTCTTTTTCCATCTCATATGGAACATAATACATATGTACATTGCTTAATTATAACTGACTTGATAAGTTTGGCTATCCGCACATTCCGAAAGCTGCTTGTAATTGGTATGACGACATCTTATATTTCTCCATTTTTGTAACGTTTAAAACGCAAATAACGATTATCGTACAACTTCTTAGCATTCGCTATGAATATGTAAAACTTTTTGTTTGCATTTTCTGTTTTGCGTACCTGTATTATTGAATGGTAAATCGTAATTTATGTCGTAAAATTGTATTGGTATTATCAGCGATGTTGCTTTTGTTTAAAATTATACTCCGTAACGTGTGATTGTTCCTAGATCGAGGATAAGGCCAGTATTATACCTCTAGTTGCTGGAATGCGCAACGACGTCTTAGCGCTTATTTCCGAAGTAAGTTCTTATCACTTGATTGCAGTGGCAAATTATAAAGTTACATTACTTTTAATGCTCTAAATTATGTTTGAACTCAGGGAATCGCCCTAATTTGGGAAAGTTATAAATTAGATCAGTACGTGCAACGTCTTTCCGACGCTGTTGTTTCGTTCCAAGAGAAAGTAGAAGATCTGGTGGTGGTCGAGGAGCAACTGGACGTGGATGTGCGTTCCCTCGAGACGTGCCCATACTCGGCAAATACCTTTGCTGATATACTGTCGAAAATTCAGAAAGCCGTGGACGAGTTGTCCTTGAAGAATTACTCCAACTTGAATATCTGGGTGTCTAGGCTTGACGAGGAGGTAGAAAAGAATTTAGCAGCCAGATTGGAGGCTGGAATAAAGGCGTGGACCGACGCGCTTACTGGCCAAAAGAAGGAAGTGGATTTAAGCATGGACACGGATGCACCCTCTCAACCCACTCATAAACCTGGCGGCGATCCCAAGATTCAGAATCAAATTCACGAGGTCCGCATAACAAATCAGACGATGTACTTGTACCCAAGCATCGAGGACGCGAGATTCCAAATAATGCAGCAATTATTTGCGTGGCAAGCGATTGTCACGTCGCAAGTTCGGCTGCAGAGTTCAAGATATCAAGTAGGCTTAGATAAGCCTGAGTCAGGCACTTACAGGAATCTACTGACCAAGTTACCGATCGGAAAGCAGCCCTTGGAAGCAGCTTACGAAGCAGTCGAATCGAAAATGAAAGACGTGGCCGATTACGTGGATCAGTGGTTACGTTATCAGGCTCTCTGGGATCTGCAACCGGACAATCTGTATGGGAAATTGGGAGAGAATATAAACTTGTGGATGAAATGCTTGAACGATATTAAGAAGACCAGAACCACGTTCGATACGTCGGACACTAGGCGTGAATTTGGCCCTGTTATCATCGATTTCGCAAAGGTGCAAAGCAAAGTATCTTTGAAATACGATTCATGGCACAAAGAGACATTGGGCAAGTTCGGGACCCTTCTCGGCAACGAAATGGCAAGCTTCCACGCGCAAGTATCGAAATCCAGAAGCGATTTGGAACAGCAGTCCATCGAGGCCGCTAGTACTTCTGACGCAGTTGGATTCATAACGTACGTGCAATCTTTGAAACGTAAAATGAAAGCTTGGGAGAAACAAGTCGACATATATCGCGATGGCCAAAGAATATTGGAACGCCAAAGGTTCCAATTCCCATCCTGGTGGCTGCATGTGGATAATATAGAGGGCGAATGGAGCGCGTTCAACGAGATAATCAAGCGCAAGGACACGAGCATACAAACGCAGGTTGCGTCGTTGCAAATGAAAATCGTCGCCGAGGATAAGGCGGTCGAGATCAGGACCACCGATTTCCTAAGCGATTGGGAGAGAGGAAAACCGGTCGAGGGTCATTTGCGGCCAGACGATGCGCTACAACAATTGCAGCTGTTCGAGAGCAAGTTCACCAGATTGAAAGAGGAAAGGGATAACGTGGCAAAGGCTAAGGAAGCTCTGGAACTACAAGAGCCCGGAGGAGTGTCCACCAGCGAGGACAGGATGCAAGTTGTGTTTGAGGAGCTTCAGGATTTGAAAGGGGTTTGGTCGGAATTGGCAAAGATATGGGCTCAGATCGATGAAACTCGTGAGAAGCCTTGGCTGTCCGTACAGCCAAGAAAATTGCGCCAACAATTGGACGCGATGACGGCACAGTTGAAAGAACTACCGGCCAGGCTCAGGCAATACTCCTCGTACGAGTATGTGAAAAAGATGCTGCAGAGCTACACGAAAGTTAATATGCTAATTGTCGAATTAAAATCTGACGCTTTGAAAGAGAGACATTGGAAGCAATTAACGAAACAACTTAGGGTGAACTGGATGCTGAGCGAGCTGACTCTTGGCCAGGTTTGGGACGTGAATTTACAGAAGAACGAAGGAATAGTGAAAGACATCATTCTCGTGGCGCAAGGTGAAATGGCACTGGAGGAATTCCTCAAGCAAGTCCGAGAATCCTGGCAAACGTATGAACTGGACTTGATAAATTACCAGAATAAATGCAAATTAATTCGCGGCTGGGATGATCTGTTCAACAAAGTTAAAGAACACATCAACTCTGTGGCGGCCATGAAACTGTCGCCTTACTACAAAGTCTTCGAGGAGGAAGCGCTCACTTGGGAGGAGAAGCTGAATAGAATCAACGCGCTGTTCGACGTGTGGATAGACGTTCAAAGACGTTGGGTTTACTTGGAGGGCATCTTCTCGGGCAGTGCAGACATCAAGACATTATTGCCCGTCGAAACGTCACGTTTCCAGAGCATCAGCTCCGAGTTTCTCGGTCTAATGAAAAAGGTGTCTAAATCGCCGATGGTCATGGACGTCTTGAACATCCCTGGTGTGCAACGAGCACTCGAACGGTTGGCCGATTTGCTTGGAAAGATACAGAAGGCTTTGGGAGAGTATCTCGAGAGAGAGCGTACATCGTTCCCACGATTTTACTTCGTGGGCGACGAGGACTTGCTGGAGATCATTGGCAACAGCAAAAACATAGCGAGATTACAGAAACACTTTAAAAAGATGTTCGCCGGTGTGGCAGCGATTCTCTTAAACGAGGACAATACCGTTATTACCGGTATAGCGTCTCGCGAAGGGGAGGAGGTACTATTCCAGAGTTCAGTGTCCACCACTGATCATCCGAAGATCAACGAATGGCTGACTCTTGTAGAGAAGGAGATGCGAGTGACATTGGCATCGAGTCTCGCGAGAGCGGTGCAAGATATCAAGCAATTCAAGGACGGCAATATCAATCCTCTGGCGTTCATGACATGGTGCGACAATTATCAGGCCCAGATCATCGTCTTGGCCGCTCAGATCTTGTGGTCGGAGGATGTGGAGGCGGCTCTGCACGAAGCGCAAACCGACCCGAGTAAGAATCCCTTGGAAAGAGTGTTGCTTCAAGTCGAAGGTACACTGAACGTCTTAGCGGATTCTGTTCTGCAAGAGCAGCCCGCGCTGAGGCGAAAGAAGTTGGAGCATCTAATCAACGAGTTTGTACACAAGCGCACTGTGACGAGAAGGCTGATTGCGAACAAGGTGTCCAACCCGAAAGCATTCGAATGGCTGTGCGAGATGAGATTCTACTTTGATCCAAGGCAAACCGAGGTTTTGCAGCAACTTACGATACACATGGCGAATGCCAAATTCTTCTACGGATTCGAGTATTTGGGAGTGCAAGATAGATTAGTGCAGACACCTCTGACAGACAGGTGTTACTTAACGATGACCCAGGCTCTGGAAGCTCGCCTGGGAGGTTCGCCGTTCGGGCCAGCTGGGACAGGAAAAACTGAATCAGTGAAAGCCCTGGGTCATCAACTTGGAAGATTCGTGTTGGTGTTCAACTGCGACGAAACCTTCGACTTCCAGGTAAGGGGAGAAGATGAACGCGACGGTATTTCATTTCATTTCATTTCATTTCATTTCATTTCATTTATTCTCTTCAGGCCATGGGTCGTATCTTTGTTGGTCTTTGCCAAGTTGGAGCATGGGGTTGCTTCGATGAATTCAATCGTTTAGAAGAGCGCATGCTCTCGGCTGTCTCCCAGCAAGTGCAGACTATTCAAGAAGCATTGAAGAGCCAGATGGAAGGAAAGAAGGAAGGAATGCTCTGCGTGGAATTAGTCGGCAAGCAAGTCAAAGTGTCCACAGACATGGCGATCTTCATTACGATGAATCCAGGCTACGCTGGGCGATCGAATCTTCCCGATAACCTGAAGAAGCTCTTTAGATCGTTAGCCATGACCACGCCGGACAGGCAGTTGATAGCCGAAGTCATGCTCTTCAGTCAAGGATTTAGATCGGCTGAAAAGCTAGCGTGCAAGATCGTACCATTCTTCAAGTAATTCTCATCAACATCCTGTTGCCTTTCAAGCATTTTTTCTTTCTATTAAATACGTGCCATATTGCTACAGGCTTTGCGACGAACAACTTTCTAATCAGTCCCACTACGATTTCGGCCTTCGAGCGCTCAAGTCTGTACTTATTTCCGCCGGCAATGTGAAGCGCGATCGCATTCAGAAGATCAAGGAGGGCATGCAGAATCGCGGCGAGACCACCATCGACGAGGCCTCGATCGCAGAGAATCTGCCCGAGCAGGAAATTCTTATTCAATCCGTTTGCGAAACTATGGTACCAAAATTGGTCGCTGAGGATATCCCGTTGTTGTTCAGTTTGCTCAATGACGTATTCCCCAATGTAAATTACACGCGCGCTGAGATGAAAGGTAGTCGATTAAATTACAGCTCGCATATCCTACGGTTTAATAAACACGCCCGCTTATTCTGTGATAATTCTGTTAATCGAGTGTACGTTGACAGGATTGAAAGATCAGATCAGAAAGGTATGCATGGAAGAGTATCTCGTGTGCGGGGAAGGCGACGAACAAGGAGGAGCTTGGCAGGAGAAGGTAATAAAAAAAAAATAGCACGATATCATCGATCATTGTAAATAATCATCACTTGCACTGCCCTCTCATTCCGTCATCAGAAATAGCAGCATGGAGCAAGTAGAGCGATTAAACCGAGATAAATCTTTTGACAATTTGTTTTTCTATGCAAATATGTTGTATAAAATACATGTCTTCTTAACTTTTATAAACTGTTTATCATACGCACACACAGGAAATGGTCGGTGAGACCTGGGTAGAGAAGGTGAGAACCAAGTGAAGAACCACTGTGCTCGATATCGCATGATTGGTATCTTTTTAACTTCATTGAGAATATCCTGTCTCGTAAATACGCATGATTATCATTTCTCTATCGCGCCGATAGCTTCGAAATTAAATAACACCCATCTCTGCTTAGGTACTTCAACTCTATCAAATCTGCAACCTTAATCACGGCTTGATGATGGTCGGCCCCAGTGGTTCTGGTAAAACGATGGCGTGGAAAGTGCTGTTGAAAGCGCTGGAAAGATTCGAGGGCATAGAAGGCGTTGCGCACGTGATCGACCCGAAAGCGATTAGCAAGGAAACACTGTACGGCGTGCTGGACCCGAACACGCGTGAATGGACGGACGGCCTCTTTACCCACATTCTCCGAAAGATTATCGACAACGTGCGGGGGGAGATCAACAAGCGGCAGTGGATCATATTCGACGGCGACGTTGATCCAGAATGGGTTGAGAATTTGAATTCCGTGCTGGACGACAATAAACTGCTCACTCTACCAAACGGCGAACGTTTAAGTTTGCCACCGAACGTGAGAGTTATGTTCGAGGTGCAAGATCTAAAGTACGCAACGTTAGCTACTGTCTCTCGTTGCGGCATGGTTTGGTTCTCCGAAGATGTGCTTTCCACCGAAATGATATTCGAGAACTACATGCTGCGCTTGAGAAACATTCCGCTCGAGGATGGAGAAGAAGATAATCTCGGCAAGAAGGCAACTGAGAAAGACGATGCTATATCCCCCGCACTGTCGGTGCAGAGGGAGGTTGCCAGCATTTTGCAGAGCTACTTTGCCCCGGACGGATTGGTAGTGAGATGCCTGGAATACGCTATGAAGCAAGAGCACATAATGGACTTCACGCGTTTGCGGGCGTTAAGCTCCCTGTTCTCCATGTTGAACCAATCTGTGCGCAACGTTCTACAGTATAATCACTCCCACAGCGATTTCCCGTTGCCGAGCGAGCAGCTGGAACGATACATGCCGAAGTGCTTGGTATACGCACTGCTGTGGAGCTTCGCCGGTGACGCGAAATTGAAAGTCAGGTCCGACTTGGGCGATTTCATTAGATCGATCACGACTGTACCCCTGCCCACGCAAAGTAATATTCCCATCATAGACTTCGAAGTAAGCATTCACGGTGAATGGCAGCCGTGGAGCAATAAGGTTCCCCAGATCGAGGTGGAAACCCACAAGGTCGCCAGTCCCGATATCGTTGTACCCACTCTCGACACCGTTAGGCACGAGAGTCTACTTTACACGTGGCTAGCAGAGCACAAACCAATAGGTAGCGTGTCACATTTCCACCAGACATGGTTATGAACATCTATGGAAAAATACAGAATAACGTGACAAACTTATTATGCGTATAATTCTCTTTTACAGTGCTCTGCGGACCGCCTGGTTCCGGTAAAACCATGACCCTTTTCTCCGCCTTACGAGCCTTACCCGACATGGAAGTTGTCGGCCTGAACTTTTCCTCGGCCACCACTCCCGAACTGTTGCTGAAAACTTTCGACCATTACTGCGAGTATCGTAAGACGCCCAACGGCGTTGTGCTGTCCCCGGTGCAGTTGGGCAAGTGGCTGGTCCTGTTCTGCGACGAGATCAATTTGCCCGACATGGATAACTACGGAACGCAGCGTGTAATCTCGTTCCTGAGGCAGTTGGTAGAACACAAGGGCTTCTACCGAACCAGCGATCAAGCATGGGTTACGTTAGAACGGATCCAGTTTGTCGGCGCTTGCAACCCTCCGACAGACCCGGGCAGAAAGCCTCTCAGTCACAGATTCTTGCGTCACGTTCCGGTGATTTATGTCGACTATCCAGGAGAAACTTCGCTGAAACAAATCTATGGCACGTTCACGCGCGCTATGCTCAGGTAAGCATAATAGATAGTGAATTCCTATCTGGATCATTATATCAAGAGGAAAGCATTTTCATTTGCGTGACGTTAATACGTTAATACGTTAATACGTTAATACGTTAATACGTTAATACGTTAATACGTTAATACGTCTTTCAGATTAACACCGTCGCTGAGAGGTTACGCGGAACCATTAACAAACGCGATGGTAGAGTTCTACTTAGATTCGCAGGAGAGATTCACTCAAGACATGCAACCGCATTACGTCTACTCTCCGCGCGAGATGACCCGCTGGGTACGCGGAATATGCGAAGCTATCAGACCTCTCGATAATCTGTCGGTCGAAGGTTTGGTACGCTTGTGGGCGCACGAGGCACTTCGCCTCTTCCAAGACAGACTGGTGGAGGACACCGAGAGAGCTTGGACCAACAAGAATATAGACACTGTCGCCTTGAAACACTTTATGGGTGTCGACAGGGAGAGAGCTTTGGCGAGGCCTATATTGTACAGCAACTGGCTGTCCAAGGATTATGTGCCGGTCAATAGACAGGAATTACGGGATTACGTCAGAGCAAGGCTTAAAGTGTTCTACGAGGAGGAATTGGACGTACCTTTGGTACTTTTCGATGAAGTCCTCGAGCATGTTCTACGGATTGACAGAATTTTCCGACAGCCGCAGGGACACTTATTACTGATTGGTGTCTCTGGAGCTGGTAAGACGACTCTGTCCAGATTCGTTGCATGGATGAATGGCCTGTCCATCTTCCAAATAAAGGTACAAACACTGTACTTCATAATTCTTCGTTCCTCTCTACACGAGTTCACTGAATCCTTTTCAATTGAATTTAATGCGCGTGAATTCTCGTTGATTTGGAATAGGTACATAATAAATACACCGGCGAAGACTTCGACGAAGATTTACGTCAAGTACTGAGACGTTCTGGTTGCAAAGACGAGAAGATAGCATTCATTCTGGACGAATCTAACGTGCTAGATTCAGGTTTCCTCGAGCGTATGAACACGTTGCTTGCGAATGGAGAAGTACCTGGGCTGTTCGAAGGTGACGAGTATACAACGCTGATGACGCAGTGCAAAGAAGGGGCACAGCGGGAGGGTCTTATGCTGGACTCCAATGAAGAATTGTACAAATGGTTCACCGGCCAAGTGATGAAGAACTTGCACGTCGTATTCACGATGAATCCCAGCACAGATGGCCTTAAAGATCGAGCTGCGACGTCGCCCGCGTTGTTCAACAGATGCGTGTTGAACTGGTTCGGCGATTGGTCCGATAACGCACTGTTCCAAGTCGGAAAGGAGTTTACAAGCCGTGTAGATTTGGAAAGACCAACGTGGAAGTGCCCAGACTTCTTCCCATCCGTTTGCTCTTTGATCCCGGCGCAGCCCTCGCACAGGGACGCCGTGATAAACGGCTGCGTTTACGTGCATCAGACGTTACACAAAGCGAACGCGAGGCTGGCGAAACGAGGCAGCAGGACCATGGCAATCACCCCTCGCCATTACTTGGATTTCATTAATCACTTCGTGAAACTGTATCAGGAGAAGAGGAGCGACTTGGAGGAGCAACAGTTGCATCTGAACGTCGGTTTGAGCAAGATCGCGGAAACAGTGGAGCAAGTGGAGGAAATGCAGAAAAGTCTGGCTATCAAATCTCAAGTAAGATAGCCGAATCGATAGAGGATAGGATACTGTTCCTTGCAATGTAATGCAACTTCTATACTTGCAACGTGCTTTCTGTGCGTAGGAACTACACGCAAAGAACGAAGCTGCGAATGCCAAGTTACGACAGATGGTGAAGGATCAGCAAGAAGCGGAGAAGAAGAAGGTGCAGAGCCAGGAGATTCAGCAGCAACTGGCGATACAGACCGTAGCTATCAATCAAAAGAGGGACGATGTTATGGCCGATCTAGCGCAAGTCGAACCAGCTGTGATCGATGCTCAAAACGGTACGTATCGTTGTTCCTCTATCTATCATTTTAATTGCCGCGATGGTTGCAAAAAGAAATGCCAACTCGTTTTCTTTGTGACATTTCGAACACGTTCATATCACCCGTTGTCGCGCGTTCTGCTGAAATGTTTACAATGAGTGTAGCTGTGAAGGGGATTAAGCGGCAGTATCTAGTCGAAATCCGATCGATGGCAAATCCTCCTAGCATCGTAAAGGTGGCTTTAGAGTCAATATGCCTGTTACTCGAGGAGAATGCTACCGATTGGAAGCAAATTCGTGCCGTCATTATGAAGGATAGCTTCATACCCACCATCGTCAACTTCAACACGGAGGACATCACGTAAGGAAACAATTATTCAGGGCCTGATGAATGTTCGACACTCGCGTGGGGACTTGCCGAGGCAGAAACAATTCCATAACCGCTTGACGATACATGTTGTGCCTTCTGGCTGAATACAGCACACCCACTTACGTATACTATCCAGGTTCTTATAAGAAACAAACTATTCTCCATGAATTCTATTCTCCTTGCAAGCAATGCTTGAGATAACTGAAATTCAAACGGACCCTTTTCGTTTTTTAAGAATTATAAGAACGCGACACGATACGTACGTACGTGCCTACTGTATCAATATGTAAATAAAATATTGGTCGTGTCCTTTTCTTCTGTAACTTTATAGGCCAGCCGAAGCGATGCGCAGCCTGCCCTCGCGGAGCTTGTTTCTCGCATAACTTTTGTCGTAACTTGTCTAATTGCACATGCCTGCACTACATTGTTTCTCTGTACTATATAAAATCGTTTCGTTGTTCGTATAGCGGTGAAATCGATAAAGAAACAGCATTTAGTCGAAGTTCGATCGATGGCGAATCCGCCGGCGAACGTGAAGGTCGCGTTGGAGTCTATCTGCTTGTTGCTCGGTGAAAATGCCAGCGATTGGAAATCTATCCGCGCTGTCATCATGAGGGACAATTTTATCAATACTATCGTCTCTAATTTCAGTACCGAGGATATTACGTAAGCATGCTTTCACTGTTTGTTTCACTTTTCCCTTGATAAACGAGATGTTTGATCGAATTCTTTGCGCCGAGGGATCAGCGAACACGGTCCGTTGATACACGAGTAGTTTCCCAAATGTTGGTGTACAAAGAAAAAGGCGAGACTATGCAACGCGTAACACTAAATAATATCCGTTCTATGTGTGTACAACTAATCTCTGTGCTTGCTGATCTCAAATTCTCTAAAACACAAAATAAAGACGTTCGATGATATTCACAAAGCACAGCTACTAAGTACTTAAACGCATGTGAACGACAATTGACAAACTTGTTACTAACCGCAGTTACGTGTATAATACAGTGTTCTAAATTCCAATCGTTAATCAAGCCTATCTAAATATACTATGAAATTCAATTGAGGCACGTTACTCAATGTATTTCCTTCACCGTTTACTTAGCGACGAGGTAAGGGAGAAGATGAAGTTCCGTTACCTGAGTAACCCTGACTACAACTTCGAGAAAGTGAATCGGGCCAGTATGGCGTGTGGACCTCTCGTCAAATGGGCTATCGCGCAAGTGAGTAGATTGCTAAAGAGAAAAATTCTCCTTTTGAAACACAAGAGCATACAACGTTGAATCTCTGATGTTTCTTGAATATAGATCGAATATGCGGATATGTTGAAACGAGTAGAGCCGCTAAGGGACGAGCTCCATTCGTTGGAACGGCAGGCTGAAACGAACATGCAGAAAGGCGAGGAAGTGAAGAATCTGATCGCTCAACTGGAGCAAAGCATAGCCTCGTACAAAGAAGAATACGCTCAGCTGATATCTCAAGCCCAAGCCATTAAAGCCGACCTGGAGAGCGTGCAGGCAAAAGTGGATCGTTCTATTGCTCTTCTGAAATCCTTGGTGATCGAGAGGGAACGATGGGAGGCCACCAGTGAGACGTTCAAGAGTCACATGTCCACGATAATCGGAGACGTTCTTTTGTCGTCTGCTTTCCTGGCTTACGCTGGATATTTCGATCAGCATGTAAGTATTCGATAATACTTTGTGCGTTACATGACTTGCGGACTTATATCTTTCTTTTTGTTCGCTAGTACCGGCAGAATTTGTTCAGCACCTGGTGCCAACATCTACAGCACGCGAACCTACAATTCCGACCGGATATTGCAAGAACGGAATATCTCTCGAACCCCGACGAGCGTTTGAGGTGGCAAGCTAACGCTTTGCCCAGCGACGACCTGTGCACGGAAAATGCTATCATGTTGAAACGATTCAATAGATATCCATTGATCATCGATCCATCTGGACAAGCCACTGAGTTTATATTGAACGAATTCAAGGACCGGAAGATTACCAAGACCAGCTTCTTGGACGACTCGTTCAGGAAGAACCTGGAGAGTGCTCTGCGCTTTGGTAATCCGCTATTGGTGCAGGATGTAGAGAACTACGACCCGATATTGAACCCAGTTTTGAACAGAGAATTAAGAAGGACTGGTGGCCGCGTGTTGATCACTCTCGGAGATCAAGACATCGATCTCTCACCGTCCTTCGTGATCTTCTTGTCTACGAGGGATCCAACGGTGGAATTCCCGCCAGATATCTGCTCCCGCGTCACCTTCGTCAACTTCACCGTCACCAGAAGCTCTCTGCAGAGTCAGTGCCTGAACCAAGTGCTGAAAGCCGAACGCCCCGACATCGACGAGAAGAGATCCGACCTGTTGAAGTTGCAAGGCGAATTCCACTTGCGACTGAGACAGCTCGAGAAGTCTTTGCTGCAGGCGCTGAACGACGCCAAGGGGAAGATTCTTGATGACGATTCTGTGATAACCACCCTTGAAACGCTGAAACAGGAGGCGGCCGATATCAGCAAAAAGGTCGAGGAGACTGATAAAGTTATAGCAGAGATCGAGACCGTTTCTCAACAGTACATGCCCCTGTCTCAAGCCTGCTCCAACATGTACTTCACGATGGACAGTTTGAATCAAGTGCACTTCTTGTACCAGTATTCATTGAAGATGTTCCTGGACGTTTTCACGTCCGTCTTGTCCCAAAATCCAAGGCTGTCTAATGTATCCGATTACACGCAGAGATTGTCGGTGATCAGTAGCGATTTATTCTCCGCCTGTTACGAGCGCGTTGCTCGTGGAATGCTGCACACGGACCGCTTAACATTCGCATTGCTGCTATGCAGAATTCATTTGAAGGGCTTCGCCACGGAAACCACTTACGACAGCGAGTTCACGTTCTTCTTGCGCGGCAAAGAAGGTGTATTGAATATTCGAGGACCTCTGGCGGCGAATTTGACTTCGGAACAACAGGAGGCTATGATGCGCTTGAGCCTCAGACTTGCCGCGTTCAAGAAGCTAGCCGAGAAGATCCAAGAGAACGCGGAGTTCAACTCGTGGCTTCAGTCGCCGACGCCCGAGACCTGTGTGCCGAAACTCTGGGACGAAGAGAAGCCGTTGACACCGACCGGAACGGCTATGCACCAGCTGCTGATAATTCAAGCATTCCGGCCGGACCGCGTGATAGCCGCTGCCTCTTTGGTCGTCACTTTCGCCCTGGGAGAGTCGTTCATGGCAGCTGCAGAGGCGGAGCTTGATTTCGCTGCCGTCGTCGAGAATGAATTGAAAGCTAACGTGCCCGCTTTGCTTTGCTCGGTGCCCGGCTTCGACGCCTCTGGCAGGGTGGACGATCTGGCCGCCGAATCGGGCAAGCAAATAGCCAGCATCGCCATAGGATCCGCGGAAGGGTTCAATCAAGCGGACAGAGCGATAAACATGGCGGTTAAAGCTGGTAGATGGGTGTTACTGAAGAATGTTCACTTGGCGCCGCAGTGGCTTGTACAGCTTGAGAAGAAGTTGCACAGCCTGCAGCCGCATGCCAGCTTCAGGTTGTTCCTGACTATGGAGATCAGCCCGAAGGTGCCGGTGAATTTGCTCAGAGCTGGCAGAATATTCGTGTTCGAGCCACCGCCTGGTATCAGAGCGAACCTCTTGCGAACATTCAGCACTGTGCCTGCGTCGAGAATGATGAGGGCACCGAGCGAGAGAGCCCGCCTGTATTTCCTGCTGGCGTGGTTCCATGCTATCGTACAAGAACGTCTTCGTTATGCACCGCTCGGATGGGCCAAACACTATGAATTCAACGAGAGCGACCTGAGGGTAGCTTGCGACACCCTGGACACGTGGATAGAGACCACGGCTATGGGCAGAACCAACCTACCGCCGGAGAAGGTGCCTTGGGATGCTCTGGTGACATTGCTCTCGCAATGCATATACGGCGGCAAGATCGACAATGACTTCGACCAACGTTTACTGGCCTCGTTCCTCCGAAAACTCTTCACCCCGCGATCCTTCGAAACCGATTTCGCGCTAGTTGCCAACATCGACGGTTTGCTAGGAATTCAGAGACACATTACCATGCCAGATGGTACCAGGCGTGATCACTTCTTGAAGTGGATCGAGTCGTTATCCGACAGACAGACACCTTCGTGGCTCGGTCTGCCGAATAATGCGGAGAAAGTATTGCTCACGACCAGGGGAACAGATCTGGTGTCAAAGTTACTGAAGATGCAGCAACTAGAAGACGAAGACGAGCTGGCATACTCGAACGAGGAATCTTTGGACACACCCAGAGAGGCGGAGGCCGACGGCCGACCGTCCTGGATGAGAACTCTGCATAATTCAGCTTCCACCTGGCTTCAGTTACTTCCAAAGAACCTGCCAACGTTGAAGAGAACCGTGGAAAATATAAAGGACCCTCTCTACAGATACTTCGAGAGAGAAGTGAACAGCGGTGCTAGGTTGCTTCAAGATGTCATTCACGATTTGGAAGATGTAGTCTTAATCTGTCAGGTGTTTGTCCTTTACCATTCTCACGTTTATCGATCGGACGTGTTGTTCGGTTTCCGGTACTCTTATTCTTACTAAGTATGACTAAGTATTCGTCTTATACGCTTTGCAGGCTAAAAAGAAACAGACCAATTATCACAGAACCATGTTGTCGGAATTGGTGAAGGGCATTCTACCCGGTGGTTGGAGACGCTACACCGTACCAAGGGGATGCACCGTCATACAATGGATAACAGACTTCAGCCATAGGGTGTCCCAGCTGCAAGAAGTTTCGCGGCTAGTATCTCAAGGGGGAGCTAAAGAGATCAAGGTTTGTTTCGTTAATTTCATTTCATCTCCGTTAGTTATTATTCAAGCATCGCTTTAACTTGGAGCGTCCCTCAGAGTTTCCCCGTTTGGCTCGGCGGATTGCTGAATCCCGAAGCGTACGTTACTGCGACGAGACAGTGCATAGCACAGGCGAACAGCTGGTCGCTCGAGGAACTTCAGTTGGATGTGACTATCGGGGACGCTGATAATATCTTGACGGACGACTGTTCGTTCGCTGTGACTGGGCTCAAGTTGCAAGGAGCACAGTGCAAGGATAATCAGCTGTACTTGACATCAACCATAATGACCGATTTACCAATCACCATGCTGAGGTGGACACGATCGTCCAACGACGATGTCCGGAAGGGCAAGCTGTCCCTGCCGGTTTACCTGAACAGCACGCGTACCGAATTATTGTTTACCGTCGATTTGAACATTGCTCCTAGTCAAGATCCTCACAGTTTCTACGAGAGAGGAGTCGCCGTTCTTACGTCAACCGCTTTGAATTAAGCGCTTTTATGGCTACAGCGAATCGCCTCCGAGAGCAAGACTCTCGGGCGTAAGCTTCTACCGAAACGCGATATCTAACGAATAAATAATGTTACGATACACAGTTACTTTGCAACGACTTAATCATGAGTGTAATAGGGGAACATGGGCAAATGGACTCCTCGAAGCTGTTACTTCAACTCTCCATTCGTAGTGTAGGATTTACTCGAAGATATTTATTTATATATCCGTTCTTAATTATTTATATACGAGCTAACGATTTAAGTAACGTTTCAATTTCGTCTATTTAGAATAGCACCGAGCCGCCGTAAACTTCTCTCACCCAGCTCCAGTCGGAACAAGTTTGCCCGTCACTCCTCGCGTAATAGATAAACTATATATGGTAAATAAAATTATTTAACGTATTAACAAATTCTTTTCCGCACATTCTGTAAACGTGTAATGGAACGAGCTCCTATTTGGTGATTAGCATAATCGAGGAAGATGCGAGACATCTGCCCAAACAGTCGTTTCAATAACAAGGTTGTAAGTAATATACATAGTTTAATTTAGTTTTGTATACGTTCGAAATTGGAAGATCGCCTTCTGTAACAATGTTACAATTGCGCTTGCTTAAATGTAAGTACTAAAGTACTGCTGTAGAATTTATATTATTTGAATGGCATCTAATAAATAACTTACTGTGCTACGCGAGCGTCATTGGAAAGAAAAGAACGAAAAGCAAGAGAAAGACCGCTCATATGTTCCGTACTTTTTTTCTTTGTACTCTGTTCCTTCGACCAAAAATAGTAACTTCTATTTCTGTAAAATTATGCGATAATAAATATAATATTAACAACTGTCAGATGTGTTTTATCATATTTTTATCTTGTCGTTTCACATCGAACGTTACAAAACCGGTCGCGATTTATAAAAGAACATAAAAACTTTATTATGGTCCATAATACCAGGTATAGCAGTTACATTTATGAAATATTATTAGAATATCTGCGGCACTATATAGGCTACGTAATCACGTACTTAAATACATAACAATACATATCTTACATCCATTCTTTTTACTCGTAATGCGTATATGTATAGTGTGGCGTAAAATTTTCAACGCGACGTAAATCTCGTCGCGTTCTTAGATCTGCTGCATACACACTACACACACGAACGCCGTAATTTATTGTTACGACCATCGACCAGAGATTATACAGTACGCAGAGACTTCGATGGGCGATGGGCGATGGGCGATGGGCGATGGGCGATGGGCGATGGACGCTGGACGGACTATACAGTAGTGGTTGTTGCAACGTAAAACGGCTATTACGGATAATGAATAGAATGCTGAACAAGCAGATTCATTTTAGAGTAACTCGTTGAAGTAGCTATGTACAAGAATACGTTAAAACTACCAGGAGACTATAGCAGTATACTACATCGACACGTTTCACCTGCACAGTCTCGAATATAAGAATGCACAATATAATCATTCATAGCATACACTGCATACACATTACACTGGTTCGAGGCGGGTTAAACGTCTAATGGATTTCGAACGCGCGCGAAATAATCGTTGCTTACAGCCGTGAGCGCGAAACGCGTTTGTGGTACGTTTCACTCTTTACCATTATCGATAAATATGTAAGTACGAAGAAGAAAGAAAAAGACGATGAGATTATGCGATTATTCCTCAGCCGAGGAGGCTGTGACGAGGTTAAGAAGAAAATACTGAATTCAGTCTAATTGTAAGCGATAAGATTACTTTCTCGATCCTGGCCGGTGTTTCGTGGCAGAGCTTTGCACGGATTAGCGAAATCGATGATCAGAAACGAAGAAGATAGGTTGTACGATGAATAAGCCCGATAAGATGGAAATCGAAAGCTGATCGTGTGATGCAATCGTCTTTGGGCAGACTTGAATCGACTTCCGCAGAACTGAAAGGGACACAAGTCTATATCACAGAAACGGAATCGTCCGTTCCCACGGCAGTCTTTTTGTCGTCGCTATTATCGTTAGCCTGTTCAGCGGAGACTAGAGACACGTCCTTCGGCAGGACCAAGGACTCTTCGCCGATCGGCGCGGCGGCCTCGACTAGATTCTCGACGGAGGCCGCCGCGGTCGGCTCGTCGTGGCAAAAGCTTCTACGGAGGGACTGTTGGGTTCGTGCAGTCCCTCTTCTAATGCTACTGCGAAGTAGATTCGCGACATCGACCGCGGTCAGGTTCGAGCTGCTGGACGAGGCGGTGCAGGGGTGTCGCCGGGTCCTATCGAGGGTCGAATGGGTTCGCTCGATCGAGCACCCGACCGTGCTGCTGCCGATTCTCGTTGTTCTGTCGATCGTGTTAGGCCTAATGCTATGCCTTTCCATTCCGTTGTTCACCTCGGTCCTCGCTTCGGTCACGTGAATCGCCACGTCCTGCGTCTGCCTGCCCTGGTTCATCTCGACGAGGACGGTGGCGTAATCGGGTGGCGGTGGTTGTAACGCGGGCCTCTGCCGCGGCGCGCTGCTCTCACCGAGCACGTTCGCTATCCGTCTCACGCTTCTCCGGAAACTCTGCCGCAACATCTTCGCTATCCTTGCCCCCGTTGCCGTGGTGTAACTCGGCGGTGGTGTGTACTTTGGTGGAGGATCCTCGAACGGTACCTCCGTGGTCGCGGTCACGATGCCGTTGCCGTGGATACTGGTACTCGTGTCGTTCCCGATGTGCGTTTCACCGTCCCGTGGACCGTTCGGCTCCAAAAACGGTCGATACAACAGTTGAATTCTCTGTGAAATTTAGAGATTTCACCAATTTTAACATACGCTTCATCGTACGCGGATAAGAAGAGAAGCGTAGCCAGTTTGTTAAATAGTCTGTAAGCATGTTTGCGTGAAAGCAGTGAAACAAGTGCAAGGATTAAGGGGCCGTCCTTAAATTACGTAAGGGTAATAATAATATTTTTTACATTGAATTTTTTCAGTTATTAAAATTCTTTTCAAGGTTTATATATAATTCATTTAACTCGGTTTTGGGAAATTTAAACTAAAACCACTTTTCTGGAGCATTAATGATAGAATTTGTATTTATTGAAAATTATTTTTAAAATATTACGCAAGAAATTCGCGACACCCTCCTCCTCCTCCTCCTCCTCCCAAAAGCCTTACGCAATTTAAGGACGACGCCTAAGGTCGATTTATTCGATTTATTCGATTTATTCGATTTATTACAGCCGCCCTCGGCTGTATAAATCGACCTTTATCTGGTTACAAAACGAAAACTTACGCCGTTACACTGCTCGCAGTGATTTACATTAACTTCCACTTGATTGTTCTAACGTTAGCAGAAACAGAACAAACGAGTGGTTCGTGTTAATAATTAATGTTAGCATGTTAGCAAAAGAGAGATTAAGTTTACGATAGGATTTTTATTCCGATTCCCCGTTTATTATTTATAATGAAAAAAGGTGGCCTTTTCTCTTGGAGAAATGTAACTTTACCTTTGATCTCTCACCATTTGTTTATTTTTCAAAATTTTCAAAATCGGCCCCGTTGGACGATAGCTATATCAGCTATCGACATACTTTATAAGAAGATTTGATTGTTTTTCATCTCAGACACGACATACAGCTGTTTTCAGGCCCACCGTTTAGCCGTCTAAAACCTCCAGGAAACAATAGTTTTTTAACTGAAACTTTTTTTTTAAGTAGTTCATAATACTATGTAAAGATAGTAAAGAAAACGGGAAATCTTCATGAAGCCGTTGACTTGTAAGAAAATCCACAAAATCTACACATTTTCCGAGGGTTCAAGAACAGGTATGGTATGTATACCGCCGTAATAGATTAAAGCATTAGTACACGCCAACGTAATACTATCGGTTTTTGAGAAGCTTATTCGGATTCTTACATCAAATATGTCTGGCGGACCGTTGTTCAAATATCGGCAGGTCTGTATAATAGCCACCGCCGGTATAGTTAATATTGGTATCAGTTGAATAGCCGCTCCAAGTTGCCTCGCCCATATAGCCCAATAATCTCTGGTAGTTCGCCGATAAGAGTAAAGCTCGCGAAAGCCGGCGTTCTTGAAAACCGTGATGCTAAGTACCTGTCGACGTAAAAATGAATCATTTGCTTCTATCGATCTTCCACGCACACTCTTCGACGAGAACATACCATAAGAATGACCGGCAGCACGACGTTCCACGTGAACGAGAGGAGGGGCCCAGCCCAGTGTCTGAGGCATCGACCGGTCGGTGGGAACAATTCAGCGACCACCGCTTCGCCGCTATGCGGACGTCCTCGTACCGCGAACACAGCACCGACTTGCACCAAGTATAAGATCATTATCCACCATGAACCACCCATCGTGTAGTCCAGATAATACACGACGTGTATACCCAGCTGCAAATAGACGGATTAAAACATTTACAACACTTGAAACGTTTGTAGAACTTCGGTCGATTGTTGCGCTAATTTACTGCTGTTCTTAAGTCTGAATAGATTGTTCACCACGCAAGCAATGGCGTGGATGCACTCGTTTTTATATCCCTCACTTGGATGTCCAGAAATAACGCGTCGTTCATTACGTATCCAGAGTGTCGCGTCAGTGTCGTGTGCGGGATAAACATATAGATCCCTGATTCTTTGTCCACATTCTCAGTGTTAGTCTTATCATGGCCGACAGCCTTCACGAGCTTTTTTACATCGTTCGCGGGATTCTCTTGATTTCTCAACGTAACAGTGGCTTTGAGTATACAAGGCCAGTCGAGCAGCGGATCCCACTTGCCGCGTTCCACGCGCAGACAGCCGATAACGTGTCGGTCTTTCCACTGCCCTATACCGTTCAGATATACCTCCATCCTCAGCGTATACCCATACTCTTTATTAAAGAATCTCGGACTGCAAATCGAGCAGCCGTTTTCCTTCGCGTCGGTCATCTTCTCCTTGTAACGGTCGATCCGCCACAGGAGCCTGCCGTTAGTTGGGAAACGATCCAAGCACTCGCGTTCGCACTGGCACTCGACAAACTCCGGGATATTATATCTAGAGATATTATATCTCTCCTGTACCAGCTCCTCCAGATACTTCAGATTCTCTTTGGTTTGAAATTTCAGTCCTTTAATATTGATCCCTTGGTCGGCAACGATCGCCGAGTGTTTCTTTATTTCCTCTTCCATACCGTTCACCCATTCGGTCAACTCCTTCTGCCGCGTCATCGATTCCTTCGAGCCCTTGCACCTCATTTCCAGTTCCAGCTTGAGATCGTGAATCAACTGCTGCTGCTCTTGCCACATCCCAGTCACGTGTACGCTCTCCTGCGCCAGAAAAGCCTTCAGATCTTTCAGCTCTATGCACCAATCACCCAGCACTTGGTCGTGTTTATTCTGCTCCTCGGTCAGCTCGGTCAGCTCGACCGTTAGGTGCTTCAACTGTTCGGAGATTTCTTGGAAATATAAACTGGTACGTTGCTCCATGCTGTCGCAAGTGAATTCCATGTCGTCCAATCTCTGGCTGAAGAACGCATCGTACCGTCGACGGTCCTCTGCCGTTTCCGTAACTTGCGATCGCAGTGCCTCGATCGAGTCTTGCTGGGAGTAGAGCAACTGCAGACACTGAGACAATCTATCCTGCAGGCTCCTGCGTTCCATTTCCTCGTTGTTTATCGCAGAACGGAGCAACGTCAGCGCGGAGAATACCTTGTTCCTCCACAAAGAATCCTGGACCTCCTTTATTTGACTGTTCCGTTTAGAGCTTAGGGCGTTCCTCTCGCACGCCCTTCGATGATCCTCCATGCTTTTCCGGGGCACGTAAACCCCACACTTGTAGCTACATTCTTCTAACACCGACCCACAGTGTTTCACGTGGTCGCACAGGTATCTTTCCTCGAGAAATTCGTTGCAGAAATAGCAAGGCACGCCACGGCGTACCACAGAATTCACGCTATTGCTCATTTTTCGATTCAGCCACGGTGCCTCACGCGATACTGATAGAGACGGTTAATCAAGTCAGCGCCCAGCCTGATAATCCTTATCGGTGTAAATAAAATGTTGCCGATCCTGTCTGATAAGAGAGGACCAACACCGATTCACCGTGAATCATACAACGGTATTATCAAACAGAACGCACGCGTTATCTACCGTGTGTACCGATAGTCAGACCGTTAGCTGCGCCGAAGATAGTTACAGCCGGGAGTCGAAAAAGTTCTGGAACTTTTTAATGGGTTCTATTTGAAACTTGTACCGTGCAACTTTTTTTTAAAAATCTTCTCACATTATAAATTCTCGTGAGAACTGATACAGTAAAAGAATATTTTCAAATACTGAATATTATTCAATGAATAGTAGGTACTATAACAATAATAAATAATTATTACAGTTAAATTGATATTCTGAATGTGCTATTTATTTGTAATATTTACCCACGTAGATCATTTCTACGGAGATATTATAGAACTTCTATGTATTTTGGTTCATGTAAGTTATAAAAAAAATGTTATTTACTTTGTTCAATACTTGTTATGAAACTATTAATTACTTATGTTATGATGGTCATAATTTTTATTCAATAAACATGACGAATATATATTATAAGTATTGTTAAATAAAACTGGTGCCAATAATAGTTTAGTATTTTTCTTTATCTTATGGAACTGTTTTTAATAAATGTTCCAACATAACTGTTTCCATGGGACTTTTATTATACAAGTTCTAAAATATATATCTGTTCCATGAGAACACTTTCTAAAGAAGTTCGTAAAAGTATCAGTTCTTTCAATACAAATTTTATAGGAGCAGATATTTTCTTAAACGAAACGTATAAGTTCGAACAGAATTTTTTTTTTAAAATAAGAACTCCGGAACTATTTCGATCCCTGGTTACAACTAGATAGTGCAGATGCAGCTACGTGTACGTTTCAACAGACGCCTGAAAGAAATATTTCGCAGGGTAAGGTAGTTGATCCAATCCTCGATAAGTTATTGTTAGTGACGAACGCGGATTCTTTTCGGTAAATTACGCTGAAAACTGAAAGAAAAGAAAAGAAAAGAAAAGAAAAGAAAAGAAAAGAAAAGAAAAAAAATCGTTTCTAATAGTCGATTTATGTATTCATTTAATAAGTAAAATTTGCAATAACACGCGTAGAGCTTTATTTCTCCTTAAAAATTGAATTTGTAGAAAAATATCGAAGGGAAATTTTTCTTGTTATTCATTCTCTTCCTAAGCTCCAAGTTTCTTTGGACTCTGGAGTTTCTTCCCACTCAAACTAATTTATTTTTCGTCACGCGTGCCTTAAACGATACGTAGTTTGTATTTAGACAATATGGCTAACGATATTCGAGATATACCTACCGAGAATCTGAATGTAATTTATAAATCACTTTAAAATTCATGATATACGTATATATGTAGATAAAGACACAATATTGTTGAAAAACCTTATAAAATCTGAATATTAATTGAAATTATCGACGACACTTAGGTACCTTAGGTATCGGTGAGTGGGTCAACTACCTTACCATACAAATCGCCACTGTACAGAAAGCAAGATGATTAAAATTTCTATTTACCTCCGTGGCCATGGGTAAACCTAGTATGTAAGCACAAGCGCAGCTGAAGAAGGTGATGGTAGTTTCCCAGAGTTTCATCATTTTTGTATTGATAGCCATGATGCCAGTTATCACGCAGTGCCATATCGCTAGCTGTAATATGAGAAATCGCACGCACGTGTTCCACTAACGATTTGCTATTTCACGGGCTGGGCAAATTACGCCGCATGCGCATACCTGTTGAGCTATTCCAAATAGAATGAGGATGAAGTAAAACAGCACCGCCCAGAATGGCGACACTTGCTCGGCGCCGAGTAATGCCAGCGTCGCGGGGACCAATTCGGTGGAGAGCCTTAACACTTGATAACCAGATTCGACGTTGATGTCCGCGCCGGGGCGCGTTACGCGCTCCCCGACGATAAACGACGCGTGGGCCATAAATCTTTCCGGCGTGCTACTAAATCCCGGCGGTGCTGGCTGGTTCACAGGCCTCATAAACACGTAAGACGATATTCTTTCTGAAACGAAATGGAAGCGCGCTATCTATAAAGCTGGTTACGGCTGACGACACATATGTAGAGCCGAGGGCACTTACCGAACGAGCTCGGGATGTAAATGTATCCGTGGTGTCTGAGGATCTGTACGCAAGTGTTGGCCAGAAAAGCCGCGAGAAGTAGGACCACGATGGTCAGCACGATCACGAGGCTGGTGTCCCGCTGTAGAAGATGCTTGTGCTTGTTATGGGCTGCTATCTGGAAAGCCGAGCGACATTAACAGCAGTTAATGTTTAGGGTTAAAGGTGCAGAGGTATTGCGTGGCATCTCGCGCGGTAATTACCTGCATAGCAGCCGCGCCGAGTAGCCCCCAGGTGAGGAAAACTTCGATGGACGCTGCCAGCCATGATTTCCCGTTGATGAAGAACTCGGCCCAGACGGTGGCAGGAAAGAGCTGGTCTATGGAACCCGGCGGTGTCAAACCGAGCAGTTTCGTGCAGAGGACTAACGTACCAAACACAGGCACCAACGTGAATACGTACACTACTTTACCGTATGATCTTAGTCCTGAAACGATCGTGGAAGGTTACATAGACACGGCCAAAGCATAAGTACTACCTGCTCCAGTAATGAGTAAACCTCGATCTCGTTTAATCGAATAATAAAAATACCTTTGCTCAACGAAACGAACACGATCATCCAAACGACGGCCAAGTTGAAAGCCACTTGAAACTTTAACGTCACCACGCCGGAATTCGAGTCGTTTAAATGGTGTCTCTGCAACACGACTCCGCTGAAGTAATCCGGCACTGTTTCGTACAATTTGTACAAGGTGCTAGTATTCTGCGCAGGCTTGTCCTCTCTGTACAAGGAAAACGGCTCCGCCCACCGGTACTTGTCCTGTTTCGTTATAAACGAATCCCTGTAAAAGCAGAAGAAACTCCTCCAATGTTTGTCGAACGTCTCTGACAGGTTATCCCGCGAAAGGAGAACTGAAGCAACGTACCTAAAGTACACGAACATCCAGGACACTCCGACGATGCTGTAGATACCGATAAATGCTTGTGCAGTTAAGAGAGCGATACCGACACCCTGAAACAGGGGCGAAATCTTCCACATATCTACGGAACCAGCCGCTAATCTTTGACCCAGACACATGTGCAACGTCAATAGTGGAATGCCCAATACCAGAGATAAAATCAGGAACTGTACAATGAAATTTGCTGGAAAAAAGAAAAAACGGACTTACAGCTCATCACACCCTACTCCCTGCTAGATCCAGCATCACAGCCCACAGCATCTACTCACCTCCGAATTGTATGCTAAGGATAGAGAATCTACTTATATTAAAGAGACCAAGGGTGCAGCTGAGGCACGCCAAGGCGGGACTAAGCGCGTGAGGCCATTTCCCCAATGGATTTGCATCCTCGTCCTCGTCTTCGCCCCTGTCCTCGTCCCTGTCCACGTCCCTTTGCCGTTCGCATATCCTGCAGAGAAAGTGAAGCAAAAACATTAGACGAACCACATCGACATGGTGAGCGCGGTCCGACAAACGCAGGCTGCGATATAAAGCGATATGAAATACACGAGATACACACTACGCTACTCTTGCCGACGCATGCCTATCGATTCCCGATAAGAGTGTAAAGTAATCAAGCTGGAGGCCGTATCGATCTGACGTTAAACTGTATAGTATAGGAAATCCTAATAGTATAGGAAAAAAAAATCAAAAATCAATTTTCCATTAATTAATACTGTTATTTACACGTAACTGTAATACCCCCAAAAAATCATTTTTAACATAAAATAATTGTTTGAAGTATATTTTAAACATAATAAAAGTAAAACAAGTCACATATATTTTTTTAAATACATTTAAACACAAATCAATAACGAACACATGAAACAATTATAAAAAAATATATATCATTTTTTAAATAATTCGTATTGATAATAAATTTTTAATTATTCATGCTTATTATACACACATCTTCATCACTATCAGTTGAATATGAAGGAATTCAAAGCTCGGTGTCTTTTAAAAATAAATATTCGAGCACAGATTTGCCTAGTTTTTTCGTTCTACATATTATGTGTATTTTTTTCTTACGTGGGAGCACTCGGGAGCAGATAAAATTTATACCAAATTAAAGGGCATAAAAAGAACTAATTATGGTAAAAAAAATTAAAGAACCGATATGTTTCGTTTTTTTTCTTTCTTTTAATTCTCTCCAGAATTTAGAAGACGCGACAAAAGAAGTAATAATTTCAGCCACTGGTACGTATCCATATCTTTAAATGCAAGAATTTTTAATTATTAAAACGAAAAAAGGATATATTTAGCTTATTTTCAAAAAAAAAGAAGAACTTATTACAACTACACCAAAAATACAGTGGGTAAATATTTCCTATGTGTATATATTAGTCTGTGGCAGCTTGCGTTTGGTTATTCGACTTTGAATGTAATTACTAACCTTAAATCCGTTGTTTATGCTACTATAAACTATAACAAGGAAAGGTTCCCAGGTGTCCGCCTCCGATTGCTTTGAATTTTGGATATGTTTTAGAGCACCGAAAAATAAGATACACGTTTTTTTTTTTGTAGCGGCCCGTTTTCAGATTTAGGGGGTGAAACCAACCCCCAAAGTTAAAAGATTTTCAGGTGTTCATCTCCGATTGCTTTGGTTTTTGGATATGTTTTAGAGGACCGAAAAATAAGAAATACGTGTCTTTTTATTTTGGCCTGCTTGAATGTTTAGGGGTTGAAACCACCCTCCAAAGTGCATAAGAATAGTTGGTGCTTTGATTTTTGGATATATTTTAGAGGACCGAAAAATAAGAAATACGTGTCTTTTTATTTTGGCCCGTTTGCATGTTCAAGGGGTGAAACCAGTAACCACCCACCAAAGTTTTTTGGATATGTTTTTAGAAGGCCGAAAAATAGGAAATGGTCTTTCTATTTTGGCCCATTTGCATGTTCACGGGGTGAAACCACCCCTCACTCATAGTTACCCCCTAATAACGGTGATGGACAACAAGAACATCGTCCATACAGCAAGTTACTACGCAAATTAAATTTATATCAAGTTTTACTCAACACAATTCTTGTACCCCGTATGAACTTCGGGGGGTGGTTTAAAAACGGGCCGCTATAAAAAACACGTATTTCTTATTTTTCGGTCCTCTAAAGCATATCCAAAAACCAAAGCAATCGGAGGCGGGCACCAACTATTGAATTTTGGGGGGTGGTTTTACCCCCTAAACATGCCTACGGGCCAAAATAAAAGGACAGTCATTTCTTATTTTTCGGTCCTGTAAAACATCGAAAATTCAAAGCACTCGGAGGCGGACACTTGGGAACCTCTCCTTGTAAGTTATGATGCTCTTATATCGGAGGACTATTTACTATGAATTCCATGAAATGAAATATAAATTTTGCTTTTATAAATTTTTGCTTTTCGAACACGTGCCGCGACAGTGTGGGGCGTCTCGTTTCCAAACATGGATCCGCTTGTTCGTCCGTCGTCAAGGTTGCGACGAACGCGATCCAGGAGAATGAATGTTACGAGGAAACGGAGAGGCGAATTACCTACACCGAGTAGAAGCCAGAAGGCACAGTATCCGACGGCAGTGTCGAATGTCGATAACAGATGGGGAATCAGAGTGGTACCGTTATCACGGATAGAGAGGCGAATACTTAAGAGGGGCCGAGCCCTCCTACGTGGATCCTGCTTAAACGCGCAACGCGACCTTGTTTTGCTGGGGGAATACGGAAACTTCGCTGCACCAATCTCGCAGTCCGTCTGACGTTTTAGACGACCGTTCCTGAATTATTCATACGCGTATGAATACAAGGATCCCCGTCGATCCCGGATAACGAATCCTTATTACGGCGCGCTATCTCGCCGGCCAGCATGGAAACCTCTTCTTCCGCCGCGGGTAAACCGTTCTGCTCCGTTTTTACTTTATGCTAGCTCAAACCGAACGCAAGATAATGATCGATCGCGAATTAACTATAGTATATACGCTACGGTACGTGAAACGCGGAGGATAATTGCGCGCAGAAGTCAGAACTCGCCGCCGACGTGAAGCGGTCGGGCTAGGGCCCCGAAAATACGAAGGCTGGCTAGAAATACCGGCAACAGAAACAAGATGTCTTATCGGTTAATCGATAAACTGACCGCTTCTAACTTCTAATGGGCACGGTACCTCCGCCACATAATAATGCACGCGATTCGAGGCACGCGAACCGTATATAGATTCCACGCGATAGCCATCGATTGTTCCACCTTCTTTTTTTCCTTTTCGGGCTAGGGTCCGAGTTGCCATTGGACGGGCGAAATTACTGTGGAGAAACACGGCAATGTTTAAGGATCTTCTGCGTATATTAGCGGTGCCGTACTTGTAGCAGAATAATTGGTCGACGGTTAAGTACGCGCCTCATCTGTAATTGAGCATGAGTTTCCAAGGCGAAACGCGTGAAATTGGAAGAGGATTAAATAGTTAGATAGTGTCAAGGGGAGGCAACTCAGGCAAGGCTCAATGGCAACCGGTATTTCTATACGGAGAAGGCTTAACTCTTCGGGCGCGAGCTAAACGGTAAGTCTCATCAATCAGAAAATGTCTGGATTGTTGGAAATTGTTGGAAAGTCGAGTGACCGAGGAACTCGTACACATTCATACGTATACGTGTATAGGGAATACGTAAGTACTTATATTAAACTCCAGCAGTTTGCCTTCGACAGACGAAGAAATATTTACCGGTGGAATTGACGGTGGGCCTTGGTGTGAACGCGGGGTCCCAACAGAAGTCAAATATTTGCGCGTGGAGCACGAAGGAGTTGCGAATAAACCCTCGGCTTTAGCCTTGAGATAGACGCGATATGCTCGCGACGTATGCAATAGATTTGAATAGATAATAGATCGTAAGCGCGAAGTGAAGAGAGCTGCGTAGCCAATGGACTTTACCCGGAATTAATACGTGTTTTCTTGATTCCCATTAAATAAATCCGAGATGAAATTTTGCGCTTCTAATAACGCTAGGAAAGTATAGGAGCGTAGTCGCGGCTTAGGGGGCGATGCAATTGGAATTGGAATCGGATCGTGGGAACGAACGCGAGGCAAGATCGTGCTTCGACCGCGTTTTACGGCCCAGCAGCCGATTCCCCGTCGATGGAGCCGAGGACGTGCATATCGTCGGATCCTTACAAGTTTCTCCGATAACTGCTGGCAAATCTTTCCCATAATGCTTAAGTAAGTACATAGTAGCAGAAGCACGCTCGAGTGGGAGGAGTTTCGAGCAACTGTTACGTCAGCCGCTGCGCGATGTTAAGTGTACTTTAAATACTGCTCAAATGAAGATCGAGTTGGCTCGAGTTACGCGATATCGATGACACGATAATTCTACTAAACCGGCTGGTTCGCAGTTTCGCACCAGCCAGACGGATTTGACAACCTTGATTTGAATTTGTCGGCAGCGCTCGAGCAGCCATTTGAAACGATCATCGTGTCTCCTTCCTACCCTCCTTCCTACGAGTAAACCGACTATGGACAGTTTCGGAGCCTTGATCGCACAACTGCTTAGCTCCAGGGTCCGGACTTGACTCGATTTCTCAAGGAAAACCAGTGATCGGTGAGATCGAAAAAGGTTAAATTTGTCGTTGAAAGCAATCGAAAGAGATCGTAATGAGTAAAAATAATCGTGACGGTTATCGGTTAACGCGATCGTGGATTATATATTTGTCACTAACTCCGCGCCAATCGACGTGAATTTTCGAATTTTCGAATTTTCGAATTTTCGAATTTTCGAATTTTCCCACGTTCACCTATTTAAAACCTTAAACCCTTGGAAGGCTACTAGCCTCTGCTGCTGCGTGTAGCGAACGAGAGAGGATCGTTGAACCGTTTAAGGGGTTATGCCTAGTCAGGAGGCCGAAAATCAAATTTTTAAAAAGGCTTCTTGGATGTCGTTTTTACTTTATTATAAACGTAAATATTTTGCTACGAAAAAATTATCAAATGTTCTTTACACGTTGCTCTTTTAAGCGCAAAAAGTTCTGTGAAAAATATTCGCCTTTTTTCGACCGCCTGACTAGGCTAACCCCTCAAACTGTTTGCATTCGTAAGATCGATACCTGATACGATGTCTACGTTGACTACAGTAAAAGTACTGGCGGCAGATCGCTGGATCGTGGTTCATCCTGAACACATGTCACGCCAACAACGTCAATGACCCTTCGTTTCCACGTTTGTCTATCGATTTTCCTCTTCCTACGATCGCTTCTATTGCTCCAACTTCCTTCCAGGAACACTCATTCACTGATACAAATGGCTAATAACCGACAAGGGCAACGGGTCAACCACCCATCTATTTCCCTTGAAACATTGTCGTCTCTTCCCCGACAACGTGTCCGCGATCAACTTTGAACGTTAACGAGACTCGAGCAAAATTGGCGGCGGGAAAGAGACTCGTGCGAAATAACAGTTCTCGACGGTGGTTTCAAGGTTCCGCCGCCACGGCTTTAACGGCTTTAACGAGCTAAGAACAATCGAATTTCAAAACTGTACGTTTCCGGTCCTCTCGCTTTCAGGAGAGGGCTTTGCGGCTTCGCTCGTCACTGGTCTATTGTCTCCACCGTAAAAGATCGGTTCTCGGCCTGTTTTTCACGTTCACGCGAACCATGCGTCGCTTCGTTTCGTCTCTCCTCTTTTTGTATCCGCGCGTTTCTTCGTTTTCCAGAGGTCCCGCGATCCCACAGAACTCCAACAACTTTCCGTTCAGAAATCCCCGATCGAATGACTCTTCGCCAAGTCCTTCTCTGTCCGTGACACAGCGCGTGATCCGCCAAATATTTCCAAGCTGACTATATCGGATTCGTAGAGCACGTAGATTTAACTGTTTTCCCGATGAAGCACGGTGTAATCCACGGTGCATAGGTAGCTTGGAAAAGCTGCCGCAGATTTCTGCCCCGATAGAATCCTCGCGCTGCACGAACAAGTTTGAGCTTTTTACTCGGGCACGTGACCTCTCTATGCGACGATCGATTGTGCGGTTAAGGCAACCTACGCTCGCCGAGATCTAAGAACGACTAATACGACGCTCCGGGCGTAATCCTTGGACGACCATCGCATCGCCGTTTCGCAGACGGCCACACGAACGTGCCTCGTTCCTCTTAATTTCGCCGCGAGCTTAGATTCGCGCAGCATTGCCGCTCCAGCCAATTATCGCGTACGCGCGGTACGCCGCGCCGTGTAACGCAACGTCCACACTCCGCCTCACCTTCGCAACGGCGAGGCAGCACGTTGCTTGCCGCGTCTCATCGATCCACGAACAATCGAGCAGCCGACCGTTTCTCCACGTTTCTCACTGGTCCCTGGCACAACAACGTGTCACGTTACCGCGTCCGAACCTTGAAGATCCTTCAAGATCCCGCGATCGTTCGCGCTTCCAACGGCCTGCCCCGTACTGGCCACGCTATTCCCGGCGAACCGCGCATATCTACGTAGAATCCCTCTGAAGCCGATGTATAACTGTACCTGGCTAGAGTCACGTGACGAGCAAGGCAGAAGAGTGCACGTGTACGCTCACGCGCTCGATCGCTACGTCCAGGAGCTCCCGTCATCGATCGCCGCCGGTTACTCAAATTTCTCATCGATTCTCAATCGATCCGCTGCCTGACGACTCGCCGGTACATTCACCTCGGCTGCTTTAGCCGAAACTGCTTCGCGAACTGGCCTAAACTACCGATCTCGTGGCTAGGTACCTACTTACTCTTTCCGCGTCTCAACAGTTCAGCGTGTTTAGGCGCAAAGTGAGCCGCCTATCGTGATTAATCGACTCTGTTGTTCTCGACAACTCGCGCCTTCCGCGACGCTCAAGGAAAACGCTTAGCTCGCTGATTGTGAGCTGCGAATTGCGTCTGAAGGTGTTTACGCGGTAGGTATCATCGCGTATCATCGCGTATCATCGCGTATCATCGCGTATCACGGTATTATGAAACGGAGAATCTACGGACTACGACAGACATAGGGGATCAGATTGAGAAAGCAGCGGTTGATTAATCGCGCGGGAGAAGGATCGGGACGACGTCTTTCAACAGAGCTGTAGTCCGTAGACCTTGGGATCGCAGACACTCTGTTTCCAATCTCCCGTCGGATGCTGTCTCTTTTGTTGTCACGCGGAAAACAATGAGCCGATAGCTCGGTGCAGCTGTGACGCGGTATCAGGGCAGTAGCGAGTGCAGGAGGTGAACGCTTGCACGCGCTGCAACCGATGGCGATGCATATGCATCGGCGACCGGCGTGCAAGTGTATCGCAAACATTATTTATAGCGTATCGTGACTCGCCACGGCGCCGCGCCGTTCCGCGTCAACTATACGAAAAAGAGATTTCGCGCGATCAGTCCGGCGAATACCCGTGTCCCAATTATGCAGGGAAACGAGAAAATCAAATGTCCTCGGGTGCGCTGCTGTCTTAAGGATGTATTGGACCTATTTTCAAAATAGTGCCAAGTTGATGGAAATTTGTGAGATTGTTCTTTCACTCTTCCTGATGTGCTTCAAAAATTTTAAACGAATTCACTAATCGCTAACTGATGTGAGTTAGGTATAACGATTTTAATTTTCACTCATTTTACGCGTACTCTTATGAAAAGAGACGATCTTCACGGATAAATCATCTGAAAAAATGTTGAAGAAATAGTGCCAATGTTTTCGATTTTTTTGTACATGCAGTATATGGGTAGGTGAAAATTTCTGGCGAGTTTCAATTGTTTTCACTACAACGTTTTAAAGAAATAAATTATAACTTGAGAAAATGGTGAATTCTGGGCATTTTCACTGCCAAAAGTTTAGCAAATAATGCTTGAGAAAGCATTAGTAAAGTAAAAAATACCTTCCTAGGATTAAAAATAAGACTGCAACTGTCGTTCGAATTCCTTACATCTAGATTTTCTACCTATGCGTAAGACGTAGATATTCAAGTATTTCAAATTTCATATACTTTTGTCTGATATTGTACGTCCGATACGTCCTTAACCCTTTAGCGCCCGCACCTAGATCCCGTTGAAGCAAAAATATCCCGTTTTGTTTTTACCGTTAAAAATGTATTTTTATACAAAAAATTTATTTTTATTTTTTAAAATTTATTTTTTCAGAGATCAAAATGCATAAAACTAAAGAATACAGGGTTCAGGTAGGTCCAACTTTCTTCAGTGAATAAACATACTACGCTAAACATGTATCACTTAAACTGTTGCAAATAGCGAAATGCGAATGCACGTTTGGCGCTAAAGGGTTAAGGGGGAACAGCACTGTGACGGCCGAAAAAGTAAGCCATATTTAAGAATTTTTTTTCAGAAATAATTTACAGTTTTCATAGAAAATTTGTATTACCTACCTTTAGTACGCTGTGTTAAGAGACTGTGCAAAAAAAAAATAAAAATACATCTATAAATTTTAATATATTAATTAATCTTCTAGACTCCCCCACGCGAGCTGTTCGAATGTGTAACTATGGAACAGATGGTCCGAAATTAAATTTCTTTTCTTTTTTTATAAACTACATGGGTGTAGTTTCCGTTGTGCGTACCGATTTCTTAAACAAATTATTTTTGTAAAAATGGTGCGCTTTAGAAGAAAACGTTCGAAAATCCACGAATAAAATGGACAGTTTTTCGAGCGTATTTCAAAAAGCTTGTTTTCAATCAAAAAATCCGTACGCACAACGGAAACTACACTCATATAGTTTGTAAAAAAAATTAAATTTGATTTCGGACCTGCTGTTCCATAGTTAGGTACACAGTCGACCAGCTCGCGTGTAAGGGTCTAGAATATTAATTAATATATTAAAATTTATGGGATGTTTTTCTATTTATTTTTTTGTATAATCTCTTACGACAGCGTACTAAAGGTAGGTAATAAAAATTTTCTATGAAAATTGTAAATTACTCCTGAAAAGAAATTCTTAAAAATGGCTTACTTTTCCGGCCGTCACAGTGGTGTTCCCCCTTAAGCTCTCGCTGATTGTGAGTACATTGCTTTTCACGTGTACGCTCGATCGATCATCGACTCGTTGAAACGAAGCTGCTCTGGGACATCATGAGGTTACGAATTCGCGGAGATCGTTGAACGATGTGAATCGCGCGACTATGACGAGCGGACAGGCAAGTATGAACGGTAAGTCCGAGGGTCCGTTATGCGCTAGCACTCTACCAGTTGGTGGGTAGAATCGCTGGTACTCAAAGACGAGCAAGGCGTGTTGTAATGCCCTCGACGAGGATCGTCCGTGTGTGTTTTAGTTTCGTAAGTTTTTTTTCTTTGTATGCAACCGGCAAAGTGAGAACGGTTAGCTCCGAGCGTACATACGCACGTCACTAATTTCCCACCGTTTCTCGTCGCACGCGACCGAAGAATGGAGGACGAAAACTCCGGCACGGTACAATGAAAATTGTTCGCAGTGAAATTACGTCCTGACGGCACGTACGAGCCGAAAAGCTTGACGCAACACGGAGCCTGCAACGTGGAGGAAAATTCTTGGTAAATACAAGTGGTACGATGACCCACATGATGCGCCGCACCGAGCCACGACGCGACGCGCGGTGTCATGCAATTGGAGCAAGGAAACGTGACAATGCGTTTGGCGATTGTTTTCGAGCAGCAAGCCGGTGTGTTGCAAATCAAGACGACACCGTGCCGACAGAAGCAAATGTCATTCATGCTGAACGCCACGAGGCGTTATTGCGTATCGAGTTCCGTATACGTCGGACGCTCCACAATGGCGAATTTGTCTGAAATCGTGACCAAAAGTAAAAAATAATTTTTTTTTTTTAAAAATCTGTGAATTGTACTTGATACTGTAATTCTCTAAGAGATGGGTATGCTACTTCAAACTTAATACCGTTGGAATTTTTTTTCAGGTAAAATTACAAATTATCTTAGGTTTTATTATCCCTTTCGCGACTTTCGACCTTATTCTGCGATCTTTAAGCGTTCATATTGCTCAGAGCAATATTAACCGATTTTCATGAAATTTTAGACACGTATACAACTTACTTCAATCTACAAACGGGTTTTTTTTTCATTTTCATTACAGGCTCACAAAAAAAAGTTTAAAAATCGACCTTTTTTTAGTTTTTTGCCATTCCGACCATATGCATTATTTTCAAAACGACGAATCACATCATTTTGCAAACTAATCCCTCTAGCTTCTCAAAAAAACTCAAGTCGTTTGGATTAATTTTAAAAAAGTTATGTGATTTTAAAGTGTGGCCGAATAGTTTTGCACGCCACTGTAGCTTTTTCTTGCTTTCAGCGAATACATAGTCGTGTATCAAGCGAGATCAAACTTTAATTTATTTTTTAATAAAGTAAAGTTTAAAAGTCATAGAAGAAGTTCTGATTGAAATTAGCTGCGACAATCTGCGACAATCTGCGACAATCTGCGACAATCTGCGACCTTCCCAGTTATCGCCCATTTATAAATATTAATTTTGTCGACAATTCTTAATTCTACAGTTAAAAACATTGTATCCTATCACGTAGAATGTGTTTTATGTAATTATAAAAGTATACATGTATAACTGAATGTTTTAAATATTATATAATAGTATAATTCAAATCTTTGCATTAAAAAAGTACGTGAATAGCTTTCTACAGTCATATTATTGTACTTCATTTCAACAATTTAACTTACAAGTAAACATTCACTCATAGTGAATGGAGTTTCCCGATTTGATTTATATTATTTTAAAGTGCACAAAAAATTAAGAAATCCTGAAAATTATATCTGCAATGGACCTCTTTTACTCGTGTTATTGAGGCGTGCGCGAAAAACGGCAAAATCCTCTTATTTCAGAATAATTGACTAAAACCTAGCATCTGTATGTTTTCCTGCGCTGATGAATCTGAATAGGGTAAACAGGCCAGTAGGTGGACGGTTTAGCTGATTCCGAACTTTATATTAAGATTTTGGTTGAAACAAAAATCAAAATCTTTACACGTAGAAATATATAAATTTAAAGAAAAAAAATTATTTCATGCAAATAAATTAATTTATACGAGCATAAATAATAAAAATTCTATTCATAGCCCATATCACCAGAAGATGGACGGTAACTAACCTAAATAGACAGTTTAAAGATAGGTAAAATAAATATTGTACGTTATAATTTAATCATTTTCTTGTATTTATTGTATTAAAAAATGTGTAAACTTTCTAACTACTTGGTTATGAGTATTTATTAAGAAAAAATCGGCTTGAAAAGCTCTCGATCTATTGGATTTAGGTTAGAAAACTAATACCATTTCATGGACAGTCATTTTTCTAAGTTTTATTATTTTATCTTTTTCTTTAGACGTTTATTTAAATATTTTGAATATTACTAATGCAACCACATATTACATACCTCTTTAAAATACGTCAAAACACGCTATTTCCTTGCAATAAACCACTTGCACGCTAGCAATGCTTACTACCAACTGAACAACTAGCATCCGGTGGTAATGTGAGATCGTATTAACAAATATTTTTCCCATATAAAAACAATTTTTATTAAAAATCATAATTTTATAAAAGAACAAACGTTTTTTCTACAACATAAAAAACAATCTTATAAATTAAAAACCTAGTTCTTTCATAATTGATGATTAATCTACGAATCGTCCATCTACTGGCCCCGTCCATCTACTGGCCTGCTTACCCTATAACCGTCTCTTTTGTCTAATCAATTTTCCTAAGGTAGTTAATAAAAAATCGTTTTTTTTTTGGAGATAACTCAAAACGGAAAAGTCGAAGAATTTTTAAAATATTTTTTTCGGATTCCTCGCACCAATTTACTTCAAAATCCATATTAAACTGTTTTTTATCTCCCAGGGGCCACAACTGGGCCCCTAAGTTCGAATGAAATTGCAAGTGTTTTCGTCATGTTTCCCCATATTAACTTTGAAGTCGCCTATTTCAAAATTCTCCGGCCTTTCCTTTTTGAGTTATCAAAAAAAAAGATTTTTCATTGAGAGAGCTAGGGTAGGGTGGGGCTAAAAGTCCGGCGGGTAAAAAGTCCCGAATGCAAAATCTCTATTCCTAAACAATGTATTAAGTTTCGCAGTATACTAAGTAAAAGGCGAGAAGAAACGGAGATGACAACAGAGTCGCCAGTCACTCCTGGACGTCCGTGTGAATTACACGACGCTTTCGTTATTTTATGTACCGAAAACTAAAAGAAATACGTCGTCTTTGTTGTTTTACACGAAGTAAACCACAGTTTAGAAACGGATCAGCCAAGTACGTAAAGATTGTATGTTCCTTTAGTAATATGTGCATGATATTGTTTATTGTTGAATGATGATATTTTCTAACGTATATATCGCAGAAACTATAGAGGTACCATCGGGGCAAAATGTCCCTCAGACTGAAAATATATATTTTATTATTTGTTTTCATAATAAGATGGCCAAACTATAAAGAAATGATGCCAAAGTCTTTAAATAGTGTTTTTGTTTTAGTTGAGCGATTTTTTTTTTTTTAGTTTTTAGTTCAAAGTGAACCTCTGACTAATATTTTTATTTTTTGTAAAGAAGTCATGCTTTCCTTTCAAGATTTCACACCAAAAAGAATATTTGTTGATTTGAAAAGAGTTTTTTACTTATTTAGTTTAATATTACACGAAAAGGCATTAAGGACTGTCTACCCTATGCAATGGACTTTTTGCCCCGTCCGTGGGGCAAGAAGTCCATTTTGCATTGACAAACATTTTGTGGTATAACTCAACAGAAAATAACAGTATCAACAAACGAACTTTGTGTCCGCAAAGCAGAGTAGTTATAGTTTATACAAAATAACACCAGATATCTCTAGATTGTTAGTAGAAAATTTTACATAGGTTTATACGAAAAACGGGACTTTTAGCCCCACCCTACCCTACCTTAGGAATTGTTTTTACATAGAAAATAAGGCCATATTCGGATTCAGATTCAGATTCACAACTACAAAAATATAGGTACAGATGCCAGATTTTAGCCAATTATTTTTCGCTTACGCCTCAATAACACGAGTAAAATAGGTCCATTGCAGATATAATTTTCAGAATTTCTTAGTTACTACGAGTACTTAAAAGAAATATATTCGAAATTAGGAAACTCCATTCACCGTAAATGAATTTTTTACTTTTTAGATTTGAAGATGTTAGTTTTGGTCATGATTTCGGGTAAATTCGTGGCCTTCTCGCCAACCTCCTGTGCGCGGCTCCATATCACATGGATGGAAGTACCTAGGTTCTTCTACCTGGGTACCTATATGCAGTCAACGCGATACGATACAAGTTGCAACTCGTTAGAATTCGTTGCAGCGAGAAATTCCATTTCAAGTTTCTTCATTGGCCGTGCACGAGACGGTGATACCGCAAAAGCTGGGCACGAGACGACTTTCGTCTCAGTTTCGTCTCGTTTTCCACCGCAGAAAAATTTCCACGGCTCACGTCTGTAAGATTGAATGTTCTGTACGATCGCCCAGTATAGGTAAATAACACCAGCAGAACCGAAAGCCACACGTAACACAGGCGATCACGCGTTGACTATGTTTAAATCAGATTAACTAAAAGCTGACTATTCGTCTCAATGATAGCCTTCTAATTATGAAACTAGCCGTGACCACCGAGATTATCCTAACGTCTACATAAGCGTGTAGGTTTTGCTTGCATTTCTACAGCAACGTCCAAGGCCCTCGATGGATGATTTCGAGTCGCGTAGGAAAATAAAAGGCACGACGCATCGGCGCTAATAGAATGTTGTACACGAGCCACACCGATGTACAACATTATTGATACCCGACCGCTCTGTTTCGGTCGTAGCGCACACGACAGCAACTATATTAATAATAATTACCGCGGAGCGGTCATTAAATTTCGCTTCGCCGCTTCTTGCATTCGCGTAATTACGCGGCCACTGCCTGGGCTGCTCTTTGCTTTCGATCACGACGCACTCGCGCCATAAAGTTCGGTTTATGAACGCGCGCGGCTATCAAGTAATTAAAGTCCTCCAAGGGAGCAGCTTGGGTATCTATCCCACCGAGCAATAATTTCGCAAAGTGGTACTGAAACCACACCCGATAATTATGCATCAACGGAAGGAGACGCGTCTCTGTAACTCGTCTAATTCTTTTGCGTACAGTGCCGAATGTTTTCTCGCGTAGCCTACCATGCCACCTCCGGTGCCTTTTTAACGGGATTTCGTGATTATATCCTCGGTGGTTGGACCTAATAGGATTTACGAGCACGAAAATGACGATTATATGTAGGTACATACTCCGCTTCTCCAGGGAACAGTTTTAATTTCTGTTTGTGTCGCGAGATGAATTCACGCGGAAATGGGCTATTTTCCAGCGCACAGTGTGGAAATTTTGCGATTTTATGTCCAAAAACACAAAAAATTTTACAAGTTTAATACAAATGTCAATTGAAGAACTATATCCATTTTCGTAGTCAGAAGTTCAGAACCTCAAAACTTACTTTTAATATATAAAAATTGGCACTTTTACGTTCTGATATATGTATGAGAAACTAAATTATCCAAAAAACATTTTTTTATTTTTACATTTATGCACTTAAACCTATGAAATGACATGCCCTTAAAACTAGTACTCCCTGTCGGAACCGCTTTTTTCTTTGTCAGAGCATAGAAGAAGGGGTATCGCTTCTGACGAGAAAATTTTTAATTTCTTATCGGGAAATTTTCTTAGATTACTAATTACTGGATCTGATGATAATAAAAGCCAATTGAAAACATCCTCCATAGCTTCTTCTCTTTTTAATATCCATATGCCGTGCAAGGAATCGAAGCTGAATAAAATCGTTTAAAAACGAATAAAAAAGTTTGTAATGTATGACATGTGAACCAGTCTCGGTCACAGTTATGTCGTCCCTATGTTATACAAGACACACTGGATCGTGTTTAAAAAATGCATATATTTACAAGATTAGCAACTATTAGCAATTAATAATTGCATTTATAAAATCAAAATAGTTGAACGTAAAATGAGAATGGAACTCATTGCAGGATATTATGTGATTTATAAGTATTTTATGTATTGAAAATTGATTCTTATATGAAAAGGTTATTTCTAAAACATTACTTTAAAAATTGTATAAATTACGTATTAAAAAGCGAAACATAATTATTTTGAGGACAAAAAGAATTGAATCCATGCCTTGAAATTATTTTCGGAACTTTGGATAACAGAATACCTACACTGCATTCCACATTAGAGCATACCGATTTCGCGCAGGCACTTAACCGCCTATGTTTTTCTCCGTCGCACGGCCCTCTACTCTCTCTGTTAAGTTTTCGTGCACTGTTTACGTTGACAATTACCACGACCAATCGCATGCGGTTCAAACTGTGGGTAGTAGTGGGAGCTGCGCAGATCGGTCGCAAATCGGTAGGGGCGTCGGTATGCTCTTACCTATATGGAATGCAGTGTAAGTATAAGTGTTTGAAGCAACCTGAAAATCTGGATTAATTCTTGCGATCGGTCTAACCTCACATGAACATAAACATTTGCGAGTCTATACTCTATACGCGCTTTGTATTAAAACATTTAACGTATTTTAGTTCTTCAATTGACATTTGCATTGATTTCGTCGAATTCAAAAATTTATTTTTCTGGTTTTGGTCATAAAATCGCCAAATTTCCCCACTGTACAGCGTGCACGGATTGTGGGACGTGTTAGCGACGTTGCCCAAACGATTCGCAGAAAAGGAAGTATCCTATCGGTGGGGGGTAGTCACTAGTCATACATGGCAATTACGTATTCATTCTGCGGCTGTGCGTACAAGACACGTAATGTGCAGTTGCATTGAACGTGTGGCGGGCAATGATAGTGCGTAGGAAGGTGGACCGGAGCCGCGCACTCTGACCACTACATCGCCAACCATAGCGACAAGGAGAGGAGAGGAAAAGAGAGAAGGGGAAGTAAACGTGCACGCCCATACTTGTCAAGCCGCGATCCGCGAACGTCTAGCCTACCCGAGCCGCTTGAAATTGAAAAGCACCTTTTCAATAACAACCCAAATTGCCATTCAATCAGAACAGAGTTCCAACCAAATATCGTGCAACTTCAACTTCAACTTAACGCGCGCACGCTTTTTCCGTGATCCGTCACGGCTAAGTTACATATGCACGCGTTCCATGACTAATGCGCAATGGAATAGTGAATAGTGAATAGTGAATAGTGAATGCGATTGAAGTGATAGCTTTCGGAAGACGGGACACGACTTTCCTTCTAACAAAGGGCCACCGTGCCACGGACGGCCGCTATTCCTGAGAATGACACAATGAAATTTTCACTTATTGGCGCTCCAATTCTGATATAAACTACAATAGTGGCGCACTCAGGATTTAATCTTGGGGGAGCAGGGTTGAAGGGATAAAAATATTTGGTTGGAAAAATTTATTTAAAGAATAAAATCTAGTTTTCTTTTCTTCTTATAAAGCCTCTGGGTGCGCCACTGAACTACAATGGGTGGATTACTCGATTCAATATTCCATTAATCGACGATTGAAGTGTCAACCTTCGTAGAATCAAGGGTATCGAATAATTGAGGATTGACGATACTCGGGAACAAGGCATAGAGGACACCCGCGCGTATGCAGTCACGAAAACGCGTATAAACTTTCTAAAGTTTAATACGAGCAGGCCTCGAAACGCGAGAAAACGCGGCAGTCGCGTCTTTCATTTCGAAGCAGATATTATCGTCCAGAGTTCTAGAGTCCTAGGAGCTCTGGAGTCTAGAAGAAGAAAAAACACGTTTAAGAGGTTTCTAAGGCTCCAAGACTTGTATCCCGTTCGGTCTCGCTCTACTTACTCGCCATTATCGAACGTACGGATTGCCGTGGCGCAAGAGATGTTACCCAGCCAGCGACAATTCTACGGAACTTTTTCACGTGATGGCATACAGCCGATTATTCAATCCGGCAAAGTGATTCCCGCTGGCACGGAAACGTGACAGAAGGAAGTTCATCGCGCTCGAACAATAGCGCTTGTCAAACTTCTGTAATTGGCTGGAACCGCTTCGTGTTCCCAACTTTCTCTGAATACTCTGCCAGGCGCAGCTTTATAATCGTATCGAGTTTCCGCGCACACATGTGCTCCTCCGTTGAAACATTCGAGGCGCCTCATCACAGCATTGGATAGCTGCGACGCTTCTGCCGCGAGAGCAAACGCCACCGAAAGCCAAAGCCGAAAAGGCTTTTTTAAAACCCTCGGGGAAAGTTTCGCGTAACGAAAGACACGGGTGGAGGACCAAGGGTGAGAGAAACCGGTTGCCCACTCGTTAACTACGATGAATCTTTCTTGTCTGACTTCCAAATCTTACGAGAATTTCAGATTCACTGCGATGGAAATTTTCATACACTTTCCTTTCCTTTATACAGTCCACTGTGCTTCATTCAGCTTTTACCTTCGCTAGCAGACGAGCCAAGTAAACAGAATTTTCTAAAATGCGATACGACTAATTTATGTTTGTATTTTGTACGCGAGATACCTGTCAAACAGGGCTTGAATAGGTTCAGAAAATAACTCATTCAAACTGTTATATAAAGGTTCTGACTGAAAGAGTTATGAAGAATCTTTATTCTGAATAACCGTTATAAAGAACCTAAATATCAGACAAGCTTATCACATAAGCTTAAGTTGCGGTTCCTATATAGCTCTATAACTTTTATTTTTTAGGTTCTAGGGGAGGGTTGCTTATATCGTGCCACTTAAGACATTTTACGTTGTATTTCGTATTTAGTACTAATTTCAACGCAAATCACTACTGGATATTGTAGCTTGATCTTTTAGGCACCTACTATCATACGCTTAACCTTTTGTTCAGAACAAATTAATTTGTTATTAATCTTTTTGTCACATACCGTAGAAGGTACGATTTAGATTTTAGGCAACCGGTCTCCTAAATCGTACCCCTCGGTTTCCAAAATCGTACCTCCAATAGAGTAGCAAATATTCAACATAAAGAAATGATTATTATATATATATATAGTTACATATATGCACATATGTACATGGATCACACACAGGCCGCAATAACCTATGAATATGATATACGTACATAACCTATATACATATATGTACATATAACATACGAGTCGTCAAATCCTACTGGTACGATTGTGGTGGTACGATTTAGGAAACATGATCAATTTATTTATAAATATTAATTTAAACTTTACAATGAATATAATATGTGCTTAAAATGAATGTAAAATATTCTACGTTAAACCCGCTTTTAGAAAAATACAAAAATACAAAAATACAAAAATACAAAAATACAGGACAAAATTGCATTGTTTGATTATTATCAGCTAAAATAAACTGGTAAAAAGTTACATCAATCATACCTGATTTTTTAAAATGTTTATAACACGCACAAAATAGGGTGTAAGCTCAGAAGGTTTTGTTTCTATTTCATATTTCGCATTTACCTGATATTTTTATCATGAGATGTCGTTTATATTCATTAATTACTGAGAAAAAAAGTACGATATTTGCAACTCCCCCCTATAGGTATATGTATGTAAGTTCCAAAACGGTTATAGAACCGATTTAATAACTTTTATTTTTTAGGTTCTATATAAGTTCCAATGCGGTTATAGAACCGATTCTTGTAACGATTGTACAGAATTTTATAGAAAATGAAATCACAACATATTACAACTATGGACTACGGTGTATAACCAAATTGTTTAAAAATTATTATGAATAAGTAAGTAAATATATATTATGTACACATTTGTACATAGATATACAATTATTTTGTACTATGAAGTGTTCGTTAATATAAATGTTTGGTTGTTATACCGATGATGGTCTAGCTCACCGATTTGAATGATAGTTTAATATGTTGCCAGAATCATGGTCCTGATGGGTGAGATGGCTCCTAATTGAAAAAATGAACTTAACAAATAAAAGTTTCGATCTATGGTAGTAAATATTTATTGCACTTTTTGCAATAATAATACACAGAATATATATTTACTTACTTATTTGTAGTAATTTTTAAACAATTTGGTTATACACAGTAATCTACATATAGTTGTGATTTCATTTACTGTAAAATCCTGTACAATTGTTACAAGAATCGGTTCTATAACCGTTTTGGCACTTATATAGAACCTAAAAAATAAAAGTTACAGAGCTATATAAGAACCGTAACTTAAACTTACCTATATTGTGTGATATTTAGGTTTTTTACAACGGTTATTCAGAATAAAGGTTCTTCATAACGCTTTCAAGAACCGAAATCTTTATAATAACGGTTTCAAGCCCTGCATTCAAAGCGCAAAGAAATACGCGAGGAAAAACGAAGCATTTAGTTCTAGCGAATAGTTGCAATGCTGGCTGTGTTTAGCTCGCCCTTGTTGATAAGAAAAAATCGTTAGAGCGTACGAAGGAATTGGTGTCGGTGTTACGAATACCTGATGCTCGGCTGCCGAGGTGAACTCGGACAAAGGCAACGGCTTCGCTTGGGAAATAATCAATAAGAAGATATGTTGGTGTTGCACGTGTATGCCACTCTAATGCAACCGCTGACCATGCGTTTCTCTGAAAATTCGTCATTGCCGAATCAAAATTGCCTGTACGAAAGGCACGAAAACGGCAAAAGCAGTGGAATTGCGCGGGTGTGATGTGCAGCCATAAAACGTATTTTTTTCTCTCTGTAGAAACTTTCCAAACAAGGTATCAGACTCGGAAATCTCTGTCGACATACGTTTAGCGAAAATCTTGTTGTCAATCGTGAAATCTTTGAGAGAATAAAAACGCGATTATTACACCCGTATACCGTTAAGGGAGCTACATCGGACAGTACCGTTGACCTGGAGCCGCGCGTTCCCGTATTACAACTGACCCAAAAACCACTCTCATTGTTCAAAGATCGAGACAATTACACGTCGTACTCCTATTTGCATACAAGCGTACGTACGTACACGGAAATGCGGGTGTACTCCTACTCTCTCGAATATATTAATAATATCCATGGTAAAAGGTTACAATCCCCACAAGTAAGTGTGTATACATATGTGTAAATGTAAGTCGCACGGAGAACTCAATTTCAGATCCCGAAACCTTCCTTCTGGTAGGCTAGACACTCTACCCAGCGATCCAGATATTGGCGAGCCTGAAAAGTATTGAATATGGAAATGTGTATCGAAAGTAGACGAGGCGATTGTACCCAACTATTACGACAAAGGAGAAAAGAATGGCCGTTTATGAAAGAAAGGTGGGCGTGCCATCATCGGGGCATGGATACGCCGACGGTCACGGTTCGGGAGACGATCGTTTCTTTGAACTTTCTCGATTCGCAAGAAGCGTGTGTAGGTAAGTACATCAGCCGGTTAATCGGCGAAGCCAGGTCTACGACACCGAGAAACGCGCCGCCTGATCTGCTCATTGAGAGAGAAACCGTTCCATCCACTCGGCCGCAAACCGGCTGGACTATCCAGCGAAACGCTAATCTTTCCCGGTCAGCGCAGCGCGCGCGCGCGCGCGCGCGTTCAGGTATCAGAGACATTACGGGCATTAAATGGAAGGAAAGTGGCTACGTAGAGTGACGGTCTCGTTGACAGAGAAATTCATAAGCGTAACGCGTTATTAAGGATGGTGACGTCAGGTGACTCTGACCCTCCCTTTTATTGATCGTTTATCAAAAGTAATGCAACGGAACTACTGCAGCAGGTGATTACAAAACACCGCATTGCGAAGTGTTTGCTGACGTGCTGGGGGAAGCATCGTGTCAGTTCGAATAGGTACCTTTGGAATCTTAAATCGTCGACTATAGAGTATAGTATAGAGCATCCGCGCTATTGTAAATCGTTTGCAGGGGATATGGGAAGAAAGAAGACTAGAGTCGAGGGCGCTTTGCGCGCAGCTCGACGTGAAATTTTCTCACGTCGCCCAAGGAGACGCGTAGAAGGGACTTGTTCCGACTTCTCCGTCCGGAGATCGTGCTCCGCGACGTTAGATTGTGGATTGCGCAACAGGTTACACGGTTCATCGACGGCGAAACAATCTCGGAACGATCGAGATCATCGACCCTTTACGGACACGATCGAATCGCACGCAACATCGTCTACTGTTTTCTCACGAATACGGTAAGATAACAGTTCCGACTTCCGAGCACCTCGAAAATCTCGACCGGAGAAACAAGAAACAAGAGCATTCCTGTACAGTGTTACGGATTCATCGGTAGATTTCTGCAGATACTATGTATCAACTACGAACATTGTGAAAATAAGAATAGGGCAAAGGTAATTTCGCGAGCTCGAGCAATCGATGCGCGTGGAATTAGTGGCGGTTGGCTATTCTCGGCTTTGACAGCTCAACGAATAATTTAGGGTTGCATCGACCCTCGATGCTTGAGCCACGTGAATGGAGGGAGGGGGAGGGGCGGTAATGTGATTAATTGATGTGATTAGTACGCGAAGGAAACTGAGTTTCATTCGATTGTCAGACGCACGTCGTAACGCGTTGCGCGAAGCGTCACCTCGCAGGCGGAAGTGCAAAGGAGTGCGCATAACCAACCGGTGCAACGACGCTATCTAGAGTTGTCGCAACATCCATTGTAAATTATTCCTAACACGCGTACTTTTCGACTTCAAGAGTGATTCGGTGTGCAGGCATTTGTCCGTTAAACTGGCAAACGGTGTACGTAATGCTACTTGGATACAGGGTCGTTTTAACCAATTTCAGCGCCCTGGGCTAAACAATTTTAGCGCCCTAGCCCCCAAGCAAAGAGGAGATATAATAAGAGGCGTCACTCGACAAGGACAGAAATAAACTAGGGAAATCGCTAGACAACCAATTTAAATGCCCATTCGGCAATGATCGGTAAACTTCGGCAATAGTCAGCAAACTGCGGTAAGGTTAAAATATTTCGTATACTTTCTGTTTGCAGTAATTCATTCGTGACGTATACAGTCACCTTTTGTTGTACAGTTGTAATACATTTTTATATATTTGCGGTGCAGTGTTTAAAAATTTAGCATCTTATGCTAAAGTATGTCACTTCAACCTTAAACTTTTCAAATCTAGAAAGTATTAATATATTCACCAAAAACAGTACTTATAATATACAGAAAGTTTATACCATAAAATTGTAATAAATAGAAGTGAAGGAAAAAACGTATTACATTTAGTCGATTTGAATATCCCGCTCGAATAGACAACCAATTTAAATGCCAAGGTCAAGTAAGGACTTGAAAGATTCCGTCCAGAGTGACGCCTCTTGTTATATCTCCTCTTTGCCCTAAGGGTGCAATTTCTGCGCAATCGGTGCAAGGCAGTACATCAAACACGGACAAAAAAAAATGCCCGCGAACGAAATTTTTGTCTCTAACAATAAAATTGAAGGGAAAATAGCATTTATACTCCTGGTCTAGTATAGACTATTTAGCCCATTGGTAAAGGCGGCCCTGCTTGGATATACAGCTCTGTGAAGTTGGCACCCCCAAATTTGAAATTTAAAAAAACTCTAATTTTCGATTGTCCACCCTTCAAAAAAAAGTTATGAACAAATTAAGAAAATTTGTCATCAACACCCTCCATGAACACTTTTCAACTTTTTAAAAGAGGGATACGATTGTCCATGATCTAGCATCGTTTGTCCACCCCAAGATTTCGTTTGTCCACCCTCCAGAATCGAATTATTTATAAAAATCGCGAAAAAGAAGGGTATTGATCAAGCGATCGGGTATAAGTTCGATTTTTTATTAATTAAACGACGAAATCGTTTGTCCAACCATGCAGTTCGGTAGTCTAGGTGTAGAAGACGTTTGTCCACCCCGAGATTTCGTTTGTCCACCCTCCAGAATCGAATTAAAAAATAAACTCGGCGAAAATAAGGGTACCGGAGACGCAATCACGTTTAATTTCGCTTTTTTTTCGAATATATTGTGAAATTCGATTGTTCTTACCGTAGAAGTTTAAGGTGATTGCTGGTATATTATCCAACAATTTTGAACACAATTCTTCCCGTCACTTTATTTGAACGACACTTCACTTTGTAGCTCTCATCGAACACTTCACACTTTTTGCACTTCTGTAACACGTCCAGAATATCGCCGGAGTGTATCAGTGCTTTTCTAGGCATTTGTCACAAATGACCACAATGAAATCGCAAAACGGTAAGTAATATAACTCTCACAATTACTTCACAAACCGTAAATGAACACACGATCTCACCAGAGCGGTCTGTGAACAATGACTGACTTTCCGTGGCTGGAAAGAACTCGAGAGAATCGCAGGCATTTGTTTCGATTTCAGCAGTGGCACGTGGGTCCGTCCGCGTTACAAAGTATCTACGCGTCTATACAAATTTCTGGTAAGCAGGGCCGACGCATAAAAAGGCGCTAGTCGAAGGGGGCGCTAAAATACTATATTGGACGCTTAATAATAAAGAAATCCAACTGCCTTTATGCGTCGGCCCTGCTTACCAGAAATTTGTATAGACGCGTACATAGAGGTGGAGAACTATCGATAGTGTTGACTATCGATATTTTCGATAGTTTTCCGATAGTTTTTGAAGGTAATAAACAAAAATATATAAATATGATGAAAATTTAGTAAAATATGTATGCTTTTGAATATTATGTTTGATTTTTGTATTTCATTTTATTTTATGTTTATATATAGGGTAACGCATACAGATGTTGACCCTCTTCCCCAAAAAGTGGGAAATATAATATAATGCTTTTTTCATATAATAAAATATATCTATATTTCGGTAGCTCAGATATTTTTGTTCCGAATACAATTATATTTTATTATATAAAAAAAAGCATTATATTAGGGATGTTCGATTCACTTTAAAAGATTGATTTTCGGAATCGTTTCTGAATCGAATCATGAGAACCGATTCTGTTAAAAACTCGAAACCAAAGAATCGATTTTGCAAGAATCGATCCAAAAATCGTAAAAAATTATTAAGTTTTATATAAGTATATGTATTAAATAACAGCTAATAAATTTGAATTTGTGTATATTGAAAGACATCCTAGGCTCACAATAACGAGCCCATGAACTCTGGTACATTTTCAAATTCAAAGTAGACTTTGTTACAGCACAATGGCACAGAATGGCCTTTTTCGCTCGCATTAAGAACTATCGAAAATATCGAAACTATCGAAACTATCGATAGTGATTTCGATAGTGTCGGCTATCGATAATATCGATAGTGCTATCGATAGTTCTCCACCTCTACGCGTAGATACTTTGTAACGCGGACGGACCCACGTGCCACTGCTGAAATCGAAACAAATGCCGGCGATACTCTCGAGTTCTTTCCAGCCACGAAAAGTCAGTCATTGTTCACAGAACGCTCTGGTGAGATCGTGCGTTCATTTACGGTTTGTGAAGTAATTGTGAGAGTTATATTACTTACCGTTTTGCGATTTCATTGTGGTCATTTGTGACAAATGGCTAGAAAAGAGCTGATACACTCCGGCGATATTCTGGACGTGTTACAGAAGTGTAAAAAGTGTGAAGTGTTCGATGAGTGCTACAAAGTGAAGTGTCGTTCAAATAAAGTGACGGGAAGAATGGTGTTCAAAATTGTTGGATAATATACCAACAATCACCTTAAACCTGTACGGTAAGACCAATCGAATTTCACAATATATTCGAAAAAAAAGCGAAATTAAACGTAATCGCGTTTCCGGTATCCTTATTTTCGCCGATTTTATTTTTTAATCCGATTCTGGAGGGTGGATAAACGAAATCATGGGGTGGACAAACGTCTTCTACATCTAGACTACCGAACTGCATCGTTGGACAAACGATTCCAATGTTTAATTAATAAAAAATCGAACTTATACGCGACCGCTTCGCCAATACCTTTGTTTTTCGCGATTTTAATTAATAATTCGATTCTGGAGGGTGGACAAACGAAATCTTGGGGTGGACAAACGTCTTCTACACCTAGACTACCGAACTGCATGGTTGGACAAACGATTCCATTGTTTAATTAATAAAAAATCGAACTTATACGCGACCGCTTCACATGAAACCTTCTTTTTCCGCGATTTTTATTAATAATTCGATTCTGAAGAGTGGACAAACGAAATCATGGGGTGGACAAACGTCTTCTACATCTAGACTACCGAACTGCATCGTTGGACAAACGATTCCAATGTTTAATTAATAAAGAATCGAACTTATACGCGACCGCTTCGCCAATACCTTTGTTTTTCGCGATTTTAATTAATAATTCGATTCTGGAGGGTGGACAAACGAAATCTTGGGGTGGACAAACGTCTTCTACATCTAGGCAACCGAACTGCATCGTTGGACAAACGATTCCAATATTTAATTAATAAAAAATCGAACTTATACGCGACCGCTTCACATGAAACCTTCTTTTTTCGCGATTTTGATTAATAATTCGATGCTGGAGGGTGGACAAACGAAATCATCGGGTGGACAAACGTCTTCTACATCTACACTACCGAACAGCATCGTTGGACAAACGATTTCGTCGTTTAATTAATAAAAAATCGAACTTATACCCGATCGCTTGAATAAATACCCTTCTTTTTCGCGATTTTTATAAATAATTCGATTCTGGAAGGTGGACAAACGATGCTAGATCATGGACAATCGTATTCCTCTTTTAAAAAGTTGAAAAGTGTTCATGTAGGGTGTTGATGACAAATTTTCTTAATTTGTTCATAACTTTTTTTTGAAGGGTGGACAAACGATGGACAATCATTTGCCCCCGTCAAATTATTAAAAAGTTTTCATGGGGGTGCTGGTGAAAAAGTTTGTTTTGTTCATAACTTTTTTTTGAAGGGTGGACAAACGAACATTTTTGTTGGACAAACGTGGACAGACGATGGACAAACGAATGCCATAGAGTTTTTTTTAAATTTCAAATTTGGGGGTGCCAACTTCACAGAGCTTGGATATACCTATGTATCAGCGCACGCCTCCCCCCCCCCCCCCTACACACACACACGCACACACCTTGTGCCAGTAAGTTTCTGGATTAATTTCCTAACACCTTGCCCACGAACTGTATCGACGGTTTGCGTAAGAGGGATCCGAGGCGCGAGCGGTGTCAAGCTATGGATGAGCAACCACCAGCAGCAAACAACCAACTCGTTAAGCCAATTCTCGTTTCCGGCGTGTGTGGTGTAATAGGATTGAACGCGAGAGGACCACTCCCGCGATTTCTGGGTTTAACGATCGTTTAATTGCCCTGTTAAAGAGACGCTTCGGCTATGTTGTGGAGCAAAACGATTTAAGATAACAGTTACCGAGAACCGTAGGTTCAGTGGCCTGGTGTAAATGTTTGATCCAGGGGAAAATGGGGACTCACCGTCTGGAAGCGATACGCTGCTGCGGGCTAGTGACCGTGCTGGAAGGTGGACTCGTGGAAGCACCGCCGAAGGAGCTGGAGCACGTCGTAGTCCCCGAAGTGGTTGTGTCACTGGCCGTGGCTGTGGACAGGACGCTGCTCTGCCTGGATGATAGCTCGCGACTCCTGCTTCCTTGTGACCGAGTTCCCCTAGGTTGCCGGCCGGCTGTTCGCGGGGGCACCAAGTTGGAACCGTTGACATTCCTGACGGGAGCACTGGACGGCCTGAGGAGGGTGCCGGAAGTGCCGTTTGTCTGCGCGGCTAGGATCTCCGGCGCGATAAGAGCGATGTCCGGCAGAGAGTTTGGCGCGGACACTATGGCGCCGCGGCGGTTGTTCAAATCGGCGGCGCGTTGCCGCTCGGCACCTTCCGGTAGTCTCAAGTGCCGTAAACGTCTCATGGAGGCCCTGACCCATGAATTCACCACGGTGCTTGCATTGTCGCGGGTCTCCCGATGGACGGGTTCGTTGATCGCGTTACAACGCACCGCTTCGTCGCGATTGTTGTCCCCCGCGTTGAGATCGGGCAGCGGGTCGGAGGGGGACCATCTCGGCGAACCACCGACCGCTAGGGACTTTGCCGTCCCGGAGACGGACATCGCGGCACTGCAGCCCGCATCGGTAGCACGATGCTCACGGCCGCGCCTGCGCCTTGAATTTTCATTGGTGGGGGATGTACTCCCTCCCCGGTATGGTTCGGTGTTCTCCCGAACCGCGTCAACCACAACCGGTGCTAACGATGTTTCGGTGGTTCGCGGGCACTCCACTTCCTCTAACCACGACCAGTCCACTTCCGAACACTCGGAACAACAATCCTCTGGGCTCACCGACGATCCCTCCTCCGCCGATAAGCTGTAAACAACAAACGAGATCGTTACACCGCACCGTCTCAAAAGCAATTCCTCTTTTTTTTTCCAACAATCAATTATAGGCTTAAATGATTGAGAACTACTTCGTTAGCGTGGTGAAGAAAGCAGAACTCGGTCCGATTGGACACCCCGCGGTTCTGGCGCTGAAAAGAAATCACGTCCCAAATGAACAGCCCACCACCCACGGCTCGTGCAGCGAAAGTTCTAAGCGACAGTCCTTTGTTTTGTCAGGCGTGGCTGCACGTGCCACTTGAGGGTTCTGCTTGACGCCGAGTCAACTTCAATCCACGCTTCTCGCGCACGACTCTACAGTCTCCTGCCTGCCGCTACTTCCGCCTGCAGACAGTGCAGACAGTGCAGACAGTGCAGACAGTGCAGACAGTGCAGACAGTGCAGACAGTGCAGACCACTTTTGTCGCGCGACCGCAGCCTCAAAAGCTTTCTTTCCGCCCTTCCATCTGATCCCCGTGAACACCGCCGCGCCGGTATCCCTTACCGGCGCCGTCTATATCCACTATCGTTCCTACTGGCAGCAACACGAATGAAACTGGCCAAGCTATCGAAAGAACGGCTGACCCTTCACCTCCGTTTCCGCTTGTAAAAGCTTGATTCAGCTCGGGCGACTCTCTTCGCCCTTTACACTACATTAACCCGACACGCTTACCAGGCTTGTTTTTGTTCTTGCTATCGCGAGGATCGGCTCGACCGCGTTATTCATAACTACGACTCTAACGTTGCCCACGACTCTCTAATTGAAAACGCGAGCGTACTTACAAACATTGAAACTGGAGTGTCAGGAAAATCTAATCAGTCACCCCTCGTACCTTGAAATGAAACTGGATTGCCGATGAACGGCATTAGAAGTGGACGCCTCGCAGTTGTACTCTCCCGAACTGGAGGACCTATGGAACCGTGGAATCGTCCGAGCAGCGTCCTTGGGCACGGTCTTCAGACTAATTCCTTCGGTCCAAGATTTACGATGGACTCGTTGAAACGATCCCCGTCCGACGGCTCTACCAAATGTCCCTGCGTCCCGACGTTCCTTCATATTTGTATTGTTACCCGCTTCGAGCTCGCGATCCACGGAAGCGGACTTGATCTTCCCCTTCGTGCTTCCGCGGAAATGGTCCGAGTCGGAGGACAATTCGAAAGCCGGATTATCCAAATCGACGTCCTCCTTTCGAGCGAGCGAGTTCTCCGATGCTTGCCAATTTAATGTCTGCAGCGAACCACGATGGTAATTCAGCAGATCGTCGTTTTCCGAACGCGTGAACGACACCGATCCACTTACGGAGTCCCCGAGCTCGTCGCAACGATCGTAACCAGGTTCGAGCTGGTCCTCGGTGTCGTCGTCGTGTTCAGCGAGGAAATTGAACGCGTCGTTGATTTGCCGCGCCTCGAACGTCTCGTCCTCGCGCTTCTCCGAACCGCACCGATTCGGCGCGCTCCCATGGTCGACCGTGTCCTGATGCTCCTCGTTAATATCGGCGCACGTCTTCCGTATAACTGGTTCCAAGTTTCTGGTAATGTCGCGCACTCTCTTTATCGTGTCGGACGAGACGACGTCGATCCTCTTCCGAATCGGCACCACCTGGTCGTGGCCCAGCGTCACCAATACGTCCCCGTTGTCGCTCACGCTCTGCACTTGCTCCTGCTTCCTGGTCAGCGAGAGCGTTTGCTCCAACTTCGGTGGACACACGTCGAGAAGGTGCTCCAGCTCGTCGGGCAATGATTCCTGAGCCGCCACCCGCGGCACGCACACGTCGTTCCCGAGGTCGATCAGATCGCCGTCCTCGCTGGACGACATTTTGCGCTGGTTAACTCCTGCAACGGGAAAATAAAAACGCTCGGTTATCTTTCGATTCGGGTAAGCCAGGTCTGGCTCTGCTTCGAATCTCTAGGTGCCACGGGCAAAGTGGGCCGGCCGACAGTTTTTTTTTTCTCTCCACCGCGACCGTCTGAACCTGTCCCACATTCGCGTGACCCGGCCGCGGATGATCCCCGTCATATCCCAATGCGATGAGCGATCCCGATCGCGATTCGCGGCAACCACCGAGCAAGATACACCGGTCGACTCACCGTTTGGAAAGTATCGAAGAAGGTTACGAAAAATCCATACGGACGCCATGCTCTGATAATTACCGATTTAAAGCAGAGCCAGCGTTGAACTGTACGGTAGAAAGAAGCACGTGCGAATGGCGGACAATCGAAGAAAATAAGCCGCAGCTTCGTCGACGTGTCTTATTAGCGACTATTAACGACGCGGTGCTAAAGACAATTTGCGAGCTTGAATCATTCGCGTAGGAAGATCTGCATCCGGAAGATCTGCTGCTCGATAGAGAAACCATAAACCTTCTCTTAAAATCATTCGATTATCTTATACTCGGTAGAGGATTACTCGGTAATTCGGTATGTAGTGAAACAGTCACCTAGCGACGATAACACGACGGCTCCCCGCTTTATTGTCGACGAGATCAATGGAATTTGCTGTGCTAGGCGCGAGGCTCCAGGGTTTGTTGAACCCTTAATCCCCTCGTATCGGAAAAAGGATTTATAATGGACGGAAAGTAGAGCAGAAGGCAGAAAACATTGAAACCTGTGCAAAGAATTAAAGTAAGTATCATTAAGTAATTTTCCTACCTCTGAAATGGTTCTCAACGAATCTTTAATAATGAACATTAATTTACTAAAACAATGCTCGGGGGCTAGGTTAATCCGATCGTGAAAATTTACAAGTCGCGTCGCGGTGCTACCGAAGTTTGCAGAGTGTACCTATGACTCACTCGTTAATTCATTCATTTGCCTCGGCACTTGCAAACAAGAGAGAACGTTGTGTCTCTAATCTCTATCGTTGTACCCTTAAATGAATTCTGCCTCGATGCCCACAAATAGTGTTCGCAAATGCATGGGGTAATCGCGGCGCGGCCATGTCACTGTACATGTTCTATGTACCTATGTACCTAAGTAGTACATAATGACCAAGGACGGTGCACGCGAGAAGGGAGTAGGCAGTTTTGGGAAATCCGGCGTACCGTGAGTTTTGATAGAAATCGAGCGACTGCGACGGTCGATACGTCAAGAGCAGCCCGTTGCCAGCTTACACTTGTCCAGGAAACAGGTAACCAGTAACCGGACCTTCTCAGCTGGCAACGGCTCTACATAGCTGATTCGTGAATCACGACCCAGGACAGCCCCTCCGGAATATTCTTACAAGGCTTCCAGCTAATCAACATCTTAAAATATTAACGCTGTGTGGTGCCCGACAAAATACAACGGTAGAAAACAGAAATAAACATTTTACTCGTACGGGGCGTTGCTTTTCAAGTATCTAACCGTCTTCAATCTCACGCCTTTCTGCAAATCGTATAATACAGAGCTACAATAAATAACTAAGTACCCTCTAATTGTAAGTACGACGCGTAGGTACATAGTACTACTTAGGTGATTCGTGCGAGCCGATTAATCGAAATGTGCGCATTGCTTCCCATCCCGGATTTATTTTTATCATTAGCCCGGATGAATTCATCATCCTGTAAATTTATCTTATCTGTTCTGTGAACACTCCGACAGCATTTCATTTATGGTATTCGATTCTTTGCGTGGAGACATCAATGATGAGAGACAAAACGCAGGATCGTAGCCGGAGAAAACACTTGTATACACCATTATTATTCGGCTCTATAGATTCTTTCACTTTTCCATTGATAATGCGCGATAAGAAATTCCGATGACTATCGATATCGGTACGCGTCCAAAGGCCAGCTTACTTTTGGATACTTGCAGCCAGCTTCTATTTTTAAACTTAAACGTTACGCACGAAACTGTTCTACATTATCACATTACCGTGTACACTCAACACTGTACACTCTCCACATAATAAATACTGGCAGACGTACCTTCGTTTCCTCTTGATCCCCTCCTCTAACCACAATATCCAGAAATCGGGACTCCAGTGGTTCCACTAAAGCTGATCGCGCAATATTCAGCGCCGCGAGTGATAAGAGATTTCATTTCTTGACTCGATATCATCGGAGGCACAGACGCACAGACGCACAGACGCACAGACGCACAGATATACTCGCAAACGCCGGGTTTAATGGATTAAAAGTCAAATTACTTCACTCATGATCGACCGAGTTGTTCACGCGGATCACGGCAGTTACGTGTATACATATCGTAGTAGGGGTGTGCCGTCTCTTTCTTTCGCCTACGCCATTTTACCGTACGAAAATCTGTATTTACATGTACGATGTACGATGTACGATGTACGATGTACGAGTACGTGATCGAACGACTATGTATATACGATCTATGTATATACGTTCCCTGGGATGCAACGGTGACTCTCTAAAATTCTTGAACCGATCGACACCGAGCATAACGCCATCTAAAAATATTGCGAGCCCACTTGGCCGCGAGCGGGCCTGTTAAAACGGAAAGAAAGTTTCCCCGTGGAGCATGATTCTGTTTAGGTATCCGCGAGTGAAAAGGTAGGCGTGAGTTACGCGGCCCCGAAAGGGCACTCGTGTTCAAATTGTCCGGATGGTTCGATCGAATTTCCACTATCTCGTCGTACAGTTGAAAGGGAGACTAAGTAGGTAGTGATCCATCCATCCCTGAATCCACTTCTACCGCATCAGCCATTCAAAATCGATAACGATCCGCTTGTTTCGCGAATCTTACGCGATTCTCTCTTTAAATAAGTTGCAGTTCCATTTTGCATTCGCGAGCTCCGTTATTCTTGGCACTGGTTGACGCCGTCGCTCGAAAAATTAGACAGGGCACTCGCGTGATTTCGATAGCAGGATTGTAGCCATCGAACCTACAACGTTCGTTCCTCGATCTACGTGATTTTAAAGGGCACGTATTCGTCTCTCTCCCGCGCTCTCTTATCCCCTCTATACTTTCGCGTCTTTGTCCGAGAGCTCCAACGATATGTTCGCTGCAATACGGCACGAAAATCATACGAAACGAGTAGATACACTTCACGGTGTCCGCGTAAGGCACGCACTGAGAAAGAACGAACGTCGGCAAGGAGAGCCCGATGCGTGCATTCACCAATTCACTGCCGATCTTTGGTGTGTATCGGTGTGTGCGTGCTTACTTGCCTGCCTGCCTGCCTGCCTGCCTGGCCTGCCTGGCCTGCCTATACCAACCATACCAGCCAGCCCGCTCGCTCGCTTGCTTACACATTCGAAGGAGAGTAGTATACGCAGACCCAGTGGCGGAGAGAAAGGGAAGCAAGAGGAAAGAAGCAAAGAATAGAGAGAGGGTGAAAAAGAGTAGGCGACTTCGAGAGAGAACAAGTATGGGCGAAAGCGGACACGCGAACCACAAGATTTACCGAGCGACGACACTACCTCGCTTTAATCCTCACCCCCCATTTCCTTCTGCTAGCTGCTAGATTTATATTTCTCAGTAACATATTCCATCGATTTACAAACATTTTGTTTCTCTTCTTATCGAGTAATGACCAACGCAATGCTTTGAGATACGAGAATCATCAGTACACGTAGATATGTATGTATGTATATGGTTTTCGATGTCTATTTGTGAATGAACTTACCATAAATCTGTCGCGCGAGATTATTTTTTAAGTACTCGTTCCTAGTAATTATCGTCTTTAATTTACAAACTTATATCTTCCAATCTCCTCTCTAAGAGTTCCGAGTCTAGTCGATGCTTACAAAGAAACTGACCCTCCAAAAACAGAACTGGAATTTCGTATTTGTATAGCTTAAAAAGTCTTTCGTTCCCTGCTGCTGTAATATCAACCTCTTGCAGTTGATAACGACCCGAGAAACGTGATCGCAAATCGTCTTTTAAAATGTCGCAAAGCGGACACGGATGTTTCGTGTATAATGTTAACGTTGGCGGAGAAGATATCGGATGACACCTATAGAACGAAAGAGAGTACATTTATTTCCCAGAGGAAGTTCTTGTAATCTTTTTTTATAACAATTTCATTTATTCACCATAACAATATGCCGTAAAAAAATAATTTCTTTAAATGTAATAAGCTACACCGCTACATATATTTGTATACTTGTATAATAAAGACGGAAAAGAAGTTATGATCGTGACTGTATAAAAATATTACTTGGTAGCTACATAATATCAGCCGCAGTAAGAGATAACAAAGATATAATTGGTTATACCAATTTAAAACTGAATATGTCATAATTCAGACACGTACACTGGTTGTTATCTTGCTTTAAAATTAATCTCAAAATGTTTACATTTCTGTACGAAATATACTTTATATACAGTAGTAGGGTAGATGTACCGTTTGTGGCCATTGCACTGTTTTTGGTCATGTGCATAATTGTCTTAATTTTAAATTGCTGCAGATCATTATTACGTGGAGAATTTCACATCATTAACTATTTTGTTTAATATACCGCTAGAAGTATAAGGTTACATTTATTGCTTAAACAGAAAAATATTATATTTTTTAAGAAGTGGCCGAAACTGGTACAATATCTTAAAGTGGCCACAAATGGTGCGTCCACCCTACTTATGTGTAAAATCCTCCACTGATACCAAACTTACAATTTTTCAATCATTATCGAAGAGGCACCACCGCCTCCGTTACAAATCGATGCAACGCCCTTTTCCCCAACCTTTAGAGCATGTACTAAGTGCACCACAATTCGAGCTCCCGACATACTGAAATTTCAAGTATTTGTAACTTGTGTATTTGCTACTTATAATCATAAATTAATCAACTAGTTGAACGCTCACCCAATAGGATGACCAAGAGAGACAGCACCGCCATGAACATTTATTTTATCAGGATCAAGATCGAGCAGTTTTTGATTTGCGACCACAACTGTACTAAAAGCCTCGTTAATTTCCCAAAGGGCTATGTCGTTCTTATTGACCCCAGCACTTTCCAGTAACTGAAAATTCATGCATGCTTCGACACTAAAAGTACACGAAATAATGCGCAATCGTTACTTAGCAAAATCCTTACTTTCGCAATACCAAAAGACGGTGCAATTGGAAAATCTATTGGATCGGTTGCAGCATCTTGGAACGCAACAACTCGTGCTAAAGGCTTCAGCTTCATTTTCTCAGCAACACTTGTAGTAGTTAAAACTAATGCAGCAGCTCCGTCATTTAAAGTTGACGCATTTCCAGCGGTTACCGTGCCGTTTTCTTTCTATAATAAGTAAACATAAATCATCGTACGAAATTGAAATCGATAACTTCGAACAGAGTTAGCATCGTGCCTGAAAAACCGTATTTAATTTGGAAAATTTAGTAAAATCCACTCTCTTGTATTCTTCGTCCTCGTTAAATACAATATCTGCTTTCCCTTTCTTCTGCGGCACATTGACTGGAACGAGTTCATCTTGAAATGCTTTGTTCGTGTATGCTGCTGCGCTCCTTTTATAACTGTTGATAGCATATTCATCTTGTTCGTCGCGAGTAATCTTCAATCTTTTTGCAGTATTTTCCGCACAATTGCCCATATGAAATTTGTTGTAAACGTCGGTTAAACCGTCAAACACAATCCCATCCTATTAAATAATAATGAGTGAACAATTATTAATAATAACAGTGACAAATTGGAATACACGTTGAAATGCAATTGAAAAACTTCATCCGACCTCCATTTTCACACCGCCGTATCTAGTCTCCCCTCGTTTAAGATAAAATGGTACGTTGGACATGGACTCCATACCACCGGCAAGAACAACTTCTTGATGTCCACATTGTAATGACTGAGAAGCGAGCATGATGCTCTTCATACCACTTGCGCAAACCTTATTAACCGTTGTGCATATCGTTGACTTGGGAAGACCTGTTTTAAAAATGTTTGTCTTACACTTGTTTAGAACGTTGAATAAAATAAACATTACATTACTATACAGATAATACCTGCAAATAATGTAGCTTGCCTGGCCGGCGCTTGACCCAGAGAAGCTTGGCAAACATTTCCCATAAATACTTCTTTAACGTCATCCGTAGAGACTCTGGCACGTTCAATTGCTGCCTAATGAAATTATACACAGGTATTTGTATCACACCTGTAAATTATTAACTTGCTAAATAATGGATTGATACTTACTTGTATAGCCGCAGCTCCAAGTTTTGGTGCAGGTATGCTCGACAGTCCTCCAAGAAACGATCCCATAGGTGTTCTAGCTGCACTAACTATAACGACATCGTTTAATATTACCTTAGAACTATATGATCGTAGGTTGATCAGATGGATCTAGGCAAAAAAAAAAAAATACTAATGTATAAGATTAAAGTCTTTAAGAAAATAACACTTCGCATATATAAACGAAGTTACATGCGATAGAATTTTATCCAGTATGTACTTATTTACATACTTATTTACTTAATGAAAACTACTTTATCAAAATTAGAACAAAAATTTTTTATAAACAATCGTGTATCGGATTATAGGTAAGTATGTACTTACTTTTCTCATGTTCTTTAATAATATCAACATTGCGAAAAAGGATTCAATGACACCTGTTGCGACTACTGTGCTGCAAGTACAATTAACACAGTGAATTGCAATGGAACGATATTATGATAATACTTTCAGCTCCCTCGAAATATTGATGATAATTAAATGCAACTCACCGCAAGCTCAAATGGGCTCAAAGTCGCGTTACTGGCCGTTGCAACTGAATTAGGATCCACAGTTTTCTTGCATTTCGCTGAACTTAATAAAATACAGTGCTTGGCATAACTTTCATATAGCATTCCTTTTACAAACTCGTAGGAATTTCCTTATGTTTCCTTATAACAATCTCAATCTAGTCTATTAATTTACTTGTTACGAAATAAGAGAAATACTTTCGAAATTTTAAACAAGATATAAACGCCCTGGTAAAGACGTTCCTGAAATACACGCACGCGTATTACAGCCGTGCAGATTCGTATAGTTTTTAGTTTTATTCAGTTTTATTTTCATCAATTTTCATCGTCAACGAGAGACGCGAGAGACGCAGAGAGTGGCAGAGAGACGAGCGAATAGCGATAGGGAGTGTTTTTTTAGGGAATGATAAGTTTCGTATCGAATCAGTTTGTGTTGTTGTTGTACTAACAAGATAAACTCTGAAGCGCAAAATCGAAAAGCAACATGACACATATGATAAATCGAATAAGTGCAAAAGTTTGCTAAAAGTCATTCGAACGTCTCCTTTATCAGCATACTTGAACAATAATCGTAATTAGAATATCGAAATGAATGTGGAAGAAAACAGATTACGAACTTTTACCGATTGGCCGGCAAATGCCGCAGTGGATGCAACGCGAATAGCAAAAGCAGGCTTTTATTACAGTGGACATGCTCTGGAGGTCCAATGTTTCCTTTGTGGAATAAAAATATCGGATTGGAATTACGGTGATCAAGCTATGGCTCGTCATCGGCAAGCTGCGCCCGATTGTCCTTTTGTCCAAAATCCCTGTAGCACTTGTAACGTTCCATTGGTACCAGCGTCCGCTAATAATTCTGGATTAGCATCGTCGTCCACAGAAATGTGGCAAGAAAATAATACCTTCGAACGCCAGTCTGTGTCGCCTGCTAGTCAAGGGCAGCCTCCTCGGAATAAATATATGACCGTAGCGCAAAGATTACAAACCTTTACTAACTGGCCAGTCTCGTCTATCGTATCGCCTGAAAGACTGGCCAAAGCTGGCTTCTATTACCTTCAACACGACGACGCGGTAATGAATCTATAATAATAGAAAGTTCATAAGACATTTGTCTTATACGTAAATGTACATTTGATTTTCGTAATTTATAGGTGCAGTGTGTGTATTGTAAAGGTGTCCTAAGGCAGTGGGAACCTGGCGACGATCCAGATAAGCAACATACCATAGAGTTCCCTCATTGTTATTTCTATATACACCAAATTGACGATGGTATATAATATACATATATATATTTGTCTGTAAACGGTGGTATTTCTTCAGCCGAAACAATTGTTTCAATCCAACATTTTGTTTAATAGACGAATTGTATTTATGCAATGTAAAGTTAACGTCTGGCACAACGTCGAGCCTCACAGAGTTAGGAGTACAAGCACACACGGCTCCTAAAAAGCCGAATCATACGACGTACGAAGAAAGATTACACACTTTCCGTGGCTGGCCAGAAAATCTTAAGCAAACTCCTGAAATGTTAGCTGGGGCAGGATTTTATTACACCGGTGAGGACACTGTATTCTGTACCGGCGTTTATTTTAATATTTCCGCCCTGGCGTAGAAATTTTAAAACACCAGAACTGATGAAACTTTAAAATGGTGATAGGATTGGGAGATCACGTTAGATGTTTTCATTGCGACGGTGGTTTGCGAAATTGGGAAACAACCGATGACGCATGGACCGAACATGCAAGATGGTTTCCCAAATGCGAATTCGTAAATCTTGTAAGGGGTCAAGAATTTATAAAGCAATGCATCGACAACAGGCCACCTTTGGATCCATCGGTAAATATTATACGATTGTACTTATTTCAAAACTTGTGAAATCTTTAAATTCTCTGTTCTGTATTTGTATAGATTTTTGAAGGTGTACCAGAAGACGAAGGTACAGAGACAGCTGAACCGCTACCTACTACTACAACTGTGTCGACAGTCTTGCCGCACACTCAAGAAATTACAGATGCGACAGTGACGAGACTGCTAGATAGTTCACCGGCGAAAGTAGTTCTTTATAATTATCCAGGATTTTTAAAACATTTCCATGCTATCGCGCTGTTATTGTAAATTGTATTACTTTTCAGCATGCTCTAGAAATTGGCTTGCACGTAGGAAGAGTAAAACGAGCTTTAAAGAAGCGACTGGAAGAAACTGGGATTCCGTATTTAGATTCGAATCAACTTATAGAAGATGTTCTTCGTGATCAAGTGATGGAAGATGATTCTACTAGGTCTGTCTACCACTTAACGCACGGTTCGCGGTTACGCGTGGACGAATATGTCACGTTGCTGTACGTTAAGCGGTTAATGATGAAATTAAACTTGAAAGTGGAAGGATGTAATAATTAGCGTAACAAATGCTGATAGATTTTACCGTCTGATTTACAGAGATGAGCTGTATACTGTATTAAATGGTATGATGCAAGAGCAGACGGATAATGCTACAGGACAATGCAACGATGATAAGGGTAATGCTGCTGAACAAGAAATAGATGAAGATAAAAATGGGATAAGTTCGAATAAAGAGAACGAATCTGATACACCTGATAAGGAAGGTCATACTTCCGAGAGAAAGATAAATTCGAAATCGAAGGAGACAGGTAAGCGATGACAATCACATTTATAGCAATAATATTTACAGCTATTTAGTAATCCTTGTACTTTTTCAGCATCTTTGGAAGAAGAAAATAGAAGATTAAAGGAAGCTCGTTTGTGTAAAATTTGCATGGATCGAGAAGTAGCTACTGTATTTTTACCGTGTGGACATTTAGCAACTTGCGTTCACTGTGCTCCATCTCTCCTTTACTGTCCAATATGTCGGCAACAAATTCGAGGTACTGTTCGTACATTTTTATCGTAAACCAAATCGTAACGTCCAAGGTATTGATTAACATCTAATTAAGTTTATTTATATAGAATTAGTTGTTCGAACTGTAAAAATGTATAAGATGTGTAAAGATATACTTTTCTGTACATTCTGTTAGAATAATGAATACCATTGTTTCGACAATTCTTTCTTCTTTGATAAAAGACATATCACAAAAGAAAGATAAAATAATTAATCAGTATATCTATGAACAATCTAATTTCTGGTAAAAGGAAACGTAGATTGCGTTAATGTGCTGAAAGAGAATATCGTGACTGGTGCACGCATGGAAACACACATCTTTGTTTAAGTATCCTATCGATGTAACAGTAATGTTTTTATGTAACATTATATTTCCATTATATAGATGTTTATATTTTACATAGAAATACGTTAAACACAAGATTCTCTTTTCTTCTCAGGTAAAAATGAATTAATAGAGCATAAATGTATAATAAGTTAAAAATATCCATACTTGATTTTTACGTACAAAAATATTTATTTTCGTATTACTGAATTGAAATATTCGTTGTTTATTTACGTATTTAACAAAATCAATTAACTGTACAGTGCTGTGTTATTGTAATAACGTTACTTTATTGTTACTTATATAGTAAATACATTAATTCTATTATACCAAATTTATAAGTTGATTTGCAGTTTACCAAATATTATCAAGCGCCATGAATGTTTCGTAATATATTAAAAAAATATCTGCAACTATAATCTGTAAAAGGAATGGTGTTGCTCATTGCTTTTCCAATGGAACAATAAATATTATCCATTGATAATATATCACTTCTATAGTATACTTTGCGATGTACACGCGTTATCGGAATACTGAAAACTTACTTATACTTTTAATCCAAGATATCTTAGAAGATAATCAGACTATGTGTCAACCTATAGACTACAATATCCTGCCAGTTGATTCAGTGCTGTTAAGTCTGTATTTGCTGAAGGTGAGTACCAGTTCCACATGTTTTATGCTACATGGCTGAATTTATAATAATTCCATAATAAGTACCACCTATTGCCTTTTTGAAGATACACCCAATTTTCATATCTTTATTACGAATAAATATTAATTTGGAAGTATATTTTTACTTTTAATGAGCGTAACGTAACAGCAACGTCGCTGACGTCATTGCATGCATTCTTAATTCTTACTATGCAAAACAATGACATTTTTATTCTCATAACTGACTCATTGCTTAAACAGCGCATGACTTGGCAAGCGACAGTCAAGATCCATTCTTGGAATTGATTGCGCTTACGGAAATGGTCCAGAGATAAACGAGATCGAGCAACACAGATGAATTATTAGAGTTCCTTTGTCATAGAAATATTATTTTTCGATTGAAAACCGAATGACAAGTATGAATGAAAATTGCCGCGAAAGTAAACGTATAGAGCGCAGGTACTGTATCGAGAGCGGACGTATTGATTCTGACATCAACATTTTCAATAAAAAATCTTAAAATGATAAAGTATTCCGAGAGACGTACGTGTCGAGCTGCACGTGATCTGTAAACGGGGAGGGAGGGAGAAAGAGGGAGAACGCAGTAGAACGGTCGCGGCCTTTTACACGACCTTTTCCGTCGCTTCTCCGTTACTACTACGCTTTGGTTTGGTCGAGTGAAGTGGGGGCTAAGGAGCTTACAGAGGAATGCGCAGGAATGCTATCGCTGGCCATCGCTGGCCACACAACAACGGAGATACGTACTGAAATGCTTTGGAAATACCTGTATCTTCTCTCGAGCTCAATGAATATACTTTTCTTCGTGAGAATGTAATTTCATACATCTAAATTCTAAATTGTGGCTGTGGTATAATTCTGCTGCTCGATCGTATTACGTCCGGGATTCTCAATCCTGGACATAAAGTTCAGATCTTGCTCCGCCTCCAGTCCACTGAACTCGGAGGTCAACTTCGTTTACCGCAGAGGTGAGATTGCTGTGTTAGAAGGGTGATAGAGGATCAAAGGAAGGTGGCGTTTCGTCTCAGGCCCGTGTGCGAGACTCATTAATAGAGGCTGCTGTAGAGAATGGAATGCAGTGGAATGCAGACGAGGGTCTCTATCGTCTCTATTCGTCTCTATAATCTGGGAAACGCTTGTTGGTTGAGAGGTCTTGACTCGGGAATTTGAATGAGAGGTCGAGAGCAGCACTTACGACTTACGAGGCGCAGTAGCAGTTTAAGACCTCTAGCGGCGGTATTGCAAATCTGCGTCGCGGACCTGTGTGGCCGTCGCGTCGAGGGTACATGGGGATCGGTTACTTCAGTTAATCAGTGAAAGGCGACCAGGGTACTTGATTTTTTCCAATTATTTCAATATTCGATTAAACTAATGAACAACCATTCTTGACAATAAAGATAATAGTAAAATACAGTTTATTCGTTGTGAATATCAGAAGATTACGCCACAACTGAAAGGAGAACTCTCTACTTAATATAATAACTACTCTCTCCTTCTCTCTCTTGTGCACAAGTGAATTTACTGTGATCAACGGATGCAAAGGGTAAGGAGAGGGAGCAAAGCAACGACGTTTTTGTTTTCTTATCGCGTTTATCTCCGGGGCTCTATCTCTGCGTAACATCAGTGGGGAAAGTATAAACAAACCCTGCCGCAGTCGCTTGGGATGATCAAGGGTCAGAGGTCTGTAGAGCTTGTATGTGTACTATATAGGACTGAATCATTGAGCGAAAATTTGTGAGAAAATAATAGGAATTAGGAGACCTCTGGCGAGGCGACCGCGCACTAGCGTGGAAGAACCAAGGGGGAGCGCGACAGGAACGTCACACGGAAGAAATAATCGCCAGGGACAAAGCAAGAACGAAGTGTATACGGAGGCATCGCGAGTGTTCTGATATCGGTATGTTACGCCTGTAATATGATCTATTAACTGTACGTACAGAGTATCCTAGTTATAAAAAGTCGTAGACGCCCAAGTACAAGATTTCATTATGGTATGATTCAGTCCTGTAGGAGTTTAAAGATCTTCAAACTGTGTAGAGACTGGCTTTTAGTCAGCCCTCTGGGATATAAGAGAGGCACTTAAACGGAGAGTTTTAAAGATAACAAATCCTTTTCAATATATACCTTCTCCCTTCGTCGTCGTACGTACAAAGAATTGTTCAGTTTCTGTTGCTGCTTGTCTATCTCTCTTGCATATCAACTTCCGTTGTTCTCTATCTCTTTCTTACTCCTGATTACGCTGTTGCCAGATATAATTGACGACACAGATGTGAAAGTTCAGAGAAAAACCGAATATATCATTTTCCGATTGAATTTGAATGTGTGCGGCAAAGATGCCTTTTTCCTAAAGGGAATATACTGATATCGTTTGCTTGGGAAGTAATCAATACTTCGTCACGAATAAACATATCGAATCATGAAGTTCTCAACGATCAGCATTCAAAAACAAATATTGCACATTGTAGCTCAGTCAGAATGTTATCGTAAGACGTACGTAGAAATACACGGGAATTGTATTTTTTTGCCTGAAAAAGTTCCGCCTACACGTTCAACGAATTGATAACATTCTTATCGTGTTGAATCTTGATAATTCCAGGATTTGTCGGTACGATTACTTCCTATATAGCTTCGTTTCACACGAACAAGCGCTTAGATAAGTATGTGCTCCGGAAAGGGGAAGAAAGGAATCCGCTGTGAATTTCCAGCACAGAGACGTAGCAAACCGGTTTAGTGCCCTGTATAAATTCAGCTTTCTCGATTGTATTAAAACATTGTTAATACATTAAAAATAATGAAAAAGCCTCGAATGGTGTCAGAAATGAATTCTGCTATTTAAGCCTCAAATTTGATAGAAAGTTCGTTATACTAAAGTATACATTAATTTTAGTTTCTTTTTTATGGGATTCGTAAAGTGAAGCAATCTACTTCTAGGTATACGCATAATTTGTTTGATCAGTTTGAAAAGTGCGTTAAATTGGTTTATGTAAAGAAAAAAAGTTGTTGCTACGCCCTTGTCGATACATTTCATTTCCATGAGCGCGCAGCGGTGTAGTACAACAAGAGAAGTTAAAATACGGGCCATAGAAGCGGCAACGTTGCACTGGGCGGTGATCAGTATAAGTGTGTACTACAGCTGCGGCTGTGTGCGCGCGTGTAACTCTGGGAACCAAGAGAGAGATCGAGTCTGTTCTCGGAAGTCTTGTTTGCAGTTTGCAAGGAGCCAGGAATGTTCCTGCCACACAAATTGTTAGTGGAGGGGGAACACGCTGCGCATGCGCGTCATGACGCGGTGACGTCAAACCAATCGACGTCAAGTTAGGTGTTGGCTCCGAACCAATCGACGCCAAGGTTGGTTCTCCTTCCACTGACAATCTTGTATGGCAGGAACATTCCTGACTACCCTGTTTGTTTGTGTGTGGTATGTAGGGCGTTATTTCGACGTAACGTAGTTGTGTGAAAAGTTCATGATACTCCGTCATTCACGAATCATAACGGCATCGCGACCAGCCTAGCGAGTCCCACTCACTTAAAGCGCTCTCTCTCTCTCTCTCTCTCTCTCTCTCTCTCTCTCTCTCTCTCTCTCTCTCTCTCTATCTCTCTATCTATCTATCTATCTATCTATCTATCTATCTATCTATCTATCTATCTATCTATCTATCTATCTATCTATCTATCTATCTATCTATCTATCTATCTATCTATCTATCTATCTATCTATCTATCTATCTATCTATCTATCTATCTATCTATCTATCTATCTCTTATACCATGAAAACATGATACGTAGGATTTTCCATAAATGTGCAGCACGATCGAACGTCTCTCGGCATTACACTTTTTTTTATACACTCGTGTTCCATATGTCGCGTACTTAATTCCATCATGCGAGATAAATTAGCGAAAGGAATAATTATTACAATTATTGCCCATGATATTTCGGTAAAATTAACCACAATCATCACCGTCATACAATGTAAGAATCCCAATATTTTTCATAGGTTTAAGCATAATCAGGACCACACTTTCCAATATACCGCATCAACATATTATTGAAACAAGATGACTGGTATCATTAAACACAGAGAGCTGGGAAGCGATCAAAGTTTTAAGCCTTCAGCAAATCCACATTTGGTACCACCACCGCCTATACCACCTCATGTATTAAGCGACGAAGTGGATAATATCGACTATCGCTTCGAAGCAGCTAGACTACAGAGCTTTGAAAATTGGCCTGTGTCTTATATCGAACCTGAAAAACTTGCGGCAGCTGGATTCTATTACACTGGTGAAGATGATAAAGTGAGATGTTTTGAATGCCACGTAGAGATATGTCAATGGGTGGAAGGCGATAACCCTATGGTTGACCATCAACGTTGGTCAGCCAGGTGTAGATTTATTCGCAAAATACATTGCGGTAATGTGCCAATAGGGGTTGATCCTAGTACCGTTCTACCGCCCAGACCGAGAAGCTGGGATGTATGTGGACCTTACGGCGTCGAGTATCGGCCCACTTCTGGCCCCGACAATCATAATTTCACCGCAGAATTACAATTACCGAGCACAGCGAAATTGAGCTGTTTAGGGCTGGGAAGGCCCAAAGGATCGGTACATTCTGAGTATGCCAGTTATGATGCCAGGCTACGTACATTCGAAACATGGCCAAAGTTTATGCCTCAAACGAAACAGCAGTTAGCGGACGCAGGTTTTTATTATACTGGAAAAGGTGATCAGACGTTATGCTATCATTGCGGAGGGGGTTTAAAAGATTGGGAACCAGAGGATGATCCTTGGGAACAGCACGCGAAATGGTTCTCTAAATGCTACTATTTACTAATGGTTAAGGGTCAAGATTATGTTAATAAAATAACGGGTCAGCACATATCGCCGCCGTCTAAAGAAGTAAATAGCAGAACTGAAGTTGTTTGTTATCTGTACAAAGTGAATGAAAGTATATGCTCATATACACCCGATTTGTTTCAGGAAACAATGCAAATGAATTTACCTAGTTTCATTAAAAAAGTTGAACCTGTTGCGATGGAAACGGAAGGGAAGGAAGAAGCGGAATGTAACCCTGGTCCAAGTTCTGAAAGTAAAGGGTCCAACAATAGTGGGTTAGCGAACGCGATTGGGAGTAACACTGCATCCATAAAAGGGAGGATGGAAGATGTAACAAATACAGGGACACAATACAATAAGCCCATAGACGACGCGAGGATGTGTAAAATTTGTTATAACGGAGAGTTAGGAGTAGTATTTCTACCATGTGGACATATAGTTGCGTGTGTTAAGTGTGCCCCAGGCATGACAACTTGTGCTGTATGTAGAGAACCTGTTACTATGACCGTGCGGGCCTTCTTCTCATAGTATTCCACTGCTTGTGATAGGCAATGATTACATTCTACATATGATTTCTGTTATAGTATTTTATACTCGATCATCCACGACTGGTAGCGATAATTAATCGCGAACTGCACTAAATGACATGACTCATGTAGTATACCAGTCTGCGGGTACAAGCTGTAAGAATTTTATAATTTTTCAAGGCTTTATATGATGCTTAAATTCCAGACACATGACGGATGAGAAAATGTTTATTATAACGCCGCCAATAACAAAATATATTTCATAACTGTAATCACGTCAAGGAGCCTCCTTCGTGTTCTAAAATTTGTCCACGAGTGATCAGTATTACAATAAATGATATAAATATATTTAAGTATCATTACAAATGCATAACATATCATGAGTAGGAAAGTCGTGAGATACTTGCTCATAGTTACTGGTCTTTGATAAGGTTTTCAGATTAATTTCATCTGAAACGTAATAAGCTGTACCTGCAACTGAATGTTGCTATTTGCACATTCGTAAATTTGTGTTGTCCCTGGCACTGGATTAAGGGGGTAGTCTCATTCGTAACCGCGAAAAACAGTGTTCTTTTTAGGAATTTAGGAAACACCCTATAACAACATACCAAAAGGCTGTTTTGATAGAACTTATACTTTTCCTTAAAAAAGTTCCTAAAAAAAAACCACTATTTTTCGCGCTTGCGTATGAGACTACTTACCCCCTTGATCAGAATGGCAACAGAGAAGATGTGCTTGACCCATAGTACAAATAGCAACAAAACATGAAGTCTAGTCATTAGTATTATATAATGACGAAAAACGAGTAACGATTTACAACTATAAGTTATAGAAATCTAATGAAGAAATGGTTCATTTTATAATTTTATCGCAGTGCTAATGTAATTAACGTCCACTTTGTTACTCTAGTTTTGTCAAATATTATGAATTGTGACATTACCTTATTGTATTTATGCGTCTTGTTACAAGAAATATGCGGTTTCTGTGTAGTAGAATGTCTAAGGGTATTTATGCAGAGGTAATTGTCAGTAACTAAATTGCAAACCATCTATATATAATTATACGACTTAACTAATCTAGGGTGTTATAATGTTTATGTATTCCACTCAATGGAGACTTTTAGCACTTGTATCAGCGCTGTCCAGCGGCGGGGGGCCAGAGATGGGTAAAAAATTATTTCCAATAAAAATTTCGTATACAAATTTTTATTTCAAATAATTTTTTGCCCATCTCTGATGGGGGGGGGGGCTCACGCGTCTGCTTCCCCATCCATCTGTTCCTTGGTCACACAGCATTTCTATTTACTTACGTCCTCGGACGTTAAACAAAAGATGGATAAGACAATATTCGCGGGGAATAGTGGCGACGTGTGTCACTGGTACGCACGTCGTGCGTAGCATTTGACAAGGAAACATCCTCGGTACGAGGTCTGCATATCAAGTAAAGATTCATACTTTTCGAAACCTTGGGTAGATAATGACAAAATGATATATGTCCCGATTAGTTGCTAATGGATCATACATACAACACGAGAAAATATACAACCTCGTGCCACCACCAAACATCGCGATACTATTTTCTCGCCTTGTATAATTAGCAGCTAATTTATCTCTCTCACTATCTGTATATATATATATATATATATTGGGCTAGCAAAATACCCCACGTTTCGCTTCGGACCTAAGAGATATTAAGGACTGCGTGAAAACACAGTTTACCCCTTTTCACCCCCTTGGGGACGGAATTTTTCGGGTGAAAAGCTCTTCGGTCCGAAGCGAAACGTGGGGTATTTTGCTAGTAATCTATATATAATTTTGTCATTAACTAAGGCTCCGAACATGTAGCAATATTTACTTGATACGCCGACCCCCTGCTGAGGATGTCCCCTTGTGACCTTCGACGACGACGCAGACGGGAGTGGGAGAACCCCATTTGGCAGCGCTGACTACTAAAATTTCGTGATATTATAAACAGATGTGTATATTGTGTATAAGTATGATTAAAAACAGGGAAAAGTTATTCATTTTAATAGATAAAAGAAATAGTAGGCATTCATAATCAATCAATTAATAAATAATGCTGGAATTTTTCTGGCAATTTCAAAATGTAAAGAAACATCACTCAAGTCCATCACATATACTTGTTTGTTCCATGAAAATCATTAGTCATTTAGAATTAATACATTTTATGTAATTATCGGAGCTGCGGAAAATGGGGGTACTCAACGGATACTCGACGGATTTCAACATTCGATTTTCGCTGTTTCGGCTAGGCAGCGCCGACGACTCTCCCCTATTTTCCGGCTCCCCTTATGAGTACTATCAAGGCTCCGATTCCATGCTGCGCCGTCTTGAGGACGACATCATCCGCCCTCGACATTTCTCCCGTACGGCCTACCATCACAACGATTTTCTAAATCGACGCTGTCCAAGCCAGGGCTCGTGAGGCGTTTGGGGTTCTTCCACTACCATTCGAAGTTGTCAGGGATACCGTGCAGCGGTAAGACCGTGGCCACACGAGCGTTGAAGCAACGGACATGATTTGTGACCGAGATGTGGTTGCGGTTGCAGTCACACGAGCGTTGGCTTTGTCGCACCGTAATTGAGAAAAGTTTTGTCTCATCATTAGACGTGAGTAGACGGTAGGTATCCGTAGGAACGAGATGGATGATACAGAAGTCGCGATTTTCGTCTATACTGTATTGAGAATGCCCAAGTCCCATAAAATGGGATGTTTTTCAATTTCAGATAGAAATATTTCGATATCAAGTGCGTGGCCCGATCCGTGGGTATGCGTAAAATGCAACACCGCCTTCCAAGCCGATTTGGTTGGTCGACGGATGTGGACGTTAAAAATTTTGATGACGTAGGCTCGTGTGACTGCTCGCTCGTATTGCATTACAATGTTATATACGCTACAACATCGGAATCCGAACTCGCGAATCTTGGGTAGTAGTTCTGGGCCTGGGCTGGCCAGCCCATTAATCACGTGCGCCAACGCCGACCATCCATTTTCCGCTGTTCCTGTTCGTTTCGTATGGAGGCCCCGATCCCGCATAATATTATATATACTATATCCGAAATCATCCACGCATCATTATTAGACTTTATTTACCGCTATTTCCTACATATTTTAAATGCATTGTGAATCCACATACAGTAGGTTCTGTTGTATATTATACGGTAGGTTTTTTCCTGAAACAGAATTTAGAGAATATGTTCATGTGTATGTTTATATATTGTATATACAGGTGTATGTTCATCATTTAAAAGTTATACAAGTATTCGAGGCATAATCTATGTAATAATTATACGTAATAAGTAGTATGTCTTCTTTGTCACTATGCTTAAGTAGTCCTTTGAAATTATTACAATAAATGTTGTAATCTGTATTTCGAAATTTGTATCAAGCTTTTATAATGACCCCCTGTAATGAAGACTGACAACAGAATTAACATGTGGGTGTTATCGTGATTCGTGATGCAATATTCAGTTCAGCGTGAGCAAAATGACGGTAAGTGAACATATATGGTAGCGTTCCGAGCAGTTTTGCGCCCTTGGCATTCCAGTTTCTTTTATGATAAAAAGAAACAAAAAAACTCGACGTTGAACCGGACTTCTAACTGTCCCTTTAACTCTTCAGTCTCTCCAGAGTTAAAGGGAAACTCTGAACCCTTGGATTGGCGTTCCAAAATTTTATTAATCGAGTAAAATTTCTCGGAACTTATTAAACAACGATATTCATTAGCAATATTACAGAGTATGTACACAAGTTATTTTTGGTATATTTGATAATTCAATCATTTTGAGTGATATTTCAAGCTACCAATAAAGCAGCCAGTATGCAATTGGTTTCCTTATTTATTTCTGTGCAATGTGCAACCGATTTTAACAACAAAATTGTTTATCTATTACTCAAAGAAGCTGTTTAAAATTTGTTCAATTTATGAACCACGCAAATGCTAGCGGCGCGGCGAAACGTACGAACTAAAATGGGCGTTAAAACACGCCCAGTGCGCCAGTCTTATGAGTGAACGTGTATACTCACGTTTTTCAATAAATTAACGATTTTCTACAAATAATTAATCTACTTTTGTAGTTGATTTTTAAAGCACGCATCTTCGACTACTTTCCTATATAGTATTTGTAATTGATTATTTTCATTATAATCAATTTTATTTATGAACCGTTTTTGAACACAGCTATAACGAATGTGGCTGTCCTGAACAAATTTGTATATTATTCAACGATTTGCAGATACTTACTGTGAGAACAATCGATGTACTTACATACTTTTACAGTTGCATCAAATAATGTAGTATGTACTAGGATGACTTAAAGCAACGACTGTTGTATCAATATTGTTTATAATTCATTAGTCTCACCAATTCATATACTTTCCCAGTTGGATCCGAAAGTACCTACCTACAGATGTTTAGCAATGTTTTTAATTCCCAGTCAACTAATTGTTGGGAACTAAAATTCGAAATACTTAAAGGTAGATTCTCAACGATTGTCTAAAAAGAATTTATTTAGGAAAACGTGTCTTTTAGCCAATGGTGGAATGCCTTCTATGTAGTTTCCAAGGTTTGTGATTGGTTGTCACAGCAAATTCCATGAATTTCCCGCTCTCGCAATGCTATAGGAGCATAATGATTTATTCGACGAATATAAATAATGCATTGTGCGCGTTTGAATTTGTTTCTGTAAAGTTTCTGATAATTCTGTGCTGCCTCGGTATCAACCGATAAAACAATGGATAAAACGGTCTTCTCATCGGTTAAAATTGTGCCTTAAAAAGATGCGGGATCTGTCACAAAACACTGATGCTGAAAAATTGACCCCTCTTTGTGAAACTATATGACATTGAAATCGAAGATTTCTAGTGAGGTGAAGTGAAATTTAGTACTGTATAGAGTGGCAATAACTAAAGACTTGGAGAGACACTGAATTTGTAGTATAGTGTTCATTGAAATATGAGTTGTTACGGTGACCATAAACCCACCACTGTCATCAAAATTTAAGGTTAGATACGCGTCTTATAGTGCTCATGATATCCTCTGATTACATTATAATGATTGCATGCTGAAGATGTTGAATGAAATCAATTGAATGTAACAGAATCTAGAATGCAGGGAGTTTATGGACAATCCAGTGATGCGCATTTCTCGATGTATGTACTAGATATGTAATTCTAGTATGTACCTGTATACTTGATATGTTTCTACTTTGGTTACTGCGAAAGATATAAAAATGTTAGTATACAGAAGCAGATATCGGACGATTACAGTCCGTACGCGTACACGTCGTTTAAAAGTACAAATATATTCTTCAGCATCGGATATTTTATAGGGCAGATCGAGATTATGATATGGGTCCGGCCACAGAAATGATGGTAAATGATTTTGATGACGAACGGACGTTAGACGAAGAAGAAGCTTTAGAAGGTAGTGAAGATTCTCACAACGAGTTGTCCAACTTACAAAAGGTATAACACCGCCGGCGTCCGAGCTAAATATCTAATGTGTACGATGTTCACTTTGTAACAAGATTCTGATCCCAACTATTCTAGGATCAAGCCTGTGAAATGAAAAAATCAAGCCCATAAATAATTACAATTATGATAAGTTTCTACAACACTTTGGACTCAAAGTGCGTTCTCGTAGTGAGATTCGTATGTTTAGTCTATTTGTTATACCTGGCATGATGATCATTTGTGTTGTTGTGTTCTTTCAGGAAGGTGATATGCCACTAAAAGATCTGCTTGCCATGTACGGATACGGGGATCCGTCCACAGAGAATTCCAACAGTTCCGATCGATTGTTGATTCCATCTGGAAGCGGCGATCCAGAAGTCGAGGGGCAGTATTCGGATAAGGGTGACAATGACGCGGACGACGACGACGACGACGACGACGCGGATGCGCCCAGTAACGAGCCAGATCTCAAACAATTTTACACAGAAATGTTGGTGAAGGGGAAAGATTCGAAGTCGTTGGTGTCGGGATCAGCAATGAAAGGAAGCAATGCCAGTAGCGTAGGTACTGGGGACAATAGTAGACGGCACAGAATTCACGACGACGAAGACGACGACGAAGAAGGTGAAGGCGAAGGCGAAGGGGAAGGGGAAGAATGTTCCATGATTGGCGGTTGTGGCAACACTGAGAACGTGAGGACGGCAACAACAATGGGGAGTACTGGTACCGGTAAATGCGGCGGTATACCTGGACTTGGTAGCTGTACAACGGACGAGAACACTGTTACTGGAGTAGAAAGTAGCGCCGGGGGTAGTACGGTAGACGGAGGTGAAGATGGAATAGTGAGTGGTAGCATAGGTAGTGGCACATCAAGATTATTGCGAAGTGTCTCGCGACCACAGAGCGAAGAGGAAGAAGACGACTGTGACTACAGTCCAGACGAAGACGAATGGAAAAAGACAATCATGGTTGGCAGTGATTACCAAGCGGCTATACCGGAAGGCCTTTGCCGTTACGACGATGCTTTACCTTACGAAAACGAGGACAAAATGTTATGGGATCCCAGTCATATACCCGAGGAAGAAACCGAAGAGTTTCTAGAACGAGCACAGTTACCTGCCGTAAAAGGTGGTTGTCTTCCCACAGGATCTCACATCCGAGATGACGAGCAAGCTTTATATCTACTGTTACAATGTGGCTACAACCTCGAAGAGGCATTGAGAAGACGTAGAATGAACGTTGTACCACCAACGGACGCTGTTAGTCTGTGGTCGGAGGAAGAGTGTCACAATTTTGAGTCTGGGTTACGAAGTTACGGGAAAGATTTTCACCTGATACAAAAGAACAAGGTACGGGCACCTTATACGCTAGCTCAGGATACCTCGTACATAGAACGAAAGCTAACCGTATTGCGTGTTAACAGTATCGTCATTATTGTTATTGTTGCTACAGGTCAGAACACGATCTGTCGGGGAGCTAGTGCAATTTTATTATTTGTGGAAGAAAACAGAACGTCACGATATATTTACGTACAAGGCTCGTTTAGAAAAGAAGAAGTATGCCTTGCATCCTGGCATCACGTGAGTATTTTCTCTATCTGTAGGTAGAACCATTTTAGGTGGATATCGTATTTATAGATGAATCATTACGTTTCCTTGTATTGTGATTGAAAACTTGAAGTATGACAAGACCATTGAATCGTAAGCAGGGACTATATGGACCGATTTCTGGAGGAGCAAGAGGGTGTTCGCGATCGCAGCAGCTCACCGAATGTTCATTGTTTATTGTACGGTGACGCCAAGCGGCAAAGATCAGCCACTAGCACTACGAATAACGACGAGCCAAAATCCGTGGAGCAATGGGATGGCCCCGTGGATTCTTTAGCAGATCTGAACGGACCAACGCCAGCACCGCCGCCACCACCGCCCCCACCTCCACCACCATTGACATCGGGCGTCGTTACTGTATCACCGTCGGCTGCTGTTTCAACTACACTGTCGACTCCTGTATATTGTACCCCATTGACTCGTCACTCGGACTGTCCATCGTCCGACTCCAGCTGCGCCAATCCACACACGTGGTCGACTATAGCATGTCGAAGCCACTCTACCTCCTCTATCGTAACCACGATCACCATCAATACAACGCCCAGCACCGTTCCATTGGTTACGGCCGTTGGGACGACAAGTACAGTCACAACTAGTTCTATAGTCACTTCTATCGCCTCTAATAATTTTTATCATCCACGAGTGACGCCGAGAAGCAACGATTCGCACGACTCTCCTTCACCAGAGAACATTTTACCTCATTTGCCCCCTTAGCGCCGAACGCAGCCTTCGAGTTCTCAGCCTGAAAGGCGTCGAATGTCTTTACGCGACGCGTTTACTTCGGCACTCGCACCATCCCTATCCTCGTAACATATAACATTAGTTAATATCACGAATTATATTTTTATACTGTATCATAAATATAACTATCAATCGCGTAATAGCGAAAGCGAAAGCGAAAGCGAAACGACATGGTCCCTCGCGAAACGAAAAGAGAGGTATTAAAGTGCGTTTACCGAAAACAAAACGAAGCGGTTGAATGGTAAGGCACGTGGACGCGAATTACTGTAGCTTTTTCCATTTTCTGCTTTCCACTCTCCGATGACTAACAATAACTACTCCATTGTTATCGTAGACGAACTTTACACAAGAAAATGAGTTTAAATTATTCAAAATGATTCGCGTTTTTAAATCTATAATACATACAATGTAAGTGTTATCAAAGCGAAGAAACGATAAATTACAATCACAGAATTGTAGCGCCGGGCGCGAATTTATAAGAGATAATTGTAATGTTGTCCTAGCACGCGTCTCATTGCTGGTACTATGTGTACAAAAATGATGTTTCATAAGTCTGACAGAATAAGGTCTCGATAATCATTCGAAATGATTCAATTAAATGACATTCGCTGACCTCTTGTTTCTTTATTCGATTTTCGTCGAGGATGCACCATGCGTCAGGTGACTTTGAAAACGATAGGCAAAGCTGAAACAAGTTTCACGTTCGTGTATCGTGGATTCATTATTTTATCGATGACGGAATATTATAATAAAAATCATCACTTTATTATGAATTTCGACGTACAGTAAATAATCGTTAAATCTATTTTTTTTTTTTTTTTTTTGTACACTACCGAGGTTCCTGTGTTTGTTTTTGTTAACTTCGTCGCTATCGATACTGTGTTAAATCCAGCGATTCAACAACGGTTTTCAGTAACTTGCCCATCAACGGCAAGAATTGTACGCTACTAATGCTGGTAGTGAACGTACCGCTGGTAAAAACGTTCTCCTCCAGTCTCCCTCTTTCAGTTTCCTTTAGCCTTGCGGGTAAGACATTTTGACTTGGATCCACCGGTTGTTCGATCGTTCTTACGCTTTTAGCGTCAGCATTGATCAAGGATCCTTCAACTGGCCAGTTGTCAGGTGTACCTCGATGCTCGAGGAAGTCGAAGAAAACACCTAATTCCGTGACCGTTTCGCGGGCTATTAGCTGGCGGTCTCGAAGAGCGATCCTTGGACTCCTCACTCCCTCCAAGGCTTGACAGAGTATCAGCACGAGATTAATTTCGAGCGCCAACCGCGTATTATTTTCGTCCATAGATTCGAACCATGGGTCGCTATATTTCTGATATTTGGCGACGACGGGGCTGCTGCTGCTCCCAGCGACCGCTCCGCTACCTCCTTTCGTCACGTGCCTACCGCTCGTCAAGGCTGTCGCTCTCGAGAGAATAGTATTTTCGCAGATAAGCGGATCGTACGGCCTCCTCACGAGCCTCGGACTACTCAGCAACGGCACGGTCACGTCCAGGCCACTCACGTATCCCAGAAATTCTCCTCCTACGTTGGAGGATGACCTCGAAGCCGAACCGGAAGCAGCGTGAATGATCCTCCTCAGATCTTTGCTCGTATGCATTCGACGATCTTCCGGCGTAGCGTGCTCCCACTCCTTCTTGGCGGAGTCCGCTTTATCGGGCTGCCCGGCGAAAGATGCGGCCGAAGAGCTGACAGGTTGATGTCGGGAGTGAAGAGCCTGCGTGAATAATTGTGTTGAACTGATGATGGTGCCGTAAGTCAACCGTGGGCCGGAGCACATGCTCATCTGAGGAGGCCCGAAATTCATTTCCACCATCGGGGTGTACCAGAAATCCTGCGTGTATATAGTGTCCACAAGGGTGTTCAATCTCGGCGAGAAGTGCAGGAAACTGAGGGCGCAAGTAGTGTTTATTACGATCAGTTTGTTGACCAGCAATTTCAGTTCACCGCTCGGACACCGTTTGTCGCAAGACTCCAGCTCTTCAGCACTCTCCACGCTAATACCGTCGATAATAAACTTGAGAATTCGTGGCCGTAACAGTAAGTTGACGGTATTGTCGTACGCCAGGTACAAGCACTTTATCAATGTCTCGCAAATGTTCGGTTGTATCGAGTTCCAAATGCACGGTTGCGTGGCCATGATGTGAATAAGAGCGACGAGAGACTGTACCAAATCGGCGGCCAGAAGGTCGGCGGTGTGCCTCAGGAGAGTCGACGCGACCATTAGTTGGTATTCGTGGGAGTTGAGAAACATTATGGTGGACTTTATGTAGACGGCAGATGTTTCTCTGGTGACGAGCCCTATCACGAACTCGAGGCCGAGGGTATAGAGCGGCCACCAATCCTGGCATCGCCACTTCCCGTTCCCGCAATCATCGTACAACGAATCCAGCATGCTGTTCCCAATGTCGCCCGGTGGAATCAAGCTGAGCCACAGTTTCGCGATGTCGTTCTCGCCGATCGGGTGCAGAGAGTACGGCGAACGAATGATTAAGTTGAGCAAGTTAAGGGCGGAGGTGCTGAAGCGTAAATACGGATATTTCTGCAATGTGATGCCGATGCAGGCCATCAGTTCAGGTATCATTTGTCGGAGTTGAATGCAACCCGACCTCCGCTGATGCTTAGAGAGCGAGCTCCGTTCCACATAGGAGCGCAGAAGCTGCGTGACCATGGAAACGGCCAGGGTGGCTGGTAAGCTCTCCCGAATTCCCCGAAGTGTTTCCGCGTTCCTCTCGTCGACGGTCTTCTGCACGGTCACGGTGCCGATCGTTCCCTTCTCGTCTACTACCCGCTCGATGGGCTGCTGTTGTTTCCGCTTCTCGAACTGAACAGCGGCTTCCTTTAATTCTTCCAACTCGCTGGCGGCAATGGTGCAGGAATGCGCCAGAAGATATTCGAGACTCGCCGCGTCTTCGCGCAGCGTGCTTTTCACACACTGCACGCAGCCGAGGAGCAACGAAATCAACGTCTGACGCAACGACTTGCCGTAATTCCGATAGGCGTGCGCGATCTCCTGCATCAATTGTGTTAAACCGGACTTGAAAATTCTAGAGTCGTCGACGCACATTTGCTTCCACGAGGTGATGCATCGAAGCGACAACGAAGCTAGCAACATGGTGACTTTTCGGCTAGAGAGGTCGTGGGATTGTTTCACTCGTTCCAGCAGCGACTCCAGTGAACGCTGCGTTATTAGCTGCGCTTGCAACACGTTCACAGGATACTTGGACGCGATTCTCTCATCCGTCAGCGTGACGATAAAGTTGTACCAGGACTCCAAGTTACTTTCGTAAAGCGAATCTACGATAGTGGCATCGTGCTTTTCGTAGTCGTTTAACTCTACACTGTTGGCGTGCACGTCGTTCAGCACGTATATCGCCAGTTTCTTCCAGTAATCCTTCGACTTGTCCAGAAGTTTCCTCAGATTTATAGAAAAATCCTCCTCCAGGACGGAACTCTTGAACAGCTCCAATGTAATTATGTCCAAAAGGTGAGAGTAGCCTTTCGCGCCTGGCACTAGTTCTCTGAAAAGCGGGGCGAACAGATGAGTCCAGAACTTCTCCCGTTTTCGAAAGAAATTCACGAGAATTTCGTTTCTGTGATACCACATCGCTCGTAGCAATGCCATCGTGCTATTGTACAGCTTGTCGCACACGATGCTCTCTTTCTCGTAAATTCGATTTAGGTATTTCACCAGGAACTGCCTGCATCCTTCGGTGAAAAATTCCTCGACCGATCGAGGGAAGATTCGGTTGCATTCTGCTGGGTGAACGATGTTGAAGAGGGCTTCCGTCAAGCCAGGCTGCTTCTCCAGACAAACCGCGACCAACTCGAGAATGGCCACTTTAACATCGGCGACGCAAGTTGGCGACATCAGTCCTCTACGAGACGCAAAGGTTTCTCGTATAGCTGTACCGTCCATACCCATGCAAACAAGCAGGGACATGGAGGATCCCTCTGCAAACTTTTTCAGCAGTCTAACGGCCATCGCTTGTAAAGGTGGACTGAACCAAACGTACAGGTAATTCACGATCGTAGGCACGATCAGCAGACCGTTTGGCACGCGAGGCGACGAGTATAGGGCAGTCTCCAGCGGAGATCTATCTCCTAGACCCAGCGATTTTCGGAATATCAGTAATCTATTCACTACGGACAAGGCCAACTGTACGCTTTTGATTGCCTTGAATCCTTTCCCGCGAATCCAATCTGTCTCTGCCATCATTTTATTATGCAAAGTACGTTCACCGGTGCGGATTAACTTGAGCAATGCGTGTCTCGGTTCCAAGTACAGTAAACTGTACGCAACCACCAGCTGTAATTCATTGCGTATGTCTTCCTTCGGCAGACTAGATTCGAGTGCCCTGTGAAGGCAGAACATACTTTTCAACCACAGATCGGTTCTTTCCGCGTCCGAATCGAAATACCAGGAGTCCAATTTTGGCAAAACTCCTTGCAGTAGGAACACCATCCCGGGTATTTCTACCGTATACAGCGCTTCCTCGTTGTATTTCCTGATTAAATATTTAGATAAGATGTCCAGATATGCGTTCAAAATTGGATAAGAGTGAGCGATCGTCTCTATGGCGGACAACCAGGACGCGATTATTCCACCGTCGAAGGAAACCGCTTCCGCGAAATCCAATGGCTTCTGGTACCGGTTGTTAAACCTTGGATAAACACCCGCGCGCATTCGCGAAAGAATTTCTTCAGGATACTCGAGCACTAGTTCGGACGAGATGCTGATGCACGCTGCAACTATTTTGTATATGTACATCTTTTCCTCGGGTAATACTGGATAGGAGAATCTGTTGATGATTTCGAAACTTAGTTCCGTCGGGATAACCATACTTTGCGGTATCCCTATGTATTTAATTAGCGTCTTCAATAGTTTCAAGCCTTGCGACACGTTCTCGGGTAAGTTTTTGCTCATCTCGTTGATATTCGTAATTCTGCCGCCTGCTTGAGAGAAAAGCTGTTCCATCTTGTGATGTAAAGCGTCCCAATAGCTTGCTTTCTGCCGATATATTACCACTTCGCGTTCGCTAGACAATATCCGTATATTCTCGCGCAAACAATCCTCCGATATCGTATACGAATTTTTGTGAATTATACATTCTAGTTCGTACGGTTTCAACGGCTTATTGGTGTCCCGTTGTCGCGACACTTCTAGCGTCAACGACTGTAGATTATCCAGCTCTGCTGCGATCTTCTCGGCACTCGTGCCCGACGCATTCGCCAGTCCAATCGCGATCTTCGTTAATGACTCAAATTCGTATGGAAACTGTTCAGCGGCGAACTTGTAGATCAACCACAAGCCATCGTCGCGCTCTTCCCAAAATCGCGCTGCTGTTTCTGGAAACTGAATTGTAGCGGCAACGGCATCGAAAATACCATTCAGTGCGCTCAACTTCTCTTCGTCGACGAAGGCGCATACCAAGGTGAGCAGATTGTACACGCTACTGTGCACAACTTCGGCGTAATGAGTCTTTTCGCTGATCATCTCGCTATTCATCAAGTCTTGCAAATAATAGAAAACATTAAGCTGGATAGCTTTAATACCGAATGGTCTGGATCGGTTGAGCGTGTCGATGTTATCAGGATCGATAGCGTAATTTGCCAGCATCCACGATAGAAATAATGGACTGTCTTGAGGGAAATTATCGCGGACGCACTTTTGCTCGAAAGTTTCTTGCATACTGTTTCTCACGCTCTGTACCCAATCTTCCATGTCGGTGCTGTAAAGGAAACCTGCCTTTATCCTTGAAACCGCGAACTGTATCAGATAACGGGACGAGCAACTTACTGCTTCCGGACGTCTAACGCTACCAAAAACAGGGCTGCTTGGCTATACTGTATGTCTCTGATTTTCCTGGCAATTGCTTTTTTATCCTCGTGACTCTTTGTGCTTGCCAATCGCCTTGGCTCTCCCTGCAGAATCATTAAACGCTGTTAACTGTAACGATACGAATCAATTTAGAGTATTCCTTTAGCATAGTACTCACCCCGACGCTCTCGTACAGTTTCATAAACTCTGTATCCGCGATATGTATATCGTGAATAATAACTGTTAGTATATGAAGTAGCTCTCTCATCTCGATAAGACTACTATTGTACAACCTATGCAAGTACTCCTCCGTGCATAGTTGCGATCGTACGGGGGGATTCACAGTCTTCAACATCTCTATCTGCCTTCTAATAGATTCCAGCAACGTACCGAATAATACATCGTCGAAAAACTTTGCAAATTCCTTTTGATAACGATGCTCCTTATCTTTATACTCGACCATAAGTTTAAGGCACTTTATTAGGGTCATTCTCTCGGAATAATAAAAATTCCAAATATCATCGATCAATGCTTTCGTCGAAGTGAAGTCTATCAGCTGAGATGCGAAAGTCTCTGTGCAATTGCGGTATTCATATTTTATAAAGTTACATACCAGATCCCACGTGATCGTAGCATCCAAATTCTGAAAGAAACGGCGAGCAAGTCAGTCTCGACGGTACTTGAAGGAAGGAGATTCAGCGGTATCTGTTGGTACTACGTACCAGAAGAGGGGCGAGTTTGCTAATCAATTCGTGCATCCTAGGGGAAGGATCATTCTTGGGAATGTTGAGAAGCGAGGCTTCTGTATACGGCTTGAAATACAGGAGACCCTCCTTCAGAAGTTTCGTTTCTTTTTTAATTTCATCTTCGACAAGTTGTTTCTCGCATCGACATACCGTGTCCGATATCAGAAACCATAATTCCTTACAGTACCTGTATTCCAAATAATTTAAACAGGATAACAGTCATTATCGCTACAGTAACATAAAACGTAGCGTTCACTTACGGTAAGGTTTCCACAGCGGGCACTTCCATGTTCAATACGCCGGTTTACATAGATCATTACAAATCTCTCACGAGATGGTTACAATATTTTAAATTCTAACGCATGCAGCATTTCGCTTTTATTATCAGCTGTTAAACTTATATTACAAAGAAAGATCGGCACGTAACCTTAAATACAGTGTTGAAAGCATTTACTTACTAGCATCAGCCGCATCAGCACAGCAGTAGCACGGTGCGCGCTTTTTTCAATCAAATCCGTTGAAAATCCGTTCGTAAAATTGATAGAAAGGTGTGTAGCCCATCGCTGATTGGTCGATCCATCGCGGTTTCCTAATAACGATTAACGAACGTAAACTAGGGACTCGAAAGAAGTTAGGTTGGCGCTACTGTCGCAAATTCCCGCCAAGCTAGGTTTCGCATCGCGGATTTTGCGATCGTACGTTAGCCGAAAAGTGAAGTGCGTGAAATTAAAAAAAGGTGGTGCGTTTGTGCCAAATTTTGGATTATTTTCACTCTGTAGAAGTAGTATAAGGTATGTACACGCTGTTGCGCATGTTTAATGCAATTTGGAATGTATATCTGTGCATATATCGCGCAATAGCCAGACGCGTTGAAACTTGCTAACGGAAAGGAAGGGGAAACTATTAGAAGACTTGTTACGTTTACAGTTTTAAAGCATACGTATCTAAATTTGAACGGTTTGGCCCCTGGATGTGCGCTTTTGCGAAATGGACATTCGAATGTCTGTATCATACATACATCCAGGGTAGAAGGGAATATAATTGTATCCCCCTGTATCAATAGCGGATGCATTCGTTCGATATGCTAGTTTAGGGATTCGTGAAGATTGAAGTTTTCATGTTGCCGCTGCGAAAGGCAGAACGTAGTACATCCATCCGCGGCTGTCGTTGTATTAGGAGGAAATTGCTGTTTGTAACACTTTGGAAAGAAAAATGGTTCTCTGCAGAGGAACAGGGGGAGAAAGGGTGAGCGCCATTGGCGAGAGAGATGTCAGATACATTTGTCAGAGGTAGTGGGTGTAACTACATACATACATACATACATACATACATACATACATACATACATACACAGGAACGCTGGTAACTGCTGCTAGTTCATCCACGAGATATTAGTTGCCGTTAAACTTTACACCTGCCTTTTTTGCACCGAGCTTCGTATCTACCAAAGCGAGTCGGTAATTTCGTTCATTTCGGAGTAGGTAGTGCCAGACTGCCAGTACATTTTACATTTGTCTCGGCAAAGGTTATCGTTTACACGAAAACACAGATGGCGCGCGCGATTAATATTTGTTCGCCTCGAGCACTTAATTTACGGTTCGTTCTTCTCGCTCATTTCTGTTGCCGATAGAATGTTCTAAATGATATTTATCTTGGGTAATCCATAACCGTAAATTGTAGTAATTGAAAGACAACAGAATAATATCGAGGGAAAAGTGTGTTGACAGGTATCATCCGAAAGATCATGCATCAGTCACCGATGATGCGATAGCACCCTGCACCACTAACCACCATAATCCGAATAACCACTAAACTTATGATAGTAAAGAAATATGATAGTATCACGTGGCAGCAAGTAATGAAAGAACGCGGAGAATATTTCGATCGCGGACAAGGAATGTGTATACATAATTAGGGTGAAGTAGTAACACGGTTGATTCTGTATAGGGATCGGACAGGCGGGTAAAGAAAGGATTGACGCTGTTGACGGTAAAAGAAGGTAGGTAGGCGCCGCGGCGCGTCAGAGCGCCGACGCGTAGCGTCGAGGCGGCCGACGTCGCGCCGTAGACGCTGAGCGTCAGCTAGTGCACGTTCATCTTGAACATTGAGCGCATCGTGTAGTTATCGGGGTCGGGAAAGGTTCGATAGCGTCGCGTCGGCTAGCTCCGCACGATGTTACAGCTAGCGTGAGGGAGCGGAAAATCGAGGAAACCGCGCTTTCGTCGGGACTACTATGCGCTCCTACGCTACGAACATTCTTGTAATCATATCTCTTCCCTTTCGGATACCTTTTACTTTCGACACGTAAATCGAGCACAATAACCGTTCCCCTTTGTCGTCGAACTCGTCCTTCGGTGCCCTTGGCTCCCCTTTGCTCTCCTTCGCTGTTGGCAAACGACCGAGCGAAGTCACAAACCGTTTCGCCGCTACAATTGCGTGTTGGTACCTACTCGGCGCTCTTCAAAGCCCCGACAGACGATTCCGATGAAACAGCGACAGAGACCCGTAGGATCCATCTTATCGATCGTTTGACTCGATCAGCACGCGACCCCTTCCAAGGAATACCTACGCGATACCGTTGCTCTGCGAAAGAAGCCACGGTAAAAGTCGAGCATCGAGCAATCGGGGAGCGAGACAACGGCACAGACAACGGCACAGACAACCGCGGCGAATATTTCATCGGGCTGGTGTAGTGCGCGCGTGTTTTCATAATGTATGGACGTCGCGATTCTTGTTACCGTGGATGCATCCGTCGGGAAATATAGCCACGGGAACACGCGGCGGTATCTGCTGACGCGCACGCAGTAGGTACATACCTACACAACACACCGTGTGTCAAAGGTACCTACACTCGCGTTTAATACGATTCCTCGGAATTCGAGCATGTTGCAGCGCGTACATGTGTGCGGCAATGCGGCTCTTGCCCTCCACTTACGCGGCCTATCTTTTCTAACGCGCCGCATCAACGATAGGTACACCACCGTAGTTGCGGATCGTCGTATGATTGATTGATCGCGTGACGATATTTCGTTATCGATAGTCGCGCCCCGTTCGATCGTTTCCCGTCGGTCGGGGTCACATGCAATTGATTCCGAAAACGAGCAGGTAAATTATCGAGGGCCGCTCGGATTTCGTTGCCCGTTCGCCTGTCTTGTTTATTTTTCCGGTCGGCGCGACGCGACGGTCAAATTTCGGCTCGCGTTACATTTCGGATAAACGTGGCACGTTACACAAATATTCCACGATCTGTCCTGTCCACGATCGCGCGCGAGCCTCAAGGACGCGAGGATGGGCAATTAATAGCGGTGGTTGTACGTTTCACGTTTTCACGTTTTCACGTTTTCACGTTTTCACGGTTTCACCGACAGGCTGCGGGGGTTTGTTTCGCTCGTGGCGTGACGGCACAGCGACGCAACAGAAACAAGGCCGAGTTCGCAAAGGGAGGATCGCGTCCCCTCGGAGCGTAGATCGGATCGCAGTCGGATCGCGTGCTGGCGAGCGGTAGAACACGTGTCGCAGTGTACAGGTGGTGAATCGACGTTGAGGTGGATAGTTGGATAGTTGGATAGTTGGATAGCAGTGTGAGCGTGTCGGTCCGCGATGAACTGAGCGTTCCGTTGGTGGTGGTTCTCGAGGGTGGCGGGAAAGGCAAAGGACTAGAAGGAAGAAGGAGGTAAATCGAAAGGGAGGATAAAATGAGGGCCTCGTTGCTGTTGCTGGGGGGCATCGTGGTACTCTCGGTCGCGGTCGCGAGGGCTCTTTCCTGTGTGTGCTCGCCTCTGGAGTGTGACATTCTCACGGACGAGGATTGCCCCGGAGGCCTCACCTGGGACCCCTGTAGGTAAGCTCTGCCAGTTTCTCTTTTCTCTGGCAACCCATGTTCCGGAAAATTACTTTTCGCGGCGACGAACCCATCGCATCGGTTCCCTCGCCTACAAGGTAGTTTTAATAACCGCCACGTTAATTACTTTTCGATCAGGGTAGTTGACGTTTATTACCGATACATCTCTTCGCTCTAGATTCCACCCCCGCGATACAGGTACATACGCTCTTTCCCTCTCTCTGTAGAAACATATTCACTCGCTAAACTTTCGCCAAACCATTTCGTTGCACGCTTGCGCGCGTGCACAGCTCGCACCCTCGCAATCAGTTCTAAACTCACGGTTTACGGTAATAAACGCGCGATAATGCGACGACGCTATTGAATAAGGCGGACGTAGAAGCGGGCGATGCTACAAACTTCGGACACTGCACAGTAATATCATTTTGTCGGCGATTACTCGCAACTAGTCTCTGGTGAGAATGCGAATGTACATCCGTTGGGTCTAGGATTGCCCCGACTCTGAGATTATCCCTGTGTATGCGTTAACCCCGGCCCGTGGCGCTCCAATGACCCTCGAATGCTCCTCGAATGCTCCTCGAATAGTGCTTCTTGACCTTTCAAATTCTCCAGAAGGTGTGTTCTCGCAGTCACTTTGTATATCAATTCGATTAGAGGCATCGTTGGATTTGGACCATCGTTGGGATTCCCCTCGCCTTGACATCGTTGCTTGCAACGATGCTCGGGAACGGGAACGGGAACGGGAACGGGAACGACGTACATCTCGCGTATACAAGCTCGATCGCGAATCGAACGAGAAATTGTTTACCCATTTGTCGCCTCACCAAGGCTCAACGTCTCGTTGCAGAGAAAAGGCAGTGCGCCTGGGCTCGATAACTGAAAATAGGGGTCTGTAGTACCTATTGGACATTTAATTTAACCGCGATCGGAATGATGGTTGTATTTCGAGGTGATCGAAACGGATTTTAGTTACCGGAGGTGTGTTCGGCCAGAGGCGACTTTTCATGAATGGATTCTTGGCTCCTTTTCAGAAAGTCCAACGTTCGCCCGTGTGCCGTAATCATTTCGTGGAGTCGCGGGCGATTAAAGTTTGTGGTTTGTGGTACAATAAGGACTCCCGTCCTCTTTCACGGAGAAGAAAAAAAATTCTGTTCTCTGGTAGCGCAGCGCCCTTTGTTCGAACGCCGCCGGCGAATTCCCTTGTGGTATTAGTGGTGTGCCGATGAAAAATAGGGCATGATAAAGCGAGGCGTGTACGTTCAGTTGGAATCAGGAACGAACAAAAGCATCCTACGCGGAAATTTTATGCCGTTGCCTGCTCGTCCATGGGATCCACTCATTCATTATTCGCGTCGGTGTTTAACATATTTTGTACTTAACAATAATAAATCAGCCGGATAATTAATTAGCCTAGCTGCGATATTGAAACGAGTGGATCGAGCCAGTACATAGTTAACGTATGCACATATTTTATTATGTTTTATTATGCACATAAATTATTATTATTATTATTATTATTATTATTATTATTATTATTATTATTATTATTATATTTTGCTGTGTCGATGGAGCGGATTGGTACTTGCGTGATTAGGTGCATCAAGGCCCAAGGGTATGCTCGTTCTATAACACGAGAATTACCGAATTGCCACGGAAGCGAGGGAAAGATTGAAAACGGGCGAGATAGTCCGACAGAAGCAGTTATACATACATTTTACCCTGCCGGACGTTCTCGAATTGAATAGGTGTACCTAACGTTTATCGCGACAAAGAATAAAATTGCTGGAAACTCCTGCGGATAGAGTGAAGTCGGTCGATTGTTCCACCGGAGCTCGCGAAGATAGAGGATAGCGAGCATAGTAGACGAGTTATCTCGAAGAGCAGAGTGCCGCTCGCGGATTTCGCGTAGGGTAAACATTTTACGACAGTCGAATGTCGAATCCTCGGGCCCTTGGCGCGTTCTGCTACATCCGACCTCGCATTGCGATAGCATCGTAGATCGTAGCACGCTGTTAGTAGAGCGAACCTACGACGAACCACTTCCGTTTTATTTCTTCCCCTTCATTCTGATTCCCCACGATCCTCGATCCTTTGCTCTATCGATTGCGAGCAACGCCATTTCACGATTTCACGATTCACTGCCTGCGTTCCTTCCGGCGTTTAACGCTCCAATTACATTTTCCCACTGGACAATAATTAGTATCCCGTGTGAATTTGGAAATTCAGGAGAAACCTATATTGTGTTGTTTCTCGTTCCTCTCAAGCGCTTGCTTGGATCCCGACCGCTCAGTTTCCGCGTTGCGCACGATATCTCGCGATTCTTTTTTCGCGTGTCTCGAACACTCGCGGCCAGAATAGTTTAAGCACTTTTGTCCCGATGCAACGAGTAATTTAGTCGCGGTCCGCCTAACGGCCTCGTGTAATCGCGTAAACGCGCTCAAAGCTTTGAGCTTTGCGGCGCATCGTTTCCCAGGCCATCTCTGAGCTTCGACTCGGAAAAGCCTGTCTCGCGTTACGAGTAGCATTATCCGACAAACGCTAATTGTTAGTGGTGGGGGAGAAGTTGCATGGCAAAAATTGTTTCCCCTTTCTTCCTCCGCGCGCATCTTCGCAAACATACTATTGCACGATCTCCGTTGAATTCAATCAACTGCGGAAACGCGCACAATTGAAAATTCTTCGCCGATAGCAATCTGCAGCTCGGAGGCGCGGGTCTTTCCGAGAAACGGAAACGGCGATGATGCGCCATGTAGAAACATGTAGGGCGAGAAATAGGAAACTGTACAACTCCTACTGTATTCGGAATTTATTGGAAAATGTTTAGCACGCAACGCCGTTCCCAATCCGTTGTTTCGTGGTATTAGGATTAGGAGCAACTATGTACCTATTCGAAATATGTATGTACTTACATTGCGTCTGCAGCGCACTGTAGGTATAGCTAGCCAAAATTGTTTCGCGCACTCGGTAAAGGTAATTGATAATTTATCCCTCGACATATCCGGTAAATAGTTGGTTAAACGACGAGAGGGACAAATCTCAGGTCCGGAGTTGCGCGTGTTATAGAGGAAGATTGTTCCACGGATAAAATGGGAGAAAAGCAATATAAAAGGATTGATTGTCCTCGATCCCGTGGCGAGACGGAGTAATAAAATTGCTCGTCGTTGTCGGAAATTTTCTGCACGGTGCGCGGCTGGTTCTCTTCAAGTCCTGCTTCCCTTTTTTTCCTCTACTTGCTGCCTCTCTGTTTCGGTTGCTTCATCTCCGTTAGCATTATCTTTGGATAGTCGCGAGACTTTCCACGACCCGTATAAACCGAGCTGAATGTCGTTTGCTTCCAAGTGGCTTTATTACGTTTGAGCCTCGTTTTCATAACGGCGGAGAATATGATACGCGACGGGATCTCGTGTTTGTTTTTATGCGATTCCACGGTACACGCGCGTCGCGTGTAAATCATCAACCGAGTAGTAGAAATAATAGAAATAGTATAAATTGTAGAATTAAGTGTCTCGTATGATTTTCAGATGCTGCAAGGTTTGCGCCCGCGTCGAGGGAGAGCCATGCGGCGGTCCATTCGGCTTCTCCGGAAGTTGCGCCGACGGTTTGCAATGTGTGATCAAAAATTTGCTGCCCAACACTCGGGAGGTGGACGAAGGAATCTGTACAAGTGAGTTACACTGTCTTCTCATTGAAACGTAATCGGTAAATCCTTTCGCGAAAGCAGTTCAAGAGCGGAAAAAAGATTTTCAGAATTTCGTACGCTAACGCAGCATCGTTTTCCATTGCGCAACCATTGGCAATCCTGCAGAAATAGCGGCGCGATTGTTCGGTCGAGTGCGTGAATGCACCGACGTTCGCGTTTAACGAGAACGAGAGCGAGAGCGATGGAGAGCGACAACAGTCGCATCCGAATTTTCTACTTCCTCCCGATACATACTAATCTTTACAGTTTAAAGTTTTACATCGTTATGCGGCGCTTTTAGTGATAATAATGGGGTTTCCATGGCGGTGCAGAAACAGCCGATATTGACATGTCCCGAATACATTACGAGTACCTAATTGTTGTGTGACGTTAATGATAGTTGAACGAGGTAAAAGAAAAAGTGTGCTCATTCAGTGATCGTGTTGAAACGACGTTAACGGGCCACGGGGACGGTCTTTTGCGGTCGTGATAATCGATACGGTGTGGTAATAATAGTATTCCACCGAGGGCATGTAATAATACACCAGATAGATTACAGAAATATTATTCGATGCGCTTCTCAGAAGCGATTCTGGTTTTTCGCCCGACATACGGTATCGCGACTCGCGAGGCGAGCGTCTAGAAGTCTAAACACTACTTTAGTTTCACTCGCCGAGAGTAAACACCTTATCGGAAAGATACAGTATTAATCACTTCGTTCGTGCGTTCCTATCGCTCTCGGTGAAATCGATTGCTTCTTCTACAGGCCGTAGTCAAGCGTAATAACGTAGAAACGCGGAAGGTTTAAATACATCCTGTGCACTGTGCAGTGAATCAATGTTGTTTGATGCTCCTCCAGTTTTCAAACGGGCAATCCTTTTGTTCGTTCTATAAATGATCCTCGTATTCCCCGTTTTTTTTTTTGTCACGAGCATTCCCGGGTGCACGGGGTGATCGAAGCAGTTGAATTGATTTCGTGTAAAACGGAATTTAAAACAGTTTGATCCACCCGTTTGCATCGTCGACAATCGCGGACGGGACGCTTCCTTATCTTCGTTTCTTAGTTTATTTAATACATAATCGATTGGCTGCCGCGCGCGTCGACAAACTCACATTGTATAGTAGGTGCAGGCTTTGTTCCGTTCTACCAGTGGCCCGGCCCGGCACCCAGTCATCTTTTCTTTTTATTTCTTCCTCGACCCCTCCGCTACTTACCTCTTCTTTGAAAGTTCTTAACACTTTGAAGAAGCCGAGCCGTGACTGCGGACCGAAGAGAAGCGAACGAGACCGCTCTGTCCACCAATTTAATTGAACAATTTCTCCGCGGCAACGCTGGCGTCGTTATTACTTCGTTTCTTGTGTTCGAGAGGAAAGCCACGATAATATAAGAAAACTCGGGCAAAAGACTGGTGGATTTTTCTCGAGGGGAGAGAAAGGATAGCTCTTTTACAGGTGCTCGAACGGCAGGGGAAAAGTTGAGGTACTCGGAATCGTAGCAGAGTATTATCGCTAGCTGGTCGTTATAATTTCCGGACGAAACTCGGACGTCCGGGCGAGAAAGGTCGTAGTGTGCACAGCGACGTCGCCGAGGCGGGGACAAACTAACGATCTGTTTAGAATTCCAGATTTTATTAACACTTTCGCATGAGTGAGCGTAACGTTGGCTGTCGTTGCGAGTGGCATCCGGCCAACTTCGCGCAACAGTCGCCCCCAACTTTTTTCAACTCCCTATCCGATCGGTAATCCTATAAACTGACACTTGCCTTAGCGCGAAATCGTGAGTAGCCAAGCTGCTCGTTATCGTTCCGCTCATTTCTTTCCACTATCTTTAATGTAGATACCTACTTAGGTACAATTAGGTACAATTAGGTACAATGTACATATACCTTTTAGGGTAATTGCGGGAGAGATGCCGCACTTTTATGCGCCCCGTATCGGAAAGGTACCTAAGTCGACTAAATGATGTTTTTAATGTTAAAAATTCAAAAAAGGCTTTCAAAATAGATACCGTGATATCTCAAGTCAAATTATTTATTTTTTAATTTCAAATTTGATAATCCACATATATTTGTGGGCTTTTTACTCTTTTTTTTTTCACATTTTATTTTCATTTTATGTGTAATGAATGTGGAAGGAAGAAGAAAAGACAATTATATTTAGAAAAGCAGAAATAATATCTGCACCTATTTATTTCTCCAATTTTATTGTATTTTATAACTGTATAAATTAAAAAGGTGTTTCATTTTATTTTGCTTTTATTAATTTTTTTAAAATAAAAAGTTCAAATTAACAAGTTTAAATGGAAAATTAAACGTTTTTTGAAATGCGTCACCACTCCCGCATGTACGGCGTCTCTCTTAAAAAAGGATGTTTTTAGGTTCAGTTTTTTAACGTAGTTGCTGAATAATCTATTAAACTCAAGAATTCTTTCAAGTTTCGTTCAAAACTAACTTCGAATACAAGAAACCCTTCTACTAAGTTTAAAATCGATTTGCCACTTAGTTATCGAGAAATTCTTATTTAAAGTTGATGCATTTTAACACAGTGGCATATGGCAGAGTCGAAAGAGACAGGATAATAGTTTCAGTTTTTCTTCTGAAACAGAAAGACTATATTCAACAAGTATACCAAAATTGGCACGAAAGTACATAGAAATGTCACGAAATGAGTTTAATAATTTCTGCGAAACTGACCACATGGTTTCTTTGTAAATGCCCATAAAAAATAGGTTTATGTGCAGATTTTTTAGAAACTACGTAGACTAGTCAACGTGGCAACGTCGCACAATCCATATGTTCAGACATTTAAATAGCGAACGACGATTCAAATTCATATGAACATTTTTTCTGACATTTCGGTTATAAAAGACGCCCCGAATGAATGCAACGTTGTCAGATCTGCTGCTCCAATTCACTACGCTAACTAATTTAATATCCTATTTTCGTATTACAATTATTTATATTAACAATGAAATTTTTAAAATATATATACATGATGTTAAAAATTATTATTATTCTATAGTATCATACTACTTTATATTTATCGTTTATTACCCAACTCTAATTTTAATTTTAAAAAAATAAATGTTATCGGCGCGTGGCTCGGTCAAACTGACTAAAAGCTGTTTTGCAAATTTTATGATATAATTTCCAACGTTTCGGTCAATATCGAGACCATTATCAAGGAATTAATATTATCAAGAGAAAACTGCGTTCACTTTTAAAACAAAATTTTTCCGCAACGTATTCGACGTCCGGACCACGAGTCGGTTGGAGAGTGACTGACCAACACCAACTCTAATTTGACTAACATAATTGGTGACAAATATTAAAATTTTGGTTTTCTTTAATGCTAGTAGTAGCACAAGATGTTCAACTAATAATATGTACCTATCCTCGGGAAAAAATTTCATTTTGCGTAAGGTGCGGAAACTCTGCCACTCCTTGTCAGGCATTCGCACGGTTCATTAGAATGTTTATTTAAAAAACGGGGGGATAACAGCAAAATAGTTGCAGTGGATGTTCAGGGGAGAATGAGGCAATCGCGGTCAGTTGGCAATGGCGGTCAGTATTGTTATTATAAAACGGTATGTCCGAAATGTAGAATTTCTTTTCCTTACGTTCCACGACATCATTCGCTATATTGTCGAACGATCTCGCCTTCGTTGTTGCTAAGCAACCAAGGAAAACTAGCCTTTTTGTGTTTTCAACATCGTCGATGTAATATTTCGTGTACACAACATAAGAGGTAAGTACTAATTCTGAAGCGGCGCGACTATTCTCATAGTCGCCTTGTGGCCTCTGGGCCCATTCTGAATGCTCTGGATGGGACTCAGCGGATGGATACATTTGCGGAAAATGTAGCAGCTCCTAGACCGCAATTGCCCGCAACGTGATCGCTATTACCCGTAGGTGTAGACGATGACGGAAAAACACATATTTTTTTGTTTTTTGTAATTTCATTGAATAAATCAATATAAAATTAATTATTTTCGTATCCTACGTATAGGTTGATAGTTTAAGTTTAGAAAAAAATCATTTTCAAGAAATATTGCACCTTATATCTTCGTTTTATTACAATTATTGCTTAAGTGACCGCCATTACACATTCTCCCCTACGTGACACGGCTCTGTTTTATTCGTAACGCGTGTACAGCGGTTCCGATGCTGTTTGTCGTGTTCATTTCCCTGGATGCTTATTGCTACAACAGACCAACAGACCGAGTCCATTTCATCTGCCATTTGGTAAAGTGTGATGTGATTGCCTGTAAGTAAAGCAGTCGCTGGCAAGCTACGTGCTCGCCGTTCAACCGTTCCACGGACTTTGAATCGCGGACTACGATAGTTGAAAACTCGTTGAAAGAGTTTTTCGTGCCACGCGGTAGCGGAAAATAAAGGAGTGGCGCGACTCGAAATCTCTTCTCTTCCACGGCTCAACGCTTTCCAGATTCGTGATCCAATAGCTCATGAACGCCTCGCTACTAATTACTCGCGCCATCTTCTCATTATTATCTTAAAGTGGCAGGTAATTGAATTTCCTCGTGCCGTAAATCACCATTACCACCTCGTCTTACCCTTTCTATAGGTAGCTATGAAAGGTCGACAGAGAGAGGGAGAGAGAGAGAGAGAGAGAGAGAGAGAGGTAGCAGAGAACGCGCTGCATGGATTTGATTTTCGTTCTTCGCTCTCCGATATCACGCGCGTTCGCTCGCTAGACTTTTTCTTCTCCATTCCTTTACGCGATACGTTCATGGCCGTTCGATTTTAGAATCTTCCCGCGAATAATTATTCGCAGCCGGTCCCTTTTATCATTGACTCCGTAAAATCTTACTCCACGTCTACTCGACGAGCCAACTCAGCCAACTCAGTCAACGCCTTGGCGGCAAGGAGGAACAAACAGAGAGGATGTGAAAAAGAAATCGGGTTAACTTCTCATAGACGACCCATGCAACTCTGCCACTAGGAATCGTTCGCCCCGCTGACAGAAAGTTTGTCGTAAACTTTACCCCATAAATAAAAAATGAAATTCGCAAGCTACAAGTTGTTACCTCCTGGATATATGTACGTACACACGTGTCGTGTATACATTTATTGTACATACATACAGGATATACGCGCGTGCCACGCGTCCCCTCCGTGTATCGAATAGGAAACTCGGAGTTTTATATGCTGTTTTATGCGTTGGCAGATGTAAAAAGGGGTAGATGTAATCCCTAGTAAGGAAACTCGGGAATATCGGGAACGGCATTCGAAGACTGCTGCACGTCGGATATTCGTTTGCGAGCCGCTTTTCTTCGACAGCTGTTGTAATTTAATTTTATAGCTTCAGCGTGGATCGCAAATTGTCCTACATACTGCTAAATTACCCGCAAAATGAGCCCTCTCGTCTCGTGGCGAGGGTTTTTCGCTGCATAAATCAATGGGGACAGTTTTAAATCAATTTTCACGATGATTCAGCCGACCACGTTATCCAGAGGCTAGGTTGGGAAACGTTTAAGAAAAGAGCTGAACAGACTCGAACCGGGGATATGCATACGCCCGCGCCCGTTGAATTTAAGCCGATGCATATGCACTGGTACTTGACGTGGAAGCTCAGGTGCTCAGTATTCATGGAATATCGTTGCTCGAACGCAAGAGGTCGTCGTTGTATGGGGGCAGAGGGGTACGGGGACCGACAAATTAGTTTAGCTTCTTTATATTTACGTTGCCGTGGTTCCATTGAAAAATGCTCCCTCGGGACACACAGGCGTAATAAAAGTTGAACGCTAGACTGCCGCTCGCCATACCATTGGTGCTGTGTCGATCGTTCATAAAAAATTTCGTTTCAATTAACATTCTGTGAGCACATTTACCCGTGTCGCGTGCAAACTATGTCCGCGGATGATTACACTTATAAATTGGCTAATATCGGGCTACCGAACGCGCAGTTCAATGTGCCGGTGCTCGCGGTGATCCCGGCGATCGCGCCGCAGATATAATTGATGTTTATTACTACGATTTGTACAACGCGCAGCTCAATTAACCTGTGATTTACCATAGCGATCCGGCAGCACGTTTCGCGTAACTTGCTCTCTAGATCGAGCCCGTCATTCTGGCTAAAAGTTGCAATCACTGCGATCCTCGTTCCACTCAGTTATCTCGAGTCTCGACGCTCCCTCCAGAGGAACACAAATGGAGATCGGAATCGAATTAACTTTCTAAATTGTTCGCACAATTTCGCGCGGATTTCGGATTCGTTGGGGCAGGTACCAGGGGCTGGGCGTGCAGAGGGGTAGATTTGCGTGGGGTAGCATTTTTCTCCGAGCAGTACTCGCTAATAAAGATAGCTTATCCGAAATATCGAGCGGAGGAAAGAAGGAAGGAAGGAAGGAAAGAAGGAAAGAAGGAGAGGTTGGGGTTCGCGGACAAACAGCGAAGCGTAAAGGGGAGACGATCATTATCTTGCGATAGGACGCTGGTTAGGGTCCATTGTAACGAGACAAGTCTGTCTCTACGGTCCCAGTGCGACCAAGAAGAAAAAAGGACAAGGAAGAAGAAGGAGCGGGTGGCTGATATCTGAACATTTACGGGCCATTTCCCCGCCGCTGCTCATAATGACGTTATTGCCTTTTTGGAAGCTCGCTTAGGAGGGGGTCGGCGGGAAAGCGTATCTGAATCCGTTAACCACCGACATTATCGGTTTTCGGCTGATGCGCCGACGATGTAAATTCACTGGAATCATTCAGTGCCCGTGACAAATATTGCCGGCTCCCTTGGTTCCCTGTCGCGGAAGAAAATGTCCCGACTGTTGGTCTAAAATTGACTCCGTTTCGTTTACACGAACGATATCAATCTCCCATGGTAGCTATAGGTATGTGTGCGCATGGAATTTCATCTCCGAGCGACACGAACTTATCGTACCATGTACATTCGAATGTCGTTTAAATAGGTTTTGTTCGAAAAGTGCTTTATATCGCTCGCTATTGAAAATACTTTTCATCCCTTCTCGTGTTACGTTTCGTTTGGGCGATATTATCGAGTATGTCAGCGTATCGTGCTATTATTGAACGGAGCGCAAAGGGGAAATCGACTCTTCTGTTTTATCGAGACGGCAGGCGCTTTTTCCGCTTTGCCGGACTATACACTATAGCTATACATCGCTTCGCTTTCGACGTATTTTCCTGTAGCGAGTCGAATGGTCGTCGCGTGATCGGTCATCCTTCGGTGGCCCATTTAGAACTCGGGTATCAATCGAGATAGAAACATTGGGCGATCCTCGACGAGCCCGATGGCCACGGCAAGGATTTCGCTCGTCAACTAGCGTGTAAACGGAAACGTTACTCGCAGCAGGGTTTCGCTGGTTTCGACGATACGAGTGTACGTACTTACGTATGCACATACGCGCGTGCACGATCGATGCTATGATCTACGATACTCTGCGTAAATCTTGGGCAAGGTAAGAGAACGGAACGGGTGGAGCAGCTCTTCGATCGCGCGCTCTGGCGCTAAGTAAACCACGGTAGCTCGATTTCTTCTTTTCGTACGGCTGGCGGATTAAAAATGAAATTATGCACGCTCGGAGAGCTGTTGCGGTGAAATATTCACCGTAACACTATCTTCGCGAGCCAGCTATGCTGTACATACAAGTACGTGCACATATACATAACGGCGTGTACGGTACGCATCGTTTGCATGGTCGCAAAGTGATATCGAGCTCGATTAACCAGCGCGAGCACGCCCTTACCTCTTACGGGTAAGCTGAGATCCTCAGTCATCCATGAACAACGTTTATACGATCAATTAATCGCGACACTTCAAAGCGTGCTGTACGGAACGCCCGCGCCATTCCACGGCCACTTATCCAATGATTTTTCACAAGAAATTTCGCGTTTCTCAGTGAAATCCTTGCCCCTTCACCATCTTCAAATGTTATGATAAAAAACGGAGTAATGGCTCGGGAAGTAGGGGAAGTAGGGGAAGTAGGGGCATGATGGGGAAGCTAAGGAAAAATGCAGATAAAGTGATGATTGTACCTATTAATTAAGTCTTTATTACTCCAAATACAATTATAAGTTAATGATTTAACATTTGTTACACACTTCGGACTATCTTAGGTCAGGCGTCTAAGTTATTAAACTTTACAAAACCGATGGAAAAAAACTGTTTTGCCCCTGCCGCGGGATAAAATGGGGTACCGAAATCATTTGCCTAAGTATTTTATAAATTCTAACTAAAAATAACGAGATTTATTTGAATTAAATTATAATAGAGAACGATGACGTTGCTTAATCTCACATGAACAAGCATGATACGGGGAATGATGGGGTACCCCGACCTAACCCCATCTTGCCTCAAAGCATCGTTTTCCAAAGATTAATATATTTGTACAACAAATAAGGAAATATTGAAATTTTCAATATGACTTACCGTTCTAAAATATATATTTATTTGAAATCTTTTTATCACACGAAATAACGGTTCACAGATATAAATAAAAAAACACACTATTATAACACAGTGGCCTCCTAATGATGTATTTGTCACGTGCCTAGCATCTTTTAATTAGGGTTTAGGGAGATACCCCATCTTACCTCGCTACCCCGTCATGCCCCGTCATGCCCCGTCATGCCCCGTCATGCCCCCATTTCCCCCATGTAGCGGCCGGTTTGGGGATCACAATGCCATTGGGCGACGCGATCTACTCATTAAATATTTACTCGGATTTAAAGCGTGTGCGTTTATTTGAATAAAATACCGTCCACTTATGCGTCGGATAGCATTACGCGGTCGCGTATTATTACCTATTCAATTTATGCGGACATATTAACCGAATAGAATGCACGGGAACGGAATAATACACTGTCAGCGGTGTCAATTTTCATAAATGTTACTATCGCCGCGGTCAGATAAATAAAGGACATTTTGCGAGGAACGTCATCATCGCCGCTTCGAAATGACCACCGATGAGCTCCTCGGCCCACGCGCGGAAAGCGCGAACGCTTCGCTCTGTTTCCACCAGAAATCATATTAAATTTCGAAATTTATGGAAAGGAGAGCGGCAGCAGGAGAGGCGCAAATATCATCGAAGCAGTTGAGAGAATTCCACGGGCCGCAATTAATTTCGTTGGAGATTTCTAACGATACTGATAATCACCATCCCGCGTGGAAATTCCATGTAATTCGATAAACGGCCACGCTGAAAAAGCGCGTCTTTAATCAGGATCGTCGAAACAACGAGAAATATGATATTCCGCGACCGGCGCGGCGCTGAAAGGAAGGCGTATTCGCGAGCAGTCTCGCTGAATCGTATCTGGCGTGGCATCGAGCCGCTGCAGAATTCCGGATCGTACTTAATGGAACGCTATCACGAGATCGTGTTTTATCGGATGCTTCTGAAAAGCAGCCTAATCGCTGGGCATTTCGCGAAAGCATCCCAAGGAAGTAGGTAGACTGGACGGTGGTGCATTCACTGGTTTTCAGTCGTGATTTCTGATTGTTTTTCCGTGGACCTGTAGTCTTACTTCCTCGAAGCGTTTGTTAATGTCCTCTCGGGGAAAAAGCGCCGGCGTTATCTCGATTCCTGCGTCAAGGGACTCGTTCCTCGCCTTTTGTTCCCGGAAATTAGAGAGCGACAGAGCGTTCAAGTTCGCTCGAGTAGAGGACGTCGACGACTTGGATCGAGCGGAGGGCGATAGTTGCATCGGTAAAAGTTATTGACCTAAAAACGCCGGTGTCCGGTACGGGCAAGTTAAATGAACCCGTGGCGACGCGACGGCAAGTCTGCGGAACGAATCGAAATGTAGTATGTCGGAAATAGTTTGTCGGCTGGAAGCACGGCGAAATCTCCAGATTAAAATACTGCTGTTTTTGTTGTTGCATCGCTTCGCGGAAGCCTGTCATCGGTGAACCGTTCTGCGTTTACGTTTACGTTTACGTTTACGTTTACGGGGACGCGCGATTCCGCGGGTGCTCGTGAAAAAAAAAATGCCTCGCTCTGGATTCACAGCCGGAGGATATGCATACGCGCGGCAGTCAGCGCACAGCGCACAGCGCACACTCCCGGCCAGGGCATGTTTTATGTAGCAGCGCGGCGCGGCAATGAAAACCCTTAACGCGGAAGCGCGATTCATCCCTCGAACGGCGAAAGTGCCGCGACTGGCCCCTTCCGAAGCACGCATTTCTTCAGCCCTCCCCGACAATTCTCTGCCCCGGCCGGCCTCGTATTTTGGCATTACGTAAACCCCCGTATTCACTACCCTCCGGCTCGCGAAACCCATTGCAAGCCGTCGCTTGAAATACTACCATCGCATTTACAGCGCACCGCGCCTCGCTTTCTTCGAATATTCATAAAGCAGACGATGAAGCCGCTGTGGCGAGTCTTTTTGCCTTCTACATTCTTTCGCGCTACCCTTTGATTCCGCTTTCCCTCGACAACTCGCGTACCCGCGAATGCCAGTACCTACTTATCGATAGGAGAGCAAAATTATTCAGTAAAAACGACTGTTTCGAAAGAGTCTCTTTCCACGAATATTTTCCCCTTTGAAATGTATCTTCGTGTCCGTTAGGGAGTAGGCACATAATTATGAAGTGGAGCAGGCAAGAGGAGAGAAGGCAGAAGCGCGCGTTAAGCTTGCTTTTATGCAGAGAGATATTCAAATGTAGACTGGCCGTTTTTCTCGCCAATTAGTCGAAAACGCTTGGCAGTTTCAGCTGCCCGAGTGGGTGATAATGTCGCGAAAGCTTGATTGAGCACTTCTATTTAAAGATTCGTTGGACATAGTGGCACGCGCGGGAGGGACTAGCGAGCGACGCCCGTCATAGTCGGATATTTGATTCGCTGTAGGGGTGCAATAAAATCGCAAGGGTCCGCGTAATAGTTGGGCTGCGGTCGGATGCAGGATTTGGTCGGGCTCGGTGACCGATAGCGGCTCGGGCTCGGCGTCCAGGCGGGGGGTAAGCTCGTTTCGAATCAAATAAACCAAGAATAGTCCATTTCGAAGGACGGATGTTGGCCTGTAAAGGTGGGTGCATATAGGTTGCTACGGACTGTTCGCCACACGTGGAATATCAGCGAATGCAGTGGCCCCTGGTATAAACACTAGTTTGCGTCGGCCCGTGCGAGTTTACCTCGCGCGGATACACGTTATACATATTCCGCTTACACTTTATACAGATTTATACACGGAGTAATGCAGACACACGCCCGCGTACTTGTGCCCGGGCGTAAAAATACGAGTCGCGCCGCTGTGGAAATGCAACGACGCGAGGCGACGCGATTTTATGCGCCTTTTACCTACCCTTTTCGAAGCGCAAAAATCTGGTAGCCACGGTAATTTCCGATCCATCCTTCTAGATCGAGGACGAATCGGTTTGTTCGCTCGATTTGGCTGGACTCGGGTCGAATCGGCAATTGGAATCCACTTGCGCTACGATTTGCATTGAGCCTGGTCTAACCCGGAAGGGTAGCTTTAAGCCCGCGTTAAAAGCGACTCGCGAGGTACGGGAAGCAGGTAGGTACTGTTACGCGATGACCCGATTTCTACGCAGTCGAGGGCGTCGAGGGCGTCGAGGGCGTCGAGGGCGTCGAGGCCATCCGAGGGCGTAATTCCATTTTGAGGAAGGGTCAGGACGGCTTTGGTCTCTGCTAATGTTTTCCTGCGTGGAAGAAAGAGCTCCGCCTTTGTTAATTCACATTTTTACTCGGGGCTACGGTATTGTTAACGAGAAGGTAAGAAACGTAACTCTCGGCCAAGATTAAGGAAAGCACGTGACCGGCTTGCGATATCGACGGAGAAAAACCGTTGCGGGTAGGTAACTCTGTGGACTGTACATTTCACAGTTGGCGATTGTTGGTTCGAAAGCTGGTGTGTGCTGGCGGGAAGGCGAATGCAAGCGGAGAAGCCCAGTTTCTCAACGTCAAGTAACAAATCTTGAGAACGGCTCGTAAGCGTGCGCCCTGCTGGATGGCATTCCTATGCAATGCTTCGCCTATAAGTATCTACAGTGACCTTCCAGTAACCGTGCACCCTACTCTACTCTACTCTGCTCTACTCTGCTCTACTCTGCTCTACCCCTCGAATTCTGTAGGAAGGAAAGGAGTACACGAGCGCAAAAGCCCATAGATCACTGCATTGCGATTCGACCAGGTCCCCGCATAGAAAGTCCGATACAGCTTCGTGCCTGTTCAGATCGAACGTATTTTCCTGTGGCGTTCCAGCGCAAAAGAAATCCAACTATGTATCCTCATTTCCCCGCAATGCCACCACCGGGAAATGGCCACCGACCAATCTTACCACCTCCCTTTTTTCCAATCTTTTTTCACCTATAACCGCGGGACATTTCTTTTCGCCCGCGCCAGACGATTCGTAAAACACCCCGGGTGGACCGTGTATTCTCTACCTACCTACGATTAGAGTAAAGCCCGGAATGCAAGAGGTGGTGGATCGCAAGACGAATAAACGTAGACGTGCTTGCAACCAGCGTCGGTTTTGGAATCGCAACCGCAGGACGATTCCACGGGTGGTGGTGTGGGTGGGCACGGATATCGCTATTATTCGTGGTACGGTGGCTTCGTAGGAAAGCGTGCAAATATATTTCGGCCTTGACGTGTGCACGGCAGAGAGGAGTAGTTAAGCCAAGAATTCGTCGTGTACCCTGCGAGGTGCATAGTCCGTCGGTCTGTGTACGCCAGCAATCGATTACTTGCTTTATTTCGCGTGAGCCGTTGGGACCTCACCAACCTACATATGTTATGTTATTACACTGGCAAGCGTTGCTGCATGCGCGGGTGTAGGTGGGATGGGTGCGTTTGCATCAGTGCGCTCGCGTACTCGAGGATATGAGGCCGAGCTTGACGAGGCATGGCGGGACGGGGCGGAGCGGAATTCGTGACATTACGCGAAACGGTGGGAGACAGCAGATCCGACGGGAGAGACGCACGATGTTATAACACCGATGAATGCGCCAGATCACCTGGATGCATCCATCCGATGGATTTTGGCATTTTAAATCTGATAGGGTACTCATCGAGAACGAGCAAACACGGGTAAATTGCAATTTTTACTGTGTCGCGAAAGGCTATCCTATGTATGGTAGGGTAGGGTGGGGCTAAAAGTCCGGCGGGTAAAAAGTCCCGAATTCAAAATCTCTATCCCTAAACAAGGGAACAGTTTTCATAATAAGATGGCCAAACTGTAAACAAATGATGCCAAAGTCTTTAAACAGTGTTTTTGTTTTAGTTGAGCGATTTTCTTTAGTTTTTAGTTCAAAGTGTGCCTCTGACTTAGGGTAAAGGCAGGTAATATGGAACATCTGATTTCAATAGCTTGTCAAAAGTAGGGGAAGTTTTGTTTTTTTTCAATAAAATTCACATGAGGGTACGAAGGAACTAATGCATAATCATATTTACTAATAGTCAAATGTAAAAAAATCTAATTGTTTTGCAATTATGGTAAAAAAAACTGAAGAGTGAAAATCGGCCGTTCGAAAAAATGGGTCCTAATATGGAACACCTAGGAAATTTGCAAAGAAAACTGAAAAATCTTTATTTTTTTTTTACTAAAAATGAAGATTTATTAAGTCGAAGATACAAATAAATAAATATACATGATTTTTTAAGTTTATTCCTGCTTTCTGCGTCTCCTACACGTTGGGCACGTGAATAATACGTCGGAAGCCCCACCATTCTTCGTGTGCCCACTGAAAGCAGCGAAGACATTGGGTCTACTTTTCATTATCATTATTATTATAATATCCATCGCAAAATAAGCATTCATCTATTTTACTCGGTATGTTCCATATTACGTACCTACACACATGTTCCGACGAGAAATTAAGAATTATACTAAGAAGAAAATAACTTTATTGGTAGGTAAACTATTGTTGAATAATCAAGAACACATATATTTAATGATAAATTATATCAAAATAATACTCTGTAACATACCTTCACTACAATATTTAACTGTTTGATGCACTTTTCTGAAACTTGTACACCCCACGAAAAATATAAACGTTTCTCTTCCAATGATGGATACCCGAGTGATGCTCAATTGTCAGTATCCTCGTGTATTGTGTCTAGGAATCTACTTAGTTATAGGTACACGATTGCCTGAAAAGTAAAGTCATGCTTTCCTTACGATATTAGATACCAAAAAGAATTGGTTTAATAAATATTTGTTGATTTGAATAGAGTTTTTTACTTATTTAGTTTAATATTACATGAAAAGACATTAGGGACTTTCTACCCTATGCAATGAATTTTTTGCCCCGTGCGTGGGGCAAGAAGTCCATTTTGCATTGACACATACATTTTGTGGTACCTATAACTCAACAGAAAATAACAATATCAACAGACGAACTTCGTGAACGTAAAGCATAATAGTTATAATTTATACAAAATAACACCAGATATCTCTAGATTGTTAGTACTAAATTTTACATAGGTTTATACGAAAAACGGGACTTTTAGCCCCACCCTACCCCAGCTACTATGCGCGTAGGTGTTGTCTCACGATCGAATCACTCTCCTCTACGTATCGCGACTTAAGCGTCTATGCGGTGACCATCGAGACGGCCTAAGTACCGCGGCAGATTCAATTTCAGAGGTTAATTAGGATGCACCGTGGCCGCTCGCGAAACTGAATAACTCTGAAAGTTCCGAGAATATTAGGCCGAACGTTAAAACCGCAAAGCCGAAGTCCCTTGAATCTTTTCCACGTACTCGTCGTAACTTTCAACTCGCTTAACGCGGAGTTAAGTAAATCCAGAAGAGAGTAAATCCAGAAGATTTACACCGGCAATTTCTTAATGCCCAGAAAAACGGTCCTTTTCGTTGAAACTTCCGTCGATAGCGGGTCGTCTGGTGTTCGTTCGATTCGTCATAATTTCCTCGAGTAGGCACCTATCTTACATTGCGCATAGCGTAGAAACAAGCTCGCTTTCCTTCGATCGCTCTCCTCGGTGCTCAGAAAAATAGGGATTTGGAAATAAAACGTATACCTACCCTGACTGCGGTGCATTTGAAATATTCATGATCCGCGCGAGAACCGCTCGGCACGCATCGAATCAAATCGGTTAGCTATGCTCGGACGAACAGTCGACCCATTTTCACCGGACATTTAGCGAATACTCTGCCGAGTAACATATTTTGCCCGCTCTCTATCTCGCCATGGATGACCTTTCGCGAGTCCCAGCGAAATTCCACTTGGATTTCATTTCCAGACACGGGCGTTTCCACGATTTCCGCGAACCGTGCTAGTTTGAGCTTCTTCAATTGCTTAATATTCATTCCATTAGAAGTTGTGTGCGGCGGTTTTTCTCGTCATATTTCTGGAAACCCGCGATTCCGTTCGCCAGTGAAATCATAGGAATAGGTAATGACTACAGTGCTGCTGGATGGCTGAGGTTTATAAATCGGGAAGCCTCGAAATTTCCTCCGCGTTTCTTCCGTTTTCGCGAAAGCTTCGGGCAGATATCGAAACTGTTACATCGTTACAGTCTGGTGTACGCTAGCCTCTTCCTTCGTTTCGATTTCTCAGCCCCATCGAATGGTGCATCGGTGCCTAAAGTTTGTTGCGGACTTGTTCTCCGTTCGCTTTGAAACGATACCAACGCACAGTGGCGAAGGTAGCTCATAATTGTCCCGGGCGATCGATCATCGTTGGCGCGACAGCTAATAAGAAACTATAGTTTTAGTTGCCGGTTCGTTTAATTGATACAGGCGGGCACGTCGGACCAGAAAACAAATAGCTGCGAAGCCGGACGATGCATTTTTGTGTCGCCATCTCTTTCCTCTTTCATTCTCTTTCGGCTCTCGTTGCATCACGCACGCGGATCAACTCGCGGAACATCCGCAGTCAGTGGTTGGCTGGTTCTACCTAGCTACTCCCGTCAGCGGATGATTTCGCGGCACGGTTCTCGCTAAACGCGCGCCAACTGATTAAGTCGCCTCTCGTTTCGCGCGTGTAATTTACTTGGCGTCTGGCAGAGCCGTTATTTTTCATAACGCCATTTACTTGGTAACTCGAAATCTGCATTCTGTTGTCTCGCGACCGAGTCCCGCACGAACCGCAACGTGCCGCGAATTTTTTTCCCCCCCACCAGCAAATCAAGTTCCGCGAACGCGATCCATTTAACTATTGATTCTTTCTGCGCAGCGCGGACGCTACCGAATAGAAGAAACGGTAACAAGCCTTGATCAGAGATAATTCCCGACGAGTCGGTGAAATTTTACAATATTTTTCGGTCTGAATTTTTCTACTGAGGTCGCTCTGTGCAGCGCGAATATATCTCGGTCCTCTCGTACACGCAGCGCGAAAACAGAAATTTAATATAGTCGAGCGAAAGTCTCGCGCAAAATACGATTTTCACGGGTTACATCTGCTCAGGGGGATATCTGAAGTGGAATAAAAATGAACGAACTTATCGTAAACAGAAAAACCTGCACACCTACGTATCTACGCGCACACGTATGTAGATATGTTCGTGAAAGTCGATCGGAGTATGATTGTATTCATAAATGATGAAATCGCCGCGCCGCTGTACAGCATGGTAAAATATTTGTTTTTCCGAGTCAGTGTAGCGTAGCTCGCACTTTGTAATTGGATCTATGCGGGCTTTTCGAAATGGGGAACAGCGCGCGCGCGGATGCAACCTGCGCGAAAAGCAAGGTGCTCATCATCAGGGTGGACTGTATTTTTCGACCATCACACTTGTTGAGAAAATGATCTGGAAAAAATTTCAGGTCGATTGGACCACGGGACAACGAAGCGCATCGAATTTGAAATTTTTTAAATTTGTATTGTTTTTCTGTGTAAGAATACATACACAGCATATACGATTGTTAACAAAAAAAAAAAAAACTCGAAAGAGTGACCTTGAAATTTTTTTTTTCCTACCATTACATTCGCCTCTTTATATACTACAACTTTTGTCTGAACAGTTTTTTTCGTATATCCATAAACAATGGAGATATTAAACATAATGTATATTTACGTCAAGTTTTAAGAAATTCAGAATTTTCAAATTCGACGCGCTTCGTGTTCCCGAGGTCCAATTCTGAAATTTTTTCCAGATCATTTTCCCAACAAGTGTCACAATTCTGAGCGGTGAGACCAAAAAAATCTCGCGAAATAATTATCGTCAAGAGTAGCTAAGGTCCACCCTAGTGTGGACTCGTTACTCGCAACATTTCCATTTGTAACGCCATTATTGCCATTGGCGAGAGGTTTCTTTAAAACGGTGTCTGAAACGCGAAGTTGCCGAGTGCCTACCGTTGCTGGACCTATTCGTAGGGATGAAAGACCCACGCGAACGCAATCTCGTTGCGATTCGCCGCGGAGGCGTGCGCGTTTCCGCAAATTTGTGGTAATTTTGGTTAGTTCTCGTGTTTGAGCACGCTCGCGCCGGATTTGGGACTTTCTTGATCGAAAGGCGGTTCAGTTGAGAGCGTTCACTATCTGGGTGTGTACTCGGCGAACCACGGCCAATTAGCCGGAAGCGCATTCAGACCATTAACTCGAAATGAATTCGCGTTTAGGGTTTGCTTCAGCGCGGAAGGTCGATCGGTAAACCGATCGGCAAATTCGATTTCTGGGGCGCCCGAGCGTGGATTATTAAACTTATCGATCGAGCGGCACGGCGCGGAAGGGCGAGAGGGGGGGGGGGGACGAGAGAGGATGCAGCCGGTTGGGTATCTCTGCTTCGAGGTTATAGCGAAGTAACATCCGCCTTTGTAACAAATAACTCCTTCCTTCTTATATCTTTGCTCCCACTCTATAAAAGCTGGGGACAGCTTTTCTGGGTCATTCCATAGACGTGTACCCGCTATACGGCGATTCGATCGCGGGAGGACACTGCACCTGACCGAAATTCCACCGAGTCTTAACCTTAACCGTCCGGGGTAGCTCTCGCTCGGGGGTGGGATCGATGCGGACCCGGTTTTGCACGGGGCTTGTAATTGAATCGAAATTTGTCGTTACAGCGCGCACCGAGGATCGTTAGGAAACCGCATTATGTATATTCTCTCGGGTACGATAGGAGCCCTAGTCCGATCTGACGTACATTGTACCTGTCCTGTTTACCGATGTTAGCAACCGCGTAATTGCACGGGCTTTCTCGTATCGATGCGAGCCACGCGTCCCACGCGCCCCGCGGGAATTCGCTTCAAACGTCCGGCGATCGTATATTTTCTTGGAGTTCCGCTGCTCCTCGGCTCGCGGTATCCCTTTGAAATATCACGTTGTGCAGATAAAAGCAAAAAAAAAAACACGCGGAATTTCTGATAAATTGATTCCGACGAAAAATTCATTCGTCGAAACGAGCCAAGTTTTCCGAGATTCCCCCTTTGTTCGGGGCAATGTAATTTCGCAGAGTACAACGAGGGGCGAATGGCGAGCGGGTAACGGCTGCTGCAATCCGAACCTTGGTCTTCGGCATTCGATAATTGATTTCAGCGAGTTGTTTAAAATCGACCTCGCGTCGGTGCACGCAAGAAACAATGAAAGGCACGGGGAACAAACGATGAAGTTACAGTCACGATTACGGTACATTGCCAGGGCAACGAAGCGCGAGTAGAAGCTACCCAGCCGGCCAGCACGCGTTTCTGTCGTTTCTGTCGTTTCTGTCGTTTCTTTCGATCTCGACTTCAATCGTCCACTGTTTGCAATTAGTCATAGTCGGCTGGTGCGAAAAGGCTATGTACCAGGGCGAGGTTACGTCAAAGTGAACCGTGTAAATTACCCTGTAGGTAAATAGCAAGGTGCGCGAGAAAGAAACAGCGCCAGCTTCCCGCCGGCCACGTTGCCCCCTACCATTGCTATCACAGAATTTCTGAACGCTGGCGAAATGATCAGTTTCCATTCGGCCTAACTCGAGCCTGTGATTACTCGCTGTTTCAGAGATCCCGGGTAGATGGAGGAGGCACTGTCCCCACGGGCCGATCACATCGAAACCAGGGTGCAACTTGGTTTCCGAGGGAGTCACGGGGGAGGACGGAAATTCGGTGTCCACCGGAAAATGCGTTTGCGGACCGTCGGTGCCTTGGTGTCCGGACGAGCCGCAGCCTTACGTTTACTTGACGTGGCACGAGTGCAAGCTCAATTTGGCCGCAAAAACGGGTTACGGTAAGTTCGCCCATCATTTTTGTTACAAGTTACTTTGTGGAGGTTGAAAATTAATACCACACTATAAACACAACTATGATTTATTGTGTAGACAATACACAGTGTGTCCACGTATTGGTGTAATTTGGGGAAAAAATATAACGGTATACAATAGAAATAATTAACTTATCGAGACAACACGATATGCACAGTTTGGACACATTTCTTAGACTGACTGACCACGGCTGTCGCTCCACGTTCCAGCCAAGACCCTTCCGCCCTCCCTTTTCCAGAATAGAGGAAACGCAGCCCCTTAAGCTTAAAATCCTAACGGTGTGAATCGTTGAACTCTAACAATTTTCGCTACACGAATTACTCCTCCGCGTGTTATCGCGTCAGCTGGCCAGTATTCCTTCTCACTTCTCCCAGCTCTTTCTTTCCGGTGAAATGAATATCGCAGGCTTCGGTCTAATGAAAAAGAGCTGGCTTTTGCTATTCGTAGATGCGCATGCACTAGCTGCGCAGGTACCTATTTGGTGAAAGAGGTATGAATTTTTGAATTTTTCAATGGAACGCGAGTAATCCGGTGTATGGACATGTTTCTATTCTGCCGGCTGTTTGCATTACGCGGGGATATTGGAAAAAGTAAATAATGATTGCCGCGCGAATCCAGTACATTCGCGTCCTGTATTTGCATACTTTTCAATAACGGCCGTCCATTAACAATTGACCATCTGTCGGTATAATACCGTGTTGCATTTGATCGCTAAGCCAAATAATCGGCGGTGTGGCGGGGATTGTTTAATTAGCTCGGACCCACGTGTCGTTTGCGTAAATATGAGAAGCGGAACGGCTGGTTTTCGTTCGGTGGTTCCGTTCCGACAACAGAGCGTCGACGAAGAAGGGGGCAGGGTTCGTGGAGAGAATCGTTATTGCGGATCAAGTGCGCGAAAGAAGGGCGGGGTTAAAATAATGAAACCGCGGCAGTTGCTCGTTAATGAAAAGAAAACGCGAATAGTGGGGAGCGGAGGAACAATGCCGATTACGGTGAAGGAGAGGTCAGAAAGGCTGAGGGCGGGTAGACGGTGGAGTTAATGAGCAAAAGACACGGCCGGGGCTATGTTGCCCGACTTAATTTGCATTCTGTTAGTGCGTCAGCTCGAAAGGCGCCGAGAATATCGAACAATGCCAAAGGAAACAGTTAAAAAGTAATCGTTAACCTGAAACGCGCGGGGAACTTCATCGGCAAGTTTCAGCGGCGTTGCAGCATGGTGAACGAAATGCGTTTAGCTGGGGATTACGATGAAGTAACACCTTGTTATCGCGAAACTCGTAAAACGTTATATAATTCGCGCGGAAGAATAGCCCAGCTACGACCGAGCGTTGCGAGAGCGCGGCTTGGTTGTAGGGACATTAACAAATTACCAGGTAGAGAGCCGGGCAATCGTTCAATAATTGTACTTCGCATTATTCCTTGCCAGCGGGTAATAGCTATGACACGAGTTCGCGATAACTGTGGTTAGAGAGGCTCTCGACTCGAGGGATGTATATTGCATAGAATCGATACTTAACTCGTCTTTTCATTGAGGCAAACTTTCAGCAGTCTATCCTAGCATAGTTGCGCGTTCAACGTGTAACGAAGTTGTTAGCGAGTGGGTAACAAAAGTAGTTACCTCCACCGGTGCAGAAAGTTAAATTCGATTCGTCGAGAAAAGTTTAATCGTGTACGTAGTTTAAAGGTTGGGACCAGACGGATTGTTCCTTTGCGGAGCTAAGTACACGACTAAAATTCCGAAGTCCGACCAAATGAACGAACAAAGAGACGAGGCGAAGGAAGATTGCGCTTTCTTGTATTTCGGCTACAACCATCAGCTTCGATATCGTCTAACTTTTTTTCTTCTAATATCCCCCTACACCAACCTCGGGAATAGCTGCGATATCGAGGTGTGTTTTCTATTTAGAAATCCGCAGTTGACCACGCCTCTTCGCTTTTTGTCGCGTTGCAAACTCACGCTCGCGGGGTTGGGCGCGTTTTCATAGTAGGTACTAGGGTACAGAGTACAATGGATGGCCACTTAAGTAAGAGTGTCACATAAATAATTAATTATAAATGTGAATTTAATAAATTTGAAATGGAAATCAATATAAATAAGTACGAAAAACCCCTAATAATCTAAAAATAAATAGAGTTTAAAAAAAAAAAAAATCAAGAATGTATAAAAAAATATACAAAAAATGTGTTTCCTACGAAGAAATATAGTTATTGGCATGGTCAAGTCAGTAATTGTCCAATCGGTTCGACAGTGATTGGCCGCTATTTGATACATAATATAACCTAAAAGAAAATGTTACCTGATTTGGTGATAGAAATAAGATTAAAATTATTCAGTAAAAGTGAATATATTTTATTTTGTATGTATTTGTCGTGTTTGTTTCTGTTTCTAACAGGGGCCTAATTACTGTTTCACCATTAACATGGTTAAGGGGTCAGTCCACTATGAAGACGTGAAAATTGTCATTTTTTAGGATTTATTTTTTAGTAAACGGAATGTCCAACGTAAATAATGTTTTGCCTACTTATTAATACACTTCTTGACAGTATAAAAAAATCTATTTTAAATTTTTAACAGTTTTTTGTAAAATATATGTCACACTGATGTGAGCGCCTTGAGAATGCGATGTGTGATACTGGTGCAGGCGATTCCGGGAGAAAGACGCATTTGAAACAAAAAATTCAAAGTGTGTTGTAATCATTATGAACCAGTATTATTTTTACTGATAAAAAATTAACAAAATGGCGGAAATTTGAAGTTTAAGTGTCGAAATACGACGAATTTTTCAATCATTTTGCCTTGTAAAAAGTATGAAATGGTTAATCGAAAAAGGTATCCGTGGTCCCGGCCATAGGCATATTTTTGCAATCACCTGCACCAGTTGAAAAAAAATGCTGTTTTGAGATAATCGCGTTTAAAGTTTTAAAACAAATTAAAAAAATTCTTTTAATTTTTTTTGTGTAACATAAGAGTAGATTAATAAACACCAAACAGATTTATTGCATTATATGTCGTACCTACGAAGAAAAAAATCTTTAAAAATAGCTTCATTTTTCAAACCATCACTGTGGAATTACCCCTTAAAAAACAGTCACTGGCCGCCAGGCCAATTACTATCATTCAACATTATTCATATGACAGTTGTTGGCTCCCTGTATTTTTCATAATATATGTATAATTGTACCAAATAAATAATTCTTTTATAAAGTTTCAGCTTTTATTTATCGATATATACCAAATATGAGAGATAGGTATACATATCATAAATACATTAAACTATTCGCAAACTTTCAACTGTACTCTTATGGTTTTTTGATTAAATCGATGTAATTTCCAAGCTTCAAAGCCGAGTCATCCTATTTGCTTTTATATATAATCACAGTACATAATGAGTGGAGAAATATTGATTACATCCGAAGCAAGAAAGTACAAGGAATATGAATATGTTCATTAAAAAAAGGCATACGATTGGTATTTCCTTATATTCATTTATTTGTCAAAATAAGGCCAATCACTGTCAGGTGGCCAACGACTGTACTCTTTATCCCTACGTGTAGGTACCTACATATTTCTCTTCATTAGGAATAAGTGGGCATCCCGTTGGCGATCTGGTCAACGGGCCACCGGCCTTTACATACGAAATATAATGATGAATACTCGAGGTCAGGTCATACTGTGGACTAGCGAGGAAATTATAACGGGAAGGAAATACTGTTTAATAAAACATACGATTGCGCGATATCTACACAAAACCGATAACTACAAACATTCAATCGAATTTCCATTAAAAGGATTTCTCGGTATGCACCTCATTAATAAACAGCTTTTACCCTGCATCGTTGATATCGCGAATATTTTCTCCTTCACTCGGTAATAGGTTCGCAAAGCATAGACAAATAATGAAGCTAATTTCCATCGAAATTGCCTAAACTTAAAGTACAAGGGTCTCGCGTCGCCGTGTCATTAACAGGTATTTAATAGGTACCTACCTTTGCAACGTACACGAGAAGCGTGTGTTTCGAGTTTCAACTATGAGCTCGGCGGTCAGATCGACTTTATAACAACTTTAGTTGCAGTCGATATTAGTCTATTGCTTCGGTTTCATTTCCTGCGGCAGTTCACCGTCGCGAGTTGCCGCGTTTCCACGTGGAAACTAACTTTCAAACTAATCGATGCATAGATCGTCTAAACGTCTATTTAACAAAACTTACCGCCCGTGCTTTCCGCGCGTGCCCGACGTGTCCGCACTCCGCGACCGTTTCAGCGAGATGCGAGGGACATTGTCATGCAATAACTGTTATCGCGAAGTTGCCGATACTGCTTCGCATCGATTATCACCGTGTAACGCTTTCGAACTTTCCGACCAGGCAACTGTCTGACTTTTAAATTTACCTTTTAAAACATCCGCGATCCTCCTTCTCCCGCGTAATGGGTTTTCAAGAAAAACCGAGGAAAGAAAAGTTTTTTTCCGCTGTGTTCCAAGTGGTTTGCCGAGATGAAAATCGTCGGGGGAGTGGAGAAACTGATCGGAGGAGAATCGTTTGCGTTTGAATTCTAGGAATCCCTCGGCCTCTCGCACTCTTAGGAATTTCTTAGGCTCGTTTCCGCGCATAACCACTCCTCTCGCACCTCGAATCCAATCGTTCCTTGCTTCGATTATACGGCCAAACATCGCGCCGTAATGTCATATCAAGCCGGAAGTGCAGGCTTCTGTGCAGCCAATAGCTACAGGAGTACCGACATCGCCTTTCAAAGACGCTGAAAACCTAATGTTTATCCTGCTGATCCCTAGCTGCACTGCCCCTGTAAACGTTGATCGTGATAATCGTGATAATCGTAACAGTGTAAGTACTATAAGACACAGAGGTGGATATGGCTGGTAACTCACTCGACGATCACCGGGTATCTTCTTTTATACACTCGAACGACCGATAACTCCATAATTGGGTCGTTAGACGGGTGCTTTATTGATCGCAAGATTCAATTTAATCCCTTTCAAAGGCGCGATCTGGTGTATATCGCGCAAGTGTGGAAGGCACACCTACGCCGCGCATACAAAGGGTATCATCGAATGGGATATCGTAGTGGTAAAGGCAAACTTGCTGTTCACAATTCACATAGAATTTAGAATTTAGAATTTATTTTCCGTGGACTGGCACGTATGTATACCTATACGGTGCTCGCACTCTCGCGGAACACGGTGTCGTAATCTAAGTAGTAGCATTAGCGCTTTTCTGGATATGAAGCGAGAGCGCATTATTACCGAGAGCGCAGCGTAACAAGTACGCGGAGAATTTTTCTGCGCTGACATGGACAGAACGAATGATTAATTAGAGTAAAGAGCTGTTACGCATTCGCAAATATTAATGGCAAATACCGCGATGGTTGTCCGAGGAAGATTAGCTGGACGATGCCGTGCCGCGGTGGGTACATTCGGATAACTTGGAGTTTGTTTAGGATTCGCATGGATGTTGCGCAAAATTTACTTGCCATATTAGCTTATTGGTAATTCGTTCAAGTATTTGCTGGATAAATGTCCCCGGATAAGTGAAATATCGAGTTGTTCGGGCCCGAGTAATCTCATAATCTGTAATTCTGTAATATGTATATCCGTGGAACTCTGCTTGCTCGCACACCGACTACAACGCCCACCATACAGGCTGCGACCAAGATATTTATAAACCCCGGCGATAATTTATCACCTGGCCAAATACTCCCGAACAAGAATTCTGTGTCAGGATCGACAGATGATAAGTTGAATTTTACGCAGCGAAAGGTGGGTTGGTTTAATTGCGCTGCGTGTTTGCGCGATCGTCTCGTAACGCTAATTTAATGAAGCGCATCAAGGAGGGTGGAAAATAACCGTTAATTGACTTACATGGAGCATCTTCCGCGATGGAAGCGAGTTTCCCCTGGCTGACGCTGACAAACTTCTGTTTCAGATGACCTCTTTAATGCTGGAGACGCGGTGGCCGACGACGTTGAGGGTGAGTAATTCTTAGCCAATTTCGAAAGTTTCCTGGAGGAGTTTTAATTGAGTGTGTTTGGTATTCATCGACGATTCAGTTTAAGGGATTAACGTGAAATTACGCGGCTGCGCTTGGGGTTCCTCGACGAACCACACTGTGCTTTTCATTCCTTTGCTTTGAACTTCTCCTTTACGCGAAACGTGGTCGAGGGCAGCTCGACGGTGTCGATTGCGCGGCCACTTTCGTTAGATACATATTACCTACATGGTCCCCGTCGAAGCTGGAGAATTAATACTTTTATATTCATTGCCCGATGCTGCGCAATGCAAGCAGTGGTACCTTGTTAGTGAATATATGCCGCGGAAAAGCAGCATCGCTGCATAGGGGAGGCTTTGGCTCTCGCATCGACTTGCGTTCGAGTATTTTCGTGTTTTAACGCTGCTCGATATTTTCCACAACGTCCATTCCTCGTGCACGGCATACGCACTGTTACGACAATAATAAATTGAAATTTATTTGCGAGGGAATCCCGATTCCCTTTTACGATGGTACACGTAACTTTTTATTTTATTTTTCTATTTCCGCGTATCGATTGACAGTTATTAATATCGCTGGTGATTTTATGAGCGCGGCTTATTTCGCTCGTCGATATTATATCCTATTATATTTTTCATAACTGGGGAAAAGTGTGCAACGGAAAAAGGTTCGCGCATATGATAAATAAAAGCAGAAAAATAGGATAATATAGGATAATGGGTCTGAATGACGCTCCTGTGTCTTGGCGTTTCGCCGTGCCGCCACAAGTATTCACAGGTATGCGTTCGTTCCCACTTAAAATCGCAGGGGTGAAGCACGAGGGAAGAGAAAAGGTGGAAGGGTGGAGCGTAATCTCGGTTGTTCATAGTTTCCGATATCAAGGGGAGAGTGCACTTGTGCTCCGAATTACTGTTGTTATCGGCGTCAAGTATCGGGCACGTTTTCTGGCGTGTAAAAACCTTTCCTTTTCCAAGGAAAGTCTCGTTGGTTTTTACTTGGAGGAGTACACGGCAGCGTAGAGATTAGAGAGTTGCTAGGCTCGGTGCAGACTAGGGAAGAGCAGAGCAGAGCAGAGTACGTACTACGTATAGAGTATAGAGTATAGAGTAGACGGTGGAGTCGCATAAGCGAGGAATTGAATTACTCTAGGAGCCAGGCGGAGGGAAGCCGTCGTGAGGGTCAACCAGGCGATGCGATGGTTCATATCCACAGGGCGCGAGGAATTAATTCAATTTGTTAGGCGAGCGGTTCGCCTTTTGCGAAAGAAGAACGAAAGAGCGACAATACCGGCCGATAAGAACTTGCCTTTTTAGTTTTTACGCGAGATACGTGATACGTTAGCCTGTTTCACGCGGTAGGTACATTACAGCGAACTGGGGAAAGGACGAAACTTCACCGAGAAACAGCTCAAGCAACAAAAGACATTCCGTGTACCGCGTGATGTGTAGGGTAAACTCGGGTAAGTCTGTGATAGTTTTAGAATTTGTCAATTAACTGCTAATATTTACATATTCTGAAAGTCAGTCTAAGATATAATGATAGGTCAGACATCAGAGAAACAAATAATGGGTTAACAGAAATTTACTGAATATATAGGTACATAGTTTAGTTGTCATGACATAGGTAAGTACACTGGTTACTCCGTGATAGCTCTCGCTAGCCCGTGATGTGGGCCACCAGCTACTTTTTTTTATATTATTTTATATTATTTTACATTAGTTTACATTAGTTTACATTAATTTACATTCTTTTAAATTATTTTACATTATGTTATATTATTTCATATTATTTTATATTATTGTTATTTTGGGTATAATCAATCGTTTCATGATTGTTAGATGCCTGAGACGTAAGGAAACATGGTACCTGGTATTTTCCGTCACAATTTCTCTAACAGCACAATCAGAAACGCAGGCTCGGACGCACGAAAAATATGAATTTAGCCACATTTCATAAGCAAAAATAACACTGATGCCTTATTGTATGATAATTTCAAGAGTAAGACCTGTTAAAGTGTAATTTCACCATCACTTACCTGCAGTTTCAACTTTCCATTTATCTTCTAAAGCACGTATAATACATAATCAAGCGATCGTCCACAACTAGCACGAAAAATTTCACGAATAATGCGCTGCTGGAACAAAATGCTCTCTCACTCTATCACACTAACTCTATAACACATAAACTAGAAGATCAACGCTGTCTGCTAGTTTTTGTGCCATCTAAATTGAGTCAGACAATTTCGAGTTACAGATAAATGAAAGAGTAACTTCACCCGAGTTTACCCTACGTGGAAACACTGGGATAGATCCAAGCTTCTTCTCGCATTTCCACCAATACAATTCTGACCGAAAACTGGCCCGATACGAATTCTGCAAACCGCAATTTGTAACTCCAATTTGTCGATAAGACAAGTCAATTGCTACTTGCCACTTGCGCATGTCTCATTGCGGATTCCTCGGGTTTGTTATTTTTTTTTTTATTAAACGGCGCAAGTTCTAATGGAAGACTAATCGCAAATCCACCGTTTGGATTCGAGACAGTCAGGTATTCATCGAAGCTTGATAAGAAGCCCTGCACGACCCAGTGAGATTGGTACGTCACTGATCGACCTATCTAGTGACGTACCTGCCGGCTTGAGAATGTTCGCAATGGATACTTGGATCTCAGATACTGGGCATGATAGAATTGTCCGAGAGTTGTGGCATTTCTGGCTGAAATGTCGGACGGATTAACTAGGTACGCGATTAAAAGTTGAATCGAGAGATCGCCCCGCGACTAATCTTCATCAAGGAATCCGAGGTATTTCCACGGAACCTTGGTCTGCCGTTATAGAGAAATGATTTGCCCTGAATCTTTATTAACTCGGAACGACCCGTATTTTCTGAAATACTTAGTTTTCGGTGAAGCGGGATTCTTGTTGGGATTTCCTTGAAATGCACGCTCGACCACAATGAGAAGTTTGAAAGTTCCATGCTTTCTTCCTGCTCCTCGTATAAGAACTGATGCTGTTGTTGCGAATCTCTGCAACTCGTTAGTATTGCGACGCGAAACGCAGCCGAGGAATCGCGGAGAAATACAATTCCGGAACGGCGTCTTTTTCCAGTTTCAAGTTCTTAACAAATATGTGGAAGTCCGGGGAACGTCTTCGCGCTTTTACGGACTTCCGGAATGCTTCGAGTTTCTGCAGTCGATAGTAGTTTGGTAGTTTCCTTGCTCCTCGCTTTTCAACGACAGTCCGGAGCGTTATTTTAAATCGTTCGTACCCTCTTCTGTCCCAGCGAACCTCCGCTCCACGTGTAATACAAATGTTACCACCTACGAATTTCATTTCCATCCCCGTCGCCGTGTCTCTTTGCAAGAAGATAAATTTACGCTACTCTGTTTTGCGTTAAACGTCGTAAATGCCGAGGTGTGCATTTCTAATTATGCAATCTCTCTCTTTGTAAGATGTACTCTTGGATTGTTGGATTAGCGTTCCTCTCGTTGCTTTAACAACTGATAAGCTGCCGGAAGGAGATAGAGCGAGGAGGGAAGGGGGACAAAGAGAGAAGGAGAGAATAGATTGTCCCAAGTTTCATGGGAACCGGCCCTTTTATCAGGGACGCCTGTGAAGGGACACAAAGAGGGAAAGAAAGACGGTTCCAGTTGGACGCAGCGAAATAGAAATTTCAGCAGTGCGAATAGAGCGTCGCCTCTGGCACCGTTCTCGCTATGAAAGTTCCTTCTTCGCGTTTTCGATTTAAAAAAAAGACGTGGAAAGAAAAGAGAAAAAAATGACGAAAAACGAACCGACGGAATATCGATAAAAACAAAGTTTGTACCTGCACGGAGTTAAATGAAACGAAGCTTTCTATTAAAAAATCGTTCCGAGTTTAAGCGAATTCCGAAAGTTTGAAATCGCTAGGAAAGTCTGGAGAACGTCGCTGGCCACGGATTAATTTACCTTACCTCGACGAAATATACTTTCCTTACAGGTAGGTATTAATTTCGTTAAAAATTGATTCCCAGTTGTATGCGACAGTGAAACTTTACGGTCACCCGGCAAATTCAATTAGAAGTGTTAGTAGTAGAATCGGTTTACCCTTCTCTTTGGTCGAGACTCGTTCCTTGTAGAAATTAATTTTCTTCCTCCCTTCCACCCTCTCTCCCTCCCTGTTTTTTCGCGATCTTCGCGTCCCGCTCTGTCCAGCTCTGTCCCGCACCGACGCAAAAAGAAACGGATAGCCTGTCGTCAATTTAACGGAGCGCGAAAGTTGTCGGTGTATTCCGCGAAAGTAATTTAAAAAGTGCGACTAGTGGGCCGGTGCAGGTGTCCGTATCGTTATACAGGTCTCGGGGGAAATTCAAGTACCCAGATACTTCATAAAGCGACCGGTTGTCCGAGGAAAAGGAATCTAAAGTGCGACAAGCCGGGCACAAAGTCCCGGCAGGAAGAGTCCGACGAAACCATTCGTTAAAAAGTTACTCCCTTAGCGGCGAGAAGGCCATCTTACTCACTAATAGCGCCAAATGGAATTACACGTAACCGAGAAAAGGAGGGTACGCTCCGGGTTCGCGTTGGATTTCAAAGTGTGTCATGGCGTTAATCCTCACTGGAACAAGGGTCTTGGACACTTACGAAACGAACCTACTAACGACCAACGACCAACGAGCGTACGATCTGTCGCTTCCCAAGATTACCGGCCAAACTTTACCAAGCAGAACGCAACTGCATACGCGTAGTCGCCGAGAGTGCGAGCACTCTGTTCCACGTACGTACCCAGTGATTCCGTACCTTCACGTGACCACCCGAGCAGTTCAATCGATGGGCAAGATTCGAAATCAACGCTTTGAGCAAACGCCAACGGCATCGTTGTCTTTACTAACCCCGGGCTAAAGCTTTGCAATGAGAACGCGCCGCTAAGGAGATAGGTCAAGTATTTGCAAGTAAAAGTAAATTTCAAAGCGATTGCGAGACAGTGGGAGCTGGCGGGCTGGTAGTCTCAAAGCACCGAGGGTCTCTCGCGACACTTAATGTATGCCACGTTTCCGATTTCTTTTTCCCCTTTCGCACGATAGAATTTGCAGGAAATCAAGCGCAATCTCGAGCAGTCGGTAACCTTCGAATTCATCGAAAATTCAATGCGCAAGTACCTACATGGAATGTTGTTTGCTGGCCCAAAGTAGCGGAGTGACGGGAATTCTCAAGCCTCTCGTTAAGCGTGGCTAACAAACTGGCTACTTTACCAACTATCGTCATAATTCTCAGTTATAGCCGGCGCAAGTTCGTCGCTGTTGTTCACATGACCCGTAACGGGCCACGAGAATGTTGAAAAGAAGCTAGACGCCGCGGTCTTATTCATACTCGAGTCCTTTAGTGAAAAGCTCTTTCCGTAGATGCACCTAAACCCATTCCCGATGGTAATCCTGGCCGCGACGCACTAGAACTCTGTAGCCGAATAAATTTATAGGAGTCGCGCGAAAGGAACTGGCTGGCATCGAATTTAAAGCACGTTTCCGCCGTAAGTGTATTAGAGGACGTCGGACGCTCCTCGGTTAATGGGCTTCCGATAATTCGGTTAATTAGTTGGTCGATTATCAAAGCGAGCGCGTAGGATTAGCCTGCGCATTCGTAGGTTACTTTTAGAATTGTAATTACATAGCGCTCGCTATCCGCTGCTGAAACAGCTGCCTGGCAATTTCCACGAGGGGAAAAACAGACGAAGATGTAAAAAGGGAAGACGAAAAGTTGACCGATCGCCGCGAATCGCGGCGATTTTGTTTACAAATCTTTGACGTGCAATTAGCGGGACCAGGGGAATTCGGTTCGTTGAAGGGAATCGGAATCGGAATCGGAATCGAAGGTGGCACGCGATTCGATTTCGGGTCACGAATTGCGCTTGGCCGCAGCGCGAATATATCTATAGCTCGGCCTTGAAGCACAGAGGGTGAAAGGAGCAATCAATCTGACCCCGGTGCGTGTTTCCTCCTCTGCCTCTCATTCTCTTCCAGCCTATCTGTAGGGAGGAGGAAGACCTCCCAAGATCTGAAACACTTTTCACGCTCCTGAAACTCCGTGGAACTCGAAAACGCTTTAGCGCGAGGCTCGAGGCCTCGAAGCTTCCCCGGCCCTCGGCAGCCCCCATCTCTCTGCTTTCCTCTTCTCTTCTACTCTGCTCGAGTTTGCTCGACACGTCGCGAGAACAAATTCCTATTGTATATCGAGAATGGTTTTGCCCAGCCCGTACGTCGGGGACATAAATAACGATGGAACAGCCACGGGCTCACAGTTGCCCTCTGCCCGTTCTAGGCGTTTGTAAATTCAATTTTGATAACGCGTGCCAAAAGGCAAAACTCACCGAGCCCCTCCCATTCGTATTCGTCCCCTATTTGCCGCGCTGGATCCATGATTCTTTTCGTTACTCGTTGATAATTTCGCCCTTACCCCCGAACAACCTGTATTTATCGGGCTTGCCTTGCCTTGCCTTGCCTTGCCTTCGCCACTCTCCTTCCATCTTCGATCGTTTAAATAACATTACGCCGCCGTAAATTTCGGACCAAGTCCCTCCTTCTTTCTGAAAGCTTTTCGCGGCGTTCCTTTCGATCGTGCCAAGTTGTTGCCCCCTTTCGATCTCTTGCCTACGGCTCTCAAGGGAGCCGGGCAAATTGCTGACGAGCCAAATTTCCCTTTCGTTTCTAATGTATTTCTTGCAGCAGCAAAGGCGAAGAAAATAGAACTAATGGATTTAACATCCTCGCGACACGAGCTGCTAATGGTTTCATTTCCACGCGAAATATTCCCTGGTGCAAGGTTTTTAGCGCAAGTCTCTGCGGCCGTACACCGCGGTTGGTTGAACGCGCGTGCCTCAGCAATTCCACTCTCCACCAGTTCCCACGTAATACCTACGTATTATGCTGCCCGTCCGAATTTAGTTGTAAACGTTCGAACGGCAACGTTATAAATCTGAAATGAGATTTCCAATTGCACCACTGACGTTTCGCCGATAAATTCCGAACGCCGTCATTAATCGGGTCAAGCAATAAACCGGGCGAGCGGTATTAAAAATAAAATTCGCACTTCGTGATATCAGTTTTCTCAGTAGTTTCCATGCTCGTAAACGGTTTCAAGAAGCGTAATGCAAACTGGAGTGTGTTTCGCCGGGAATAAAAGCAACGTGTTTAATACTTAGGGCGATCAAAGGAAAAGCTGGGTCCGCTGATCTCTCCCGCGATAGTCTTCAGCTACAAACCGGGGTATTCACACTAATCAGGTCCTGAAAGAGCGAGCAGTTACTCAAGCAGTGAGCAATCGAGGGCCTCCTACTCTCTCGTCGTGCGAATTCGTGGGCTAGCGTTCCAATTATGGCAAACTCGCTTGGACTGTCATCCCCTAGATGCCGGCCGCCGCGGCACGGGTGACTTGCGAGGCCGTCGATGGCTCGGGCTTCAGCGTGCAGGCATAACTGTGCGCTACGTGACGCAGCACCCTGTAGCTGGGTAATCTTCGTCATTCTCTGTTGCTCACGGGCCTCGAATACCCGAACATCCCGAACATCCCGTGCATCAACGACCCTACTAGAAACAATGTCTCAGCCAACGGTGCTGATAAGTCGTGCTTGCAGACGGTGCCGTCACAGTATCGTTTGTCGCTCGACGGCCAGAAAGAGCGCAGTCACGATGTAACATATGCTTATATAGGAGAGACCGGGGCTGGTTGTCTCAAGGGGGAGGTTGACTAATTGTTAATAACTTTGCACCGACATATGCTCTACTCCGGAAAGATTCACTGTAGAAAGAAGTCACTTCTACTATGCCATGCATTTATGTCCGACTCCGCGATCGCACCTTTTTTTTGAAAAATTTACTGCGTAGGGAAGAGTCGTGCAGTACCGACCGCTCTAATTTTTTTCTTATATCTTGGGGTAGCGTCGATAAAAATCAGAAATTCAAAAACGTGTTTGTAGTATAGATGGAACTTAATAAGAGGAGGGAAATTATTCTTGTGAAATTTAATAATAAGAATTGATAATTCGCAAAAGTAAAAAAGTTGTAATTTCTAGGAAACGAAAGATTGTCGTCCAGTACCGACTAGCTATTAAATTAGTAGATTTTTATGTCTAAACCCATTAACAATGTTAATAAAAAGACATTTAATTGGTACAATACAAGATTTTTTCATATTTTATTTATACAAACGTCGCAAGTAAAATAATTAATATTCTCCTGATCTGTGCATTCGATGTGTGTCCAACCCTCACATTCGGTACACTGCACCGAATTTTTGTCAAATGATTCCTTGCAAACAGAGATGAACACAATAAAAACATTAACTTTATTCGTCGAATAAATTCTCGTCGGATAAAAAAATTAACTTTGTTCGTCGAATAAATCCTCATCGAATAAAAAAATTAACTTTATTCGTCGAATAATCTAAAGTTAAAGTAACTTTTTCTTGCAAATAACACACTGGATAACTTCTCCATTACATCCTAGCTTCCTGTTTGTTATGTTATCATACCTATCCTTATTTACTTTATTTTTCTGCGGAGAAGGCTAAATGAACATCTTATAAATTAAAATGAGTTGCTAAGAGATTGAACTTACAGATAAGAAAAATGTGGTCTCTAATTGTTAATAACTTTGCTGTTTGTTGATACTGCACGACAGTTGAATGGTCGGCACCGTACGACAAACACGGGGAAACATTTTAGATCATGGAATATTATGTACAAAAAAATGTTAAAAAACTAGGGCGCTTTATTAAACTTAATAGTCTAGAGATAGTATACAGACTAGTACAAAATCATTTACTTACATGAGAAACAAAATATCAGCTTTAAAAAATAACTTTTAACCCACTGAATATCAACGTATACGTTTAATGTCTCAGAACATCGAGAGCAATGGAGTAAACAATATGGTCCCGAAATAGGTTATAGAGAATTATGATTTTCATTTATTAAATCAAATAAAGTGCTAGTATCTTTTGCGCGTGGAATCGCCAATCCACGCGCCGTCTGATCGGTCATGGATCGCCGACTCGCGATCCTGGGCGACCCTAGGCTTGCCGATCCACGTGCCGTCAGATTCCACTTGAAGTAGTCGAAAAGGCGAGAACTAGCTTTGGTCGGTACTGTACGCTAGCCGATACTGCACGACTCTCCCCTAAGTAAATATTTTTTCTTAAAGATTTTATTTTTTCACGCCCTACATATATTGTTACAATAGAATAAATGTTAAAAAGGACTATTTTAAAGTTTGTTTATTAGGCGTTCTATTGACATAGTATTTTAGTTTATACATAAATAATTTAAGGTTATATAGATTATTAAAGTCAAAATGATCGGTCGGGGCTGGTTGACTAATAACGTTAATAAGGTTTAAATTGTTATTTTGTTATTCATAAAGCGATTTTTACTTTTTGTTTAAATTTCACTATGTTATAAATACATTATAATTAATGTTTAAGTTGAAAAAAATTTCAGCTAATTATTAAAATATGAAAGAAAGAAATTAATAATGAAATAATTTTATAATTTTATAAACAACTCTTATGACATTGTGTTATTTTATTACCACTGAGATAAGTTACTAAGTAATAACATTTTCTTAACTGATTGTACCCACATATAGTCAACCTACCCCATACTGTAAGTCAACCAAACCCGATCCTGCGGCTGGTTGACCAGCATGGAAGGTGTTAGAAAAACATTGAAATACCTTAATTGTTGTCACATTGAGTGAACATTAATAATTTAATCAGATAGTCAAATATATGTCCTATGAAATATACTAACCGGTTTAATGATATTTCGCCCACAGAATTGATTAAAAATCAAAAACTGAACAACTGAAAAACGGGCCTACCAGCCCCGGCCTCCCCTACTCAGGACCACAGCGATCCATCGACGCGCCTCTTTGCGTTGCACGACTTACGCAAATGCTCGGTTAATGCACCATACCTGGTTGGCCTCCAGTAGAATGCTCCGCAGGAAGTTCCAACTTCTCCTGCTGCTCGTCCCCTGTCTCCCTTGCTTTCCTTCTCTATTTGCTCTCGCGATGGACCTGCGTACACATCGTAAAATATGAATTATACAAGCGATGCCCGAGGCTTCGCTGCAGCTTCCATGAACGCCTAAGGACAGCCTTGATTATTCTGCCACAGTCCGCAGAGACGGCTACGTCCAGACGCATTGTGGATCTTCGTGATTTTCGCGACAGCCGCGAAGAACGCAGCGCGCGTCACGTCGGTACGCGTACGCGTACGCACTGTCCCGTCGCCAAGCTTTGCCTTTCGTTTATCGTTGGTGCGCAGCCCTCCAAGCCCTCTCTGTCCCCAGCGCTTTATCGCAGTCCGTGACGCGACGAAAACAGATTTGAAACGCGATGCGCCGTTGCAGCCGGCCATGGCTGTTCTTTACTGCGCTTCGCTGCCTCTCCAAATATGAATAATAATTTCTCCGAGTCGGTCGGAGTCTTGTTGGTGAATTTTCTCGCGCAGTTTCACGGGCAAAGTGGTCGTAGCTCCCAGCGGACGGAAGATAGGCGACAGGAGGCTACGTTTTCGAGGACACTTAATCGCCGTTCGTGTAAATAGAGCCGCAGACAAGGGGGTCGCGTAACGAGGAACGAGGAACGAGGAACGAGGAACGAGGAACGAGGAACGAGGTACCGAGTACGCAGCACCGAGGGGACGAGTAAGAAAAGGGAGGCCTTGGCGAAACAACGACATTGCTCGCTTCCCATTTACTCGGGGTACCTTGGTTGTTCTAACCTGAGAAATGGCGAGTAACTTTTTTTTCTTGTACACGGAGTATGTGTTATCTCGCGGACGGTGGATGGGATTTTCATTTGATCGGACGTCTGGTAATTTGGAGCGCAAGTTTAAATGATACGCGGCTGGAGGGAGTAGAGTGATTTAAGCGTGATCAGAGCGGACAGATATGTTACGCCAATTTAAAAGCACCAAAGCGGTAGAACGCGACCAAGTATGGTGGTGCATAGTCGGCTCCGGAGCGGAAAATTAAACGCGAGTATGATTTTAGGTGGGCAATTTATATGTAAATGACGCCACGACCATTCCGGCTACATCCCTCGTCTCTCAAATATCTCTTCCCCTCTGTGTCTCTCGGTCCCTTTCCTTTGGCCTTCCCTCTGTTGGCCCAGGCCAACGCTCCGTCTACGCCAAATATTTAATAATGCTCATTGTTTCGGCGTCGCGATGATTTACCGGGACTACTGATCCATCCCAGCTCCTACTACCCTCCGGTCGAACTCGCCCCGCAGCTTTTCCACGGATTTCTCCAGATATAAATGGCTTTCTCCTCCTCCACTTCCCTCTACCGTACCTCTGATATTCGGCGGTAGGAACAAACGGCGGTAAAATAGTGACGATCATGAATAAAGGGGTTGCGAGCTTTTGATTCCGTAGTTGCAGCATCTATCAGCCACCGAGGGAGAATAGCGACGCGAAATCCGCCACGTAATATATTCGTCGTCTTTGTTAGCCTTCGTTCGCAGCCAAGCTTCCGCGAGTATTTACCCTGAGTGCTTTCGCCGGTTTATCTCTCCTTGATATTCGTCGTCACTGCGCAATTATTCGTGAAAAGGATATCGAGGTCGGGGCGCAGTTCGGGGGATGTTCCAGTTCTTTTCGCAAGTAGGTGTGACAATAAAGAGTGAAAACGGCTGTGCCCGGTGTTTGAATCGCAAATGAAACGGGCCTCTGATAAGTGTAATCCTTTCGTTTAATCGTCATGTGGATCGCGAAACTGTGAAACTGGTGCGAGGCGACGCGACGCCACGCACCGCTTATCCACTGCGATTTCCAACGTAAACAGCGGCCTAACGACGCGCAGCCTCGCATATCTGCTACCTATTTGTTAATTATCCCGATTAGAGCTGGATTACGAATTCATCGCGACTGTTTGGTTGCTGCCTGTTTGTGACCCCTCCCGTCGAAGAACCACCGTTTACGTTCATTTAAATGGTTACGGTTTCCGTACACGCCTGGATTTCTCATTAATATGACATCTGTTGCGCCTTGCGCGATACACGAAACCCGCGATCGCAGTGTCGTTCAACTGAAGAATCTACAACTGGCTGGGCTATTTATTAATCGATAACGTAGCGCCCGTCGAGATATTTAGTATGCGACTCGAGCGTAGCCGCGTTAACTCTATGGGAGAGTAAAAGGCCGTGGATTTTAGCCTAGTCGATGCGGAGTAAGAAAAGCCTGACTCTGTGGAGCTCGGGCCAGGAGGAAGGTTCCGTTCGAATTTCGCTTACCGTGGGTCCGAGTGATAAACGAACGTTTCAGCGCGGCGTTAATTGAATTACCGGGACCGGCGAGCGCGGCCCTGCGCGGCCCTGCGCGGCGTGTATATCAATGCTACCTATGGGCGGCTTGCTTTCACTGGAAAAGAAAACACGCGGGGATTATGCGCGATTCACAGGGAAAAATGGGTCAAGTCGTGAGTGAATTACAGAGGCGTGGATTTAAAACGCGTTACCGGTGCTCTTTCAACGCGAACAAACGCCGCGCAAATTATATCGAATCCATTTAATTCTATTCCGCTTGCTTCCCTGCCGGACGTATTTACCTCCGTTTGATTTACAAGCCAGATGAAACAACCAGCAGCGTTTCGCAGCGCGGCAAGTTTGTCCATAATTTACCTGGCTATTCCGCGACCTAACGTTGGCGTTGCCTCGGTTTTTCCGCAAATTTTCCACCACCGAGACTCGCGACGCGACCTTCCTCTGCCCTTGTATTATAAAAATTTGAGCGGACCGACACATCTCGCACGCGCAACATTTTCACCTGTAACGCCACACCGATACACGTACAGCACGCGCGATGCACTCTCCTTTCCATGTAAAACGCGCGTTACTTCCCCGGTAGACATAATTTCCTTGAAACGCTTCGCGCCACTTGTCCGACCAGAATTCTTTTCCCCTGGCTTAGGGGCTTGATGAAACGCGTGTCGTGCTTCCGCGAGAGTATGTATCTTTGCTCGCAGTTCGCCCCGAGTTTTCGGGATCAAAGGGACGCGAGTGGCGAACGAGATCGCGCGGCGCGCAGACAAGCGTAAGGGTGAAAAAATCATCACTGGCAGAAACATCGGCGAGCTTTCGCTCTGGCGCAATCTCGCAGCTTCTTCCTACCTTACTTTCTTCCTTTGAACATTTACGTTCGCTTACGTTCGCTTACGTTCGCTTACGTTCGCTCACGAGCGTGATACGCGTACAGTACATACAGATGCGTGCGTCTCTTGTTCCGCTTTACGAGATAGCCCAGGGTCGACGGCTAAAGGGATAAAACGAAGCGCGGAGAAACGAGAAGGGAGGAAGGAGGAGCTGACTTGCCTTTGAAAATCCCCCTATAATTAAATTGTCTTTTATATTCAGACGAGGGTAGAAAATGAAGCTAGTCCGGGATAAACCTACCAAGTCGTTTCGCCGCTCTTCCCGTTTTCCGTCTCTCACGGCTCCTTCGCCTGTCCCCCCCCCCCCCTTTCCACTTTTTTTTCTCAATCTTCTCCTCACCCACTCCCTCACTGCCCCCTCTCCCCCACCATACTCTCTGTCTGCCGTGGCAACCCACTCGTTGACTATCCTTTCTTTTCCACGGATCTTGGGAGATTGAGAGAGAAGCAAGGGGGGAGCAATGACACATTCTCCTCGTCGATTCGCTTCGTTTTCCATACCCCATTTCACCCTCTCGCGAAATGAAGCTCCGCTTCCTCTCTGCCGTCCCCGTTCGTTCCGGCCTCTTCGGGCTCGTTCCAGACGCTGTCGGAGGCAACGTAACTTCTTTCCACCGATATCCCTCCATTTTTTCATCCCGCCTGGTCCTTTGACCCTTTTCTGATAGCTGTCCTTTGTATGTATATAAGTATGTATACACACCATCTTGTCGACTAGCTCGTTTGACTTGCAAATGTAATCACTGAGAGCATCCATTCGACCTGATCCTTCTATGACCCGACTGGGCTCGCGGGTCCGCTTTCCCTAACCTGACGAGAAATCCTACGTATCGTGCCCCGTGATTCGTACGGTCTCCAATGTTTCTTTCCAACCGCTCGCCAACTTTGCACAGCACCTTCCATCCTTCCATCCTTTCTTCCTTTCTTTCTTTCTTTCTTTCTTTCTTGCTTCAACAAACGAATTCCCCAGCCGCGCTGGCCCCAGAGATTCTCCGCAAAGGTGCGGTTCGCGGCTGCTCAATTATTACACGGTTCTTTCAGATCCAACCGCCTCTTCCCGATGGTTTATGCTCGCAATTTGCAACAAAGAATAATCGTATCCGCCGAGGAGAGCGACGCGCGCGACGTCGAGTTCCACGTCCAAGTATATACATTCTGTTTACCGATGTCGTGCAAGTGTTTCGTGAGTAAACGTTCTTATCTAAAAGCACGGTGCGCGCCAGACGTAAATATTTCAAATTCTCCTTGCCCGCCGTGCTCTTCCCTCGTTCCGCCTGCATTTTACCAAAGTCGTAAATAACCGTGCACGCTCATTTCGCTTCTCATAAGTGCTTTTCGTTTCTGGGAAGCACGATTAAGCCGTTGCTTATCTCGTGCGCTACGTCCGACCGTTTTAAAGCTTCCCGTGGCCATTCTCCTCCTTCTTTACTGCTCGAAAACGTGTCGCCAACTGACGAACGTTTACGAGCCAATTGAACAGTTGCCACTAGCAAGCGAAACAAATAATGTAATATGTACAACAGGCACTGTTGCGTGGGTGCGAAAGAGAGAGAGGAAAATATAGGGAGAAGTGCAGATCGTGGCGGACGATGTCGACGCGGTTCGCTGCCAAAGTTACCTACACTTGCTAAACCATTTTGAAGTACTTGGCGTGCCTTCGCGCAGTTTCACGCTCGGCCACGGAAGCTTCGCCCGACTGCAAATTCCGTGGTTACTCCAACTCCAACTCCTTCCCCGTATTACCGTTCTTCGACAAAGTCAAAAAATTCCGTTCGTCCGTTTTACGCGGCTTTAATCCTCGCCTGCTTGTCACTGCGCCTTTAGAATTACCAACACGTTTCTATAGTGAAATTATGCGGAGTCGTTGCGAAAAGAATGCTCGAAACTCGAAAGTAGCAAGAAACTTTTCGGGCAGCAACGGTTTCGTAGCAGACGACGACGTACTGGGTCATAAGGTTTGCGTTTCCCTCTTACAATTACATACGCTTATGTGCCCTTTATCCATAAATTGTTTAAATCGACTCAGGTGTATATTATATATATAATATATCAAGGGCACTACTTCCCTCGAGTTCAGATTAGCTAGATGCTGTTTTATTACGTAGCGTGATCGACACGCAGCTACACAGTCGGTGAGCAGCCGCGCTACCGTGCTGTCGTGCAATAAGTACTTTTGTTTCATAGGGTAAATCCGGGAGACGCGGTCGGGCCGGAGAGTTGGTCTCTACGTAAAAATGCGTTAAAGTGCAGGCCAATTACTTCTCTAGAAGCCAAACAGTTGAATGAATAGCGTCATTTCGCTTCCTTCTGTGTTTTTCTGGATTTATAGGCTTTAAAAGGTGAATTCAGGCTACATTTAACCTCTTTTGTCAAACGGCGGTGTACAGAATCGTATTTAAAATATAGTTCTATGTTTATTTTCGTTTAATGTTTGGGATAATAAGATAGTAGAGATATTGAGGAACAATGCAGCTAAAGTATTTGGCCATATTAACTCTTCCTCTCAAAGCTAACGAGAAGACCATCTCTTGCTGCAAAAAGGAGAGATGGTCGAGGCATGATTTTTGTATATTTTTTTATTTTTTATTTTATTATTATTTTTGTTTATTTAGTTTATTTATTCACTTTTGTATTCATTTGTCTTGCTAATCGCCAGTAGGTAGTTCAGTTTTTCTTTGATGTGTTCTTTACTTGTTTAGCGTAAACAAATTAAATATCAATGAATCTGTAGTTGTATTCACTCATAAATACTTTTGCTTTATCCTTTGTTAATTTTCCATGAATAATTATGTGAGTGGTCCCTGCCAACGACGAAAACCATTTCTCCCGGCACCTCAGGAGAGGTGGTCAGATGGTCATGACTTCAGTTTTCAACCTGCTTTACAATAAATATTGACCAATTTTTCTGAATCAGCATACAATTCTGAACGTATAGGTTTGTTCGGATAAAATAAATAATTTTTAAATTAGTTTTAATAGCCATTTTATATTAGATCGACCGCGTCTCCCGGATTTGCCTTGGAGGATTTTGTGTAAGCGAGAAAATATGGAAAGTGCGGCGAGTATCGAATCCGCAAGGAAAAAAGCTAATTTAGAGAATAAAAAATTAATCTGGAGGACAGCTTGCTGCAAAGAATCGAAGAAACTAATAGGGGAAGGTGGGGTAAAACGGAACGCTTAACTTTGGAGAGTGATAGCTTAAAATCGGGAGGAGAAAAAGACACGAGACTTCAACAGGAGTCTTCAGTGGACCTTAGACAATAAGAAAATCAAGGTCATTGTTAAGAAAAATTTTTGGGAACGACGGAAAATGAAATTTACCGGAGGTATTGAAATCTTCGTCTCGCTCAAATGGTGGGGTAAAACGGAACACCCACTCGAAGACCGTGTAAACGTACAAAATTTTTATTTTTATGATTTAAAATCTATTAATTTATGTTAAAATCTATAAATATATGTTTTAGGTATAACTATTGCAAATAAAATATAACAAAAATATATATTATACATATAAGAGAAAATATTTTATTAGATAACATGAAAATTACGGAAAATAATCGAATATAAATGTAATATCGTAAAAGAAGGATAAATTAATACAGTTTGTTTATTATTTTATGAACCATAAGCGGGCCGGAATCACCCGCTGGCTGGAATTATACCCCGCTTTCCCCTACACGCGGATTTTTACATGAATATCAATACTTGCATGGAGAACACTTCTGCATTAAATGATTATGTTATTTATTACAACTTAAACTAACAGTTTGATCGAATGAAAGATGTATCTCATACATCATAATTTTCTATACCAAATCAATTTTTTTAGAAACAAGGATAATAATTAAAAGTTTAATCTACAATCTAATAATTAAAAGAGATAATAAACACGTACTAAGAGACGTTTCCATTCTTCCCCATGTATAATAGGCGTTTCGTTTTACCCCGCGAAAAGTGTTCCGTTTTGCCCCACGTGCTTTTTATATACGTCAAAATGTAGCGTAAGGATTATAGAATCCAACGATGTACTTGCCGTTATTAATTTTCGAAATCCAAGTACCGAAAAGTGGTCGAAAGTCCAACGCAATATTGAAACGTCGATACCGGAAATTTTTCCAACTCTCTTAATGGAAAAATAACTTGTGCAGGGGTCTATGGTCTATCACAAAATGCTATGAGGACCCTTTAGTTCCATGTCACGCAATACCAACTCATTCGCAGCTCTTATTTAACAGAAACATTGTTGTTCCGTTTTGCCCCACTTTCCCCTACTTACTTACAACGTTACATTTTTTGTTTATTTTTATGCTTCATTTTGTATTTTTTATTTAAGCAATGTATAAAAAATGTGTAACGAAGTAAGTAAACAAAATTATATTTAAATAACTAAACAAAGAAGCAACTTTGATACGAATTCGCCATAGGTATTTACGGAAAAAGGGCACATAAACCACTTGCTTGAAACTTATAAATAAAGACACATATCATTTCCAAATCATGACTTCTGTTTTCAGAATGTTTCAAGGACACGTTAACTACGTCCCTAAAAAAATTGGATTTAATTGCATTACTTTTTATTAAGTTATACTATAATGAAAACTTTGAAATCGATTTTCTTGAAATGGCATTTTGGCGTACGTGCCCTTTTTCCATCAAATGCCTCAATTATTGCTTAGCTTCCGCTCGCGGTACGGGTATGGAGCGAAGCTCCTCGCCGATGTCGAAAACAATACAATCCACTTGGATGTTCTGACAGGGGGTGAAAGATTAAGAGGAAAAGTTTGGGTCCATTCGATTGTTTCGGCGCGGAGGCACTTGGATACCCACTGAAAATACTCACGGTCGATCGCTCTTGTCACGTACCGTGGAAATCAATGAGTCTACGTACGCTGGTTGGCAGGCAGGCTCGTAGGAATGCGAAAGAAGGAGCTCGCTCCAAAGACTTTCGTGCAAGCTCCTCTTCCGAGCTCTCTTCCGTGCTCTTGCTATCGAAGCGAGTGGGACGTGCCCTATTCTTCGGACTTTGCGAATACATAAGGGGTTAGGCTTGAAAGAGCCTCTTACTCGGTGTAATTGATTTCCACCTTATTGCTCTGACGTCCCGCCGTTGGTCTATCGCGTGGCAGAAACCTTTCCCCATATGTTTCTGTCCGCCCCGACTTTCGGGTACCTATACCTACCTACATTCAAATTCTTCGACATTCGTATTCTCGTGCCGTCTCTGTGCACGCAACCCGAGAGGAAGGCATTCCTTCGTGATCGTGAAATAAGATTTTCAAGAAAAGCTCGGCTTACCCCCTAGAACACGAGTTTTCATTTTCGAACAGATTGCCGAGTGTTTCGCCGGTAAAGGACCCAGTTTTGCCCGTAATTACGCGCTGCCACTGTTTTTTTTTTCTTCGCTACGTAAATTGCACGGTCGAAACGAAAGTACGGGTTGCAAAAGGTGCCAACCATTAGCGCGTGGCTGGAGAAATAAAAGCCCTTGCTTGGATCGTGTAATACTGCAATGCAAATGGTCGATAAAAACGGGACAGCTGCGCGTGTTATCGCGTAATTCCAACCCATCGGCGGATACGTTTGATTCCGCCAGTAGGTTGCATAAAACGGAAATCGACACAGAACGTCCCTTGTACGCGACGCAGGTGCGTAATGTAAAGCTGGGCAGACTCGATCAATGAAATATCGCGCTCGTATCAGGGAACACGGCGGCTGAAAAACTACGGTGTCGCCGAGGACCGGTTGCGGTTTCCGAAATCACAAAGTAAAATAGATAGCTAATGGCCGACCGCCGCGCCGACGGGTTAGCTTTAGAAATCGATGCGCGCTCGCAAAACGATGCAACCGCATCGGCCGATACGGAGATCCAAGTGCCTTTGAATTTCGAACACGCCCCACCCGCGCGTGTCTCCGCGTTGCGTAAACCTGCGCGGAATATAAACATCCGGTGCTTAAATCTCTTCTGGATCGACTGCGGTTTATTCATTATGCAACTCCGGGTCTGACCAAAAATTATCAGGCCCCTCCATCGGTTTACCATAGAATATCGAAAGCCCGTAACTCGTGATCGGGTGAAATACCTGTGCGCGGCCGATCGACGCAATTTACAGGGAGCACAAAAACCATCTTGCTCTATCGCGAACGATATTACTGGATATTGAAAAACATCCGATAAGCCGGAATTACTCGCGTAGGTATTACAGATAGGTACTGGTTGGTAGGAATTCGATATGAGCGTGCGTTCGTACATACGTGCTCCTGATGCCGCGCGCAACAGCATTCCGAATCCAAAGGTTCCCCTCTCTGACGTTTAATCGTCTTATTTAGGAAGAAAGATTTCGAATGTTTTTGTTATCTGCGCTACGCGTTACTTTGCGGGCTCGATAACGGGCTTAAACGCATTACTCGCGGCGCCACGTATTTATTTGAGGAATTACATGTGCGTTTAACGCTCCAAAGTTGAAACGTTGCCTTTCCCCCGGGGCCTGGGACATCGCGATTACGGTGCAGCAAATATTCGCCGCGCTCTTCCATTGTGGCGGTTTCGACGTAACCGAGGTTTCGAGAGTCTGGAATCATTGATCTGGTATTAACACAGCCCATCGCTCGGTTACGCGTAAACGCGCAAATGTGTTTTAATTAACAGAAGGGTGGCCAACGTATCGTGGGTGTGGATCGATTAGTTTACAGCTAGTATTTGTCGAGCAGTTCGACGGTCTAGATACGTGTATTTATAATAGAAACACGCGCGATACTCGCTGATTCCATTCCAATATTTCCAATCCACTTTCCACCTTCTTCTCCATGCTTTCAGTTCTGCCGACAGAAGGGAACATTTCGGCTTAGAAGAAAAAGACGATATAACCCTCGACTGTTCGTCCACGTTTCTTTCCCTCTTCCGACACTTTGCGAGTTACACGTGCCCCTTTCCCCGCTTTTGTAGTAGCTACAACGGTTGCAGCTTAGCAGAGCTTACCTATCCTGTATATCGAGGAAGGGAAAGGGTGATGGTGGGCTCGTGGCCTCGAATTTCTTCCGTTAGAGACTATATGTATAATGTGTAGACTTATTGGCGCGTTTCAACGCACAGAGGAATAAACGCGCGCGCCGCTAAGATGTTGGTGCATCAGGTGCTTGGAAGATTGGAAGGCTGTTCGAAAGTAAGCAACCCCCTCAGGAATTCTCCCTTGTTTTATCAAAGTTCATCGAGCAGTCGGAAAGTTCCACTTAACATTTCATTGCTATCTGCCCGCTCCGCGAATTCGAAATATCTTTGCGAGCTGGTAATAGGACTAAATCGATCTGATAATAGCGAGGAGCTATTGTCCCGTTACGTGAGCGTCATGCTCGTAAAGAAGCCTTTGTTTCTAATGCGAGAGAAGCCTGCAGACGGCGCAACTTGAGGCCGCGGTCTACGCTGCGGTCCAGGCGAAATCCTAAATTATGTCTGTACCATCTGCATACTCTGGATGGTGTTCCGGAAGTGTATGTTATAGCGATGTTATTCACGGTAGCGAGGTATCGGAGTGAGCGACTCGCGCCCACTTTGTTCGCGCGTAATTGCGCGTCCGCGGCGTTAAAGCGTTATTCCCGGCTGAATAATTCCCGGGAAAAGACCAATTACGACCGACCAGTCGGTTAGATATCGCGTCAAGTGTAACGAGAACGAAGCCCGCGAGGCCGAGCGGTGCCCCGTGTCTCCAAAACCTACAACCCCGTGGCCCACTCGTTAGTCCAATTTCTGCAGCTCGACTAAATAGCGGTGTCTCTTCGGCGTGTTACGTTCGCTGTAATGTGTTCAAGGGTTAGCTTGATGCGCCACGGTGTCCCGCAAATGTATAAACGAGCACGATCAACGAGACCGCCCTGTTGCAGAGAGGAATGATTACATACTTTGCGCAGCTGTAACCATCGCAGCTTTAGCTACTGTTACTGTTTGGGTCGACAGATTTGGTTGTTTAAGGGGTATTCTAGTCTAGACACTCGTTTTTAAAGGTGATATTTGGAAATTAATTCTGAAAGACCTATCGCACCTACAGGGCAGGGGTTTCGCACACATATTTAGTAGTGTTTGAACTATCAACACAAATTTCTGGAATGCATTATATTGAAATTTGTACAGGTTACACGCCGAAGCGCAGGTCATGTCCACCGTCCTAGGCATCTGAAACGAAAGTACCAAAGATTTTTTTAATCTATATGAGTGTAGTTATCGCCCGAACTAGATGTAACCATGTCCGGATATTGTTACCGAAATCGCAGCTGGTTAAATATTTATATTTGATTTTTTCGACTTTTCTTGAGCTAAAACAAGGTGTGAGGGAGATGATAATTCTAGTTCAGGCTATAGGTACACATTTACTTTGAATGTGTGTAAAATTTTAGCTCAATCGGTACAGGAGTTTTTGAGAAAAATGTGCGCTCGATTTAAAAAAATTGTTTCGAGAGTAAAGTGTTTTAAGTTTTTCATGCAGTTACGGTAGATAACGACTAATTTCTGTAACTTTCCCCTAATCTGCTATACCAGGACCGTAGAGGAAACGTTCCTTAGCTTCAAAAAAATCATGTTGCGCAGCTCTCTCTTTTCTGCTGGCAGTCATAACCTCTTTAGATACAAGAGTCGAGGGAACGACTGCCGGCCACGCTGCGGCTTGAAGCCCCTATAACTCTGGGAGTTTTTCGAATTTCATCTTAATATTTTAGGGACATATTTTCGGAACCCTGAACTATTAGAAAATCGAAAGAAAAAAAAATCGAATTTTTTGGGTAGAATACCCCTTTAAGGGACTAAGGTCGAAGCCAGATGTATTGGCCGTTGAGTTTCGTGAGGGGTATTCTCCTATCACACAGTTTGCCTGCCTCGGTGCTCCTTTTCTCAACGTTTTCTGACTCGCTCTCGCCTTCGCAGAACAAGAGTGAGCCAGAAGTGGCGGGGATGGTGCCAAGCTTCTGGCGTGTAGGACAAACCGAGCTGTCAGCGTAGAAATACACACATCAGAATAGGTTTGCGTTAGTTCCGAAAAAATTCTGGAGCTTTATTGGTGAGAACATTGATTCTTTCTCGATAGCTTCATCTCGTATTGGTCTACGCATAGTTTCGTAACGCAACACAACTATTACGCTAAGAATAAATAACAGCCACACGGCTACGTCCAGGCGGAGCCGAGCAGCGTTCCCGTTACCCCAACATACTCTTCGGGGGTCACGCAACTTCAACTGACAAATCCACGATCGTCAGATGGTGGTGGCTGATTTCTCCTCGATCGCTGTTTGCGAAAACGAATTCACCGGCCAATATATCTGGCTTCGACCTAAGTCTTAGCTAAGTTTTGACGCAACGCCGCACGGTTATCGACCGACGATTGGTCTTCACGGATGCTGACGAGTTATTGGTAAATATTCGTGTCTCGATAGCTCCCTTCTCGGCGTCCCTAGGTACACACAGAGACGTAGGTATACGTATATAAGTGCGGATGCACATACCTACTAGCTCTCTCGGTGCACGCCAAGGCAATTTTCCGTGAGTAAACTCGGCACCTTTGGAGGGCTCTGACGCGCGTTATCTTACGACTGGAGCCGAGCGGAGTCGAGTCGAGTCGAGTCGAGTCGAGTCGAGTCGAGTCGAGTCGAGTCAGAATGCGGGGACTGGAGATCTTGGCGAGGATCTGGCAGCGGCAGGATCTGTCTCTGTCGGGCCGAGGATATGGATTCTCCCTCTTCTTGCATCCGCGATGATTTCTAGAAAGCACAGTATACGGAGAGGTAAAAGCAGGGCGAGAGGCACGGTCTAGAGAAACAGGGTCAAGTGGGGAATACCGCTTCCCCGCGGAAATCGACCGCTATTTATTGGTAAACAGTAAAAATTCTAATATACCTACCTCTCCTCCCGTTAAATAACCGAGGAGCAGCTTATTTCCCTTTCGACCGGGAGTCGTCAGTCGATCAGTCGATCAGTCGATCAGTCGATCAGTCGACTGGGGCCAACAGTCCGGGCGTGGCTGCGATCACGTTCGCCGAAGCTTTTTTAAAATTATCACTCGCGGATTCACACTGATCGCGGGCATCTTTATGCGCGCAAGACCTTTGGCACGGCTGGTAATGGGACGCGTTAAATTTAGAAATAAAGTTACGAGTAGTCAGGGTCGTCGAGCTCACCTACCCGATAGCGCGAGCATGACTCACGTGCCACGGCATAAAACGCTTGCTCTTCGTCCTATTCGAACCAACACGATTCTCCCGCGGTTCGTCACTTTCACCTTAGGTACTCGCCGTTCCAACGCCAACGTTTCTTCGCCGATTTCCCCCCTATAATCACAGATAAGCCAACATTAGTCACGCGAGGTTACAGAAACGAGAATTAATCCTATTTTTGGTAGGGTTTCGGCGGTGGTGTGAAGCAATTCGGCATACGTTTTACCAGCGTCTTATCATGTTGCAACTTTCGGAAAGACGAGAGTCGATCGGTTTCGACGCGAAGGGTCGAGTTTGAACTGTTTGAAGGTACTTACTTACACGAAGGTAGTTGAAGGAAGGAATGACGGAGCGATGGGGACTCGCAGGTACGTCGCCGTCGGTGCCTTCCCTGGAGTGCGTGTGCAGACGCATCGCGGGCGTCGCGTCGCCTCGCAGTCGGGGGGAAACCAGTCACTCGTATAAAACCGGCGGGCGAGTCACGGCGCGAGTCAGTTTGGCTCGCGCTTCGCGTCGAGTTTCGCTTCGCCGTCTTGTCGTCGTGATAAGTTGATAACGACGCGCTCGCTCCAAGTCACCGGCGAAAGTGTCACCGGTTTACTAAAGATTTCTGTGCGGTTTCGAAGAATCTACTGGCAGCCGAGCTTTCGAGTGCATCGACGGACAATAGGTCCTCGTGTGTAGGTACGCTTGTCTGTGCATCGGTGAGTTACCGTGACAATTTGCCGAGGATCGATCGCCGTGGTGTTTGCGAGGTTCGGTGCACTGCCCGAAAAGGAACATGTCCGTAAGTAGACGGGGAAAGCCGGGAAATTGCCGGTGCCTATGTTGGTTCGGTGGAAATTAACGCGGACGTTGCCAAGGAGCGTGGCCGGAAGGACAAGGCTATCGAGTAGGTTTCTTCCACGGACAGGTATACATAGCCGGTATGGCGGCGATATGTAAACACGCGGAGGGAATAGAATTCTCCTGTCGCGTAATTTCAAGTCGTTTGGCTCGGTTGTGTCGCGACGTGTCACGCCCGAGCCATACATATATCAGTAGCCTAGAACGGAACTGGAATTTCAGGGCTGACCTTGGGGACCGCTCCGCTTATCGCGTCAGAGTTGACGTTTATTTTTCACTAGGCGCGTTAAGTACGGCGCACGACACGACACGACAACTCCGCCTGTTGCCCATGCGCGCGCTCATTCCGCGCATTCAATTCAAAGGAATTCGCGGTGACCGTGAAAGACTAGCAAAAGCCACAGGTGGCGATCGGAATTCACCGATCGTGGGAGAGAGGGGAGTCAGCGATATCTCGTTTTCATACATGTTCACTCATTTTCACTCATACCTACCTGTGTAGCCTGGTATGTTATAAAACGCCCGAATCTTTTTAAATCAAGTTTGAAATGAAGATACCGTGATCGGCAAGACTTCGCCAACGTCTCGTTGCCCACTTGGACTCTATCGTGGTCACGCTTTGGCAGCGGTTATGCAAATGGAGCGTGGTTGTTGCGTAGGAGAGATAGCGCTTGCGCTACGTTGGACAGTGAGCGAATTATTTGGCTGTTCGGAGAACTCTGGGCAATAATTAGAACGCGTTAGCGTAATTCTCATGCAGCCGCACGTCGGGCTGTGCAAACTACGAACGCGTTGGAAAGTGGCGCGTGACAATTATCGGGCGGCTCGGACGGTGGGCACTGGCCACACCGGCCGCAATAAAAGACGGGTAAAAGGTACGGCGACAGATTTAAACGCAGCAGGCTGAGAGACACGCGTCTCGAGGTTGCCTTAGGTCGCGCTGGCAAGCTAGCTAGTATTTTGGTTCGAAAGTTCGCGAGGCGCGTGGCATCGATTCAACATCATGGCCGGATATTTCGGGCGACGATCGGCCTACCAGGTGCTCGGCTTAACACCGATTACAAAACGACGCGCCCCCTTGCGGTTACGATCGCGAATGCATCTGCATGCAATTGCAATTGCAATTGCAATTGCAATTGCGAGAACCGAACGGAAACGCCACCAACTCCGACGCCGGAAGTTTCCGTGGAAGTCGCGAAAACACGCGGTCGTTTCGTAAACGCTGTTTAAAAACGAGGCCGCCTTCCTTTCCTCTTTGAGAGTGTTCCTTTAGAAAAGGCTCCTAAAATACGCGATGATTCGTTTGCGTATTTTGCAAGGCGAAGGGAAACGTAAGCGTTAAGTTTGTTGGACGTCCGGGTATTCCAAATATTGTGGTTTATTCACTCTTACCTTTCATCAGCGGATGTAATTCTACTCTGGTTTCTTTCCACGTTATTTGAGCGGGTTCGCGGAACGGGAGCAAACGGAGAAGGTGAGATTTATTCGCGCGTCAGTTATCTTATCGCGATGCGTCATCGTTTCGAGAACGCCAGTCACAGAGCCTCTCGCCGAATCGGACGCGACGCGAAATGCATCGACGATTCCTTCGTCCTTAATCCTAGGGAAGGATACTCGTTCGCCAATCGATTCGTCGTCTTCGATATCTCCACCCGATACATGGTCGAATGGTAAAAGTCTATTTCCGCGACGATTCCCTGAAGGAAAGTCGCGCAGTTAGTTGTTGTGTGCAAAAATAAAGCTCCTCGGAGCTTGCACCGCTCGCAACGCTGACCTCTCCGCGACTCAAAATCGGAACGAAGCGTACCGAGGTTTATGTAATAATCGCCGTGCCGGGGTACGTAATAAGAAAATGAACGAGCAGACTTTAACGAGCACAAAAGTCACGCGACCTCTCATTATCTTTCTGAGCGGCGATAAAGCCCCTTTAGGCGATGAAATTTTCACGTTTCCGCCGAATCGATGAGGTCCCGTCAAATTCCATTGTCGCGATGATTTTCAAACAAGTTATTTCGCCAAACGACAATGACAGTTGGAAAAAAGGCGAGTCGTCGGGCATCGGCTCGAGCGTTATCGAGCGATTCAAAACAAATTAGGAGGTGCGCGATACATTGAGCGATAAGCGATAGTATCGCGCCGCGCGACAGATACCTATCGAATTAAATCACGCGGTGTGGGTTCCGTGTAAAGCGATGGAATTTTTCAGGGATTTGCTTGATTTGCTGGATTTCGAAAGGTAAAATAAGTGGCCGGCGCAAAGGTAGGCGTTTGCGCGGCTGCTGCGAGTGATCGCGTGGGTCGGCCACTCGCTCGTTCGTTGGCGTTTCAAGTCCAGCGCTGTTCAGCTATTCGAGTGTCCCCGTAAAAATCTTTTAAAGAACCATCGAAAATGGGCGGTGTGCTCACGCTCGCTCTTTCAACCGTAATCGACGTACTGTCAGCGACAGAGACGTTTTCGATGACCAGCGGTAGGCAATGTCGAGAAGCGTAGGCGTGTAGCCGTAGTCGAAAGTTGACCGATTCGGAGACGCGGGTCTATCGTTGCTCGAAAACGTGGAAGCAGTAGGACGCGATCGAGTGTGTTGGTGCGTGCGCGTGCGGTCGGAACTCCGATAACGGCACTTTGCACGAGGAAACCGACTATTCGCGCTCGTGCACGCGGATAACGATCACTTGGAATCAATAATTCAACCGCGACAAGCCGCGTCTACCATTTGCCGTAATGGACGATTGAAATTTCTCTGGCGTCGCGTAACACGGGATTTCGCATTTTTACGCGAGGGACTTTAACACCGGCGTGATTTCCATGAAAATTCACGACCCGTCGCGAATATTTAACAATCGGTATTCCAGATCCGAGATCGCAACACACCACGCCGAAGCACGCGGAATCAAACAGGGAAATCACAGGTTGCCAGCTGGTGCTCGCGGTGAAAAGCTCGCGGAGTTGCTTCGCGACTTGATTTTTCCCGTTGCCCGGCCGCTTCTGCTTCTCATTCGAACAGAACGTAGCTGAACCGAGAAAAATATTAACGAGTTATTGTTGCGATCTCCAAAAAGGTGCTTGCACTCACAAGTAAAACATTCACTTATAGGGAATGGAGTTTCCCGATTTGGAATATATATTTTTAAAGTACTCATAGTAACTAAGAAATCTTGAAAATTATATCTGCAATGGACCTATTTTACTCGTGTTATCAATAACATTCGATATAGCGTCAAGACGTATGCGAAAAACGGCAAAATCCTCTTATTTAAGAATAATTGGCTAAAACCTGGCATCTGTATGTTTGTTGTGGTTCTGAATCCGAATATGGTGTTATTGTTTGTGGAAAAAAAATTCCTAAGGTAGTTCTCATAATAAAAAATCGGTTTTTTCGAGATAACTCAAAAAGGAAAGGCCGAAGAATTTTTTAAATATTTTTTTTTCGGATTACTCTTAGGGTAGGGTGGGGCTACAAGTCCCGTTTTTCGTATAAACCTATGTAAAATTTAGTACTAACAATCTAGAGATATATGGTGTTATTCTGTATAAACTATAACTATTGTGCTTTACGTTCACGAAGTTCGTTGCAAAATGGACTTCTGGCCCCCCGCACGGGGTAAAAAATTCATTGCATAGGGTAGAAAGTCCCTAATGTCTTTTCATGTAATATTAAACTAAATAAGTAAAAAACTCTATTCAAATCAACAAATATTTATTAAACAAATATTTATTTTGATATACAATATTGAAAGGAAAGCATGATTTTTTTACCAAAAAATAAAAATATACCTAAGTCAGAGGCTCACTTTGAACTAAAAACTAAAAAAATCCCTCAACTAAAACAAAATGATGTGAAATCAAATAATAAAATATATATTTTCAGTCTGAGGGACTTTTTGCCCCAATGGTACTTACCTCTATAGTTTGTGCGGTATACACGTTAGAAAATATTATCATTCAGCAATAAACAATATCATGAACACATTACTAAAGGAACACACAATCTTAACGTACTTGGCTGATACGCTTTTAAACCGTGGTTTACTTCGTATAAAACAACAAAGACGACGTATTTCCTTTAGGTTTCGATACATAAAATAACGAAGGCGTCACCTGTGGTCACCTCCGTTTCTTCTCGTCTTTTACTTACAATTAGTATACTGCGAAACTCAATATTAAGAATAGAGATTTTGAATTCGGGACTTTTTACCCGCCGGACATTTAGCCCCACCCTACCCTACTAATTTACTTCAAAATCCATTTTAACCTGTTTTTAACTCCCAGGGGCTACATCTGGGCACGTAGGGCAAGATACCTACCAATTCATAACCAGTTTAGGTTAGGCTGAAAAACAGTCTGTGAGATGAATATATGTATGAGTCATGCATTGTTCAACGATCTTCACATTGACTGCTCTACCGTGTTCGAATAAAATTGTAAGTGTTTTCATCATGTTTCCCCATGATAACTTTGAAGTGGTCTATGTAAAAAATTCTCCGGCCCTTCCTTTTTGAGTTATCTTGAAAAAAACCGATTTTTTATTAAGAGAACTACCTTAGAAAATTTTTTTACATAAAAAATAACACCATATTCGGATTCAGCACCTCAAAAAACATACAGATGCCAGATTTTAGCCAAGTATTCTTAAAAAAAGAGGATTTTGCCGTTTTTCACATATGTACGCCTTGAGGCTATATTGAATGTTATTGATAACACGAGTAAAATAGGTCTATTGCAGATATAATTTTCAGGATTTCTTAGTTACTACGAGTACTTTAAAAATATATATTCCAAATCGGGAAACTCCATTCCTTATAAGTGAATGTTTACTTGGCAGGTACCTACACTTGATTCGCGTCGCAGTTATATCGATTACGTCAGCCTTCATTTCATTAGCGATAAAATAGACCGAGTTTTGTACGTCGATCAACTTAATCTCATTAAAAAGAATCGTCTGATCGATTGCAGCTTCCTCGCGGAAACTTTGTCGGCTGTTCGCGTTCTCCGTCGACGACAGGATTCGTCTGCGGTTAACGGTGCACCGTTCCGCGTTTTCGATCGTCGTATGCAGCTAAATGTTGGCGCGAGACATTTCATTTATCTCAGATTAGATTTTCCTTGAGGAACACGCGATCGTGCTCGCAGATTTATTTTCAGGGACATCGTACTCGATAACGCGAACGGGCAAGAACCATCGTCTCCCATTTCTCCGCGTTTTCTCTCTCTATATTTCGCTTCGCGTGGAAATATACCTAGCCCTGCACATTCTATCCCAGCGAGACGAGCACTGTGGCGCGCGCGGCTGATACTTCGTGTTTGATTAAGACGAGCGGTGAATCGTACCCAGAGATTTCTCAACGCGGCATTTCGAGCTCGGCAAATGTCATACGGTGTTTCTCGCGCAAATCATTTATTCGCGATATTACCATTCTGTCCTGCAAATGTCAATGGGTTTCGGGTGGTCCGGGTGGTCCGGGTATATGTATACATATGTACATACGAGACGGTTCGACCCTCGCTGATTCAACGTCTACCAGGGTCTTATCGATTAACATCATCGGCTGGATCTGCTGCCTCGCGACGAGCGGAGTGCGCGTGTAGCTCCGCCCCTTGCAAGCCACAGATTCTAACGAGATCAAACGAGAATGAAACGAGCAGCAGCCTGGACGATGCCGTCCTCTCCTCGCTGGCAAGTTTCCGGAAGCAAGACCTAACCCACACCTAACCCAGAACCGTCCGTGCCCGACGATTCTAGTCGGTTCGCACGAAAACCATGATGGACGATTCACGGCCACCAGTTTGCTGGGAAACCGCCGCGCCGCGCCGGCGGACGACTCGCTCACGAATTGGCACTCGCCCTTGCGCCCGGACCCGCTCGCGTTTAACAGTTCGAATCGATTCGCCCGCAAAGTGTCATTAATCCCTTCCAATCAGAACTAACCCTCGTTGCTAATTTGCCGATACTGTTGCGTGCTGCGTTCTCGGGGCTGAGGTAGGTACTTGGTGTGCCGGCGTATAAGAGGCGCGCTTGCATCTCCGAATCACGCTGAATTCATTTCAACGTTCGTTAGAAGCCAGTGGTCCAACGTTATTAGAGAGTTCCAGCGTTATATCGAGAGCTACGATCGCTTTGGCGGGCCTCGGAAAGATCCCGTTGAATTCGCATTGAAATTGCCCGCGGGCGGAACGATTTAACGGGCGGCTAACGAGATCGCTTAATCGTAGGTACGATGGTCTGACGGTCGCATCGCGTGGCGTCGAGCGAACGCGATACGAATCTACGCTCGCATAAATATGCTTATCTAAATTTCCAATTAGCATTCAAAATTGTCGTGGTAGCTGGTAGCGAGGTAGCGGGCGAAAGGTCGATCAGAATTCAATGAATCGCGCATTTACTAAAGGGAGGCATCCTCTGGCGTGCGCGTTGTTCAATCAACCCCTATTTACGGGGCACTCGTGCCGAGTCAATCATTTCTTATATTTCCTCGCGTTTCCCTAACGGGAATACTCATTCTCCACCGTGACCAGCCTCAATCGAGACCTCGCCCTAACGAGTTTGTCGATAGTTCGCGAGTTACGACATCGCGAGGTTTCGATATTATTTTTCAAGATTGCCTTGGACGACAGAGCTGTGATAATGGCGAACGCGGAGCCTGAAAGCTCTTGAACCGCGACGCGAATTTCGATCGATAACGATTCCTCTAGTTTCTACTTCTGAGAGGTGGTTGGTACTCGACCAGAGGCACGATATAAGGCGACCGAAGAGAATGTTTGCGCGTATAAGAGACACAATTGTAGGAAGTGGTCCCTTCGCGTTGGCAAAGATACCCGTTATATCGTGGAATATACTATATACTATATACTAGCTCGTGGTGGTCCAGAGGGGTGGGGGTTGGGGGGGGGGGGCGGTCGACTATATCCTGCAGGGACTCGACGGTCACGAGTTCATACCCCGAAGTGCCATAAGTATCTCCTATCTGGCGAACGTATCTGGCTGTTTAGCGAACGTGCTTAGACACCCATCCTGCTTAGTGCTCGACCGAGAACGGAGCGTCGCTAACATCTTCCCCTGGGAACAGACACTGCACGCGAGAGATTTCCTTCCCTTCCCTTCTCGATCGTCAAAACCCTCCTATCGTCAGGTCGTTTGCCCAAACAATTCTCCGTCGATCGCCAGCTTCCCGCCGCCGCCGTCTTCTCCCATTACCGAAACAGATCGTCTCCGTGGAGAGTCCTCCTTTCTGTTTTTTACAGACGAGCGCAAACACCGAATCAGGCGTACGTATGTTCGACCGTGACAAAAAGCGAACGGTTCGCAGTACGGTAAAAACGAACGCGTGCTCGACGTACACGTGTACACGTGTACGTGCATGCGTGCACGCGTGCAAACGTTTACGTAGGCTAATGTAATACGGGTGGTGATGTCAGCGAGCTGGTCGTCGCTTAGGTGGTCTCGCCGTTCCTTCAGGCTCCTTCGAATGCCGCCGTTGTTGAAAAAACACAACACCTGCCTCCTCCCCCCTTTCACCTCTTTCCGCGGCGTAATTTGTTGTAAAGAAGCGCCGCGCCGGGATGCTTCGTTGCGACATTCCTCAGCGGAACTTGCAAAATTGCAATCGCCAGACGCTCTTGCTAAGGGCTAAAAGTGTTTGCGATATCGCTGCAAAGGGGAACGGCGAAACGAGTTCGTCGCTTCGTTTCGGGATACTTTGAAATGGGGGAAAAGTGTGCCCCGTGAAAGCGCAAAGCAAATTTGTACAGCCTCTACTTTTTAACTCGAGTTGCCGATCCTTAGGCACACATATACCTGTGTGTACAGCTCCAAGAGGCAGGGAGAGGTCTTGTTTGAAAATTGTCGAAAACGTAAAGGGAACGGACTGACTACTATTTAGTAGATAGTAAACGCTTGAAACTTTTGCCCGCTAGCTGATGACAGTTAATTGTGAGCCCGATCGATTATGAACGTTCGTCGCGAGAGCTTACGGGATTTCGTAATCCAGTCGATGTTTGATATTTTGTCTCGTCTCGTCTCGCAGCTTTCCGCCAACCCCAGAGAAAGCTTATCCCGCATCAAGGTCGATCGAGGAACTTTATCGTTTACGATTCGAAGGCGATACGGAGCAGCGCGATCGATCTTTTCGGAACGATAGATTTGCTGAAATGGACGAGGTTCGAGGCTCGCGCTGACGCGAAACAGAAGCAGGCACGATACATTTGCGTGGCAGTTTTCAGACAGCTTCCGGGTTGATTAATTATTCTTCGATCAGACGCTAACATGTGTGTTCGTATAGGAAATTTGAAAGGTATTTACATAGGTAGGGTAGGGTGGGGCAAAAAATCCTGAATTCAAAATCTCTATTCCTAACCAATGTATTGAGTTTCGCAGTATACTAAGTAGGTAAAAGGCGAGAGGAAACGGAGGTGACCGCACAGCAAAGTTAGGCAAAATGTAATCTAATTACAACTTACAAATTACTTGTGATTAAAATGTAATTGTGCAGTTGATTACACATTATTTTCTGTAATCGTTAATGTAGGTGGTTGACCAGAATTTTATCAACTACATAAATTAACGATTACAGAAAATAATGTGTAATCAACTGCACAAAATTACAGTTTAATCGTAATTTGTAAGTTATAATTAGATTACATTTTGCCCAACTCTGCCAGAGTTGCCAGGTGCTTCTGGACGTTCGTGCGAATTACACGACGGCTTCGTTATTTTATGTATCGAAAACTAAAAGAAATACGTTGTCTTTGTTGTTTTATACGAAGTAAACCACAGTTTAAAAGCGTATCAGCCAAGTACGTTAAGATTGTATGTTCCTTTAGTAATGTGTTCATGATATTGTTTATTGCTGAATGATAATATTTTCTAACGTATGTATCGCAGAAACTTTAGAGGTACCATTGGGGCAAAAAGTCCCTCAGACTGAAAATATATATTTTATTATTTGTTTTCATAATAATATGGCCAAACTATAAAGAAATGATGCCAAAGTCTTTAAATAGTGTTCTTGTTTTAGTTGAGCGATTTTTTTTAGTTTATAGTTCAAAGTAAGCCTCTGACTTATATTTTTATTTTTTGGTAAAGAAGTCATGCTTTCCTTTCAATACTGTATACCAAAAAGAATTGGTTTAATAAACATTTGTTGATTTGAAAATAGTTTTTTACTTATTCAGTTTAATATTACAAGAAAAGACATCAGAGACTTTCTACCCTATGCAATGGATTTTTTGCCCCGTGCGTGGGGCAAGAAGTCCATTTTGCATTGACAATCATTTTGTGGTATAACTCAACAGAAAATAACAGTATCAACAAACGAACTTCGTGAACGTAAAGCATAGATTTATAAAAAAAATATCGGGGCATGCTGACTATCTTGAAATACAGTTGGATCTTGATAGATTTCTAGGTTGGTGCAATTTAAACATGCTAAATCTTAACTTTTCCAAGTGTCATGTTATGAGGTTCTCTCGTAATATGAAACCAACTGTTTATCCGTACAGACTGGAGAAAGCTCTCTTGATTGAAGTAATTGAAATTAAGGACCTTGGGGTTCATATCACATCCACGCTAGATTTTTCCAAACACTATGCAGTGATCACTAACGAAGCCTTGAAGACTTTAGGGTTCATAAAACGTTTCTCTGCTGACTTTGTAAATATAAGTAGGTACCATAAAGTTATTGTACATATCCTTAGTCAGGCCTCATTTAGAGTACGCATCTGTTATATGGTCGCCCAATTCAATTAAATACAATACTCAACTGGAAAGGGTGCAGCATATATAGGGTTCTACGGTTTGCGGAATATAAATTACACATTCACAGGCCTGTCTAGGGTCTGGGATCATGATTTTGCATCGATACTTGTTAAACTAAACATGACCACCCTTACTGCGCGCAAAACTGTAACTGACATGTCCTTTTTATTCAAGATCATTAATAGCGAAATTGACTGTTCTGCACTATAGGAACTCCTGGATCTATATGCTTCTACCAGATGCGTCAGAAAAAGGCCACCTTTTGTTCCCCGTAAATACAAATCAAAATATGAATCGTGTAATGATCAGTTCCAGCTCCTACTTAGACTATGTCGATTTCTTTTCCGGCAGTACTTCCTCTTTTAGGGGGAAGCTATTCGGACTATTGTGTAAGGAAAACCCTATCACGTCGTTGTAACTAAGCTTTGTATTGGGCAATGCCCGTTTATTTTCAATAATAATAATAATAATAATAATAATGATAATGATAATAATAATAATAATAATAATAATAATAATAATAATAATAATAATAATAGTTATAGTTTATACAATATAACACCAGATATCTCTAGATTGTTAGTACTAAATTTTACATAGGTTTATACGAAAAACGGGACTTTTAGCCCCACCCTACACTACCGGTCGACAACACCGACAAACAGACATGCCTGGTCAGATGGTTTTGTTAGGCCGGGCAATACACAGCAGTTTCGCCAAATTAACGCGTAGATACTAATTCGGCGGTTGGGCTGAATGGACATTTCGGTACCGCAGGATTCTGCACGATACCTACTCGAACGAAAGATTCCTCGCCCGAGGTACATACATAAATGGAGATGGGTCCGCGAACAGGTCGACGTTGCCGCGATACGACAAAGCTAGTAGAATAAAATTTGAAATGTAAAATGCAAAAAGCTTTGAACAGAAACCTCTTCCGAGGTGTTAATTAAACCGCGAGGCATTTCTCCCCGGTGGTGACAGGCGGTCGGACGTATGAATCACCGAATGAAAGAAACTAGGAAAGCCTTTCCGCGATGTAGATACCGTTCAAGCGATGCACGTAAAGATTGATACGGCTGACCTAATTTCAGATAGTGGGCGATAAGGTGTCCACGTTGAAACGTGCACCTGAATTATTACTCGGGCGGTTACTGGAGTTGGCGCCATGTATCGTTTCACGCGATAAAGCACGTTTAAGTTATAAAGATAAAGCTCGAGTTCCCTGACATCAGTTTGGCCGAGCGCGATCCGACGTATCCGTCCGGGGTCTAGCAATCTCGATCTCCGATCGTTAATTGGCAGAGAAATAATTTCATTGCCGTCACTGGCGTGGAATAGCGTTCCACTAACGCCACTGGGCACGGATCGTGCCTCGTCATTGAAAATAAAGCGTTGCAGTGTAATGGCATTCTTTCTTGGATAACATAATGCATTCCTTAACGCGATCCGGCTTATACTATTGCTCGGGGGAGGGGGGGGGGGGGGGGCGTGTAGCATTGCTCCTGCAACGAAGAGTAATTCGAAACGTCCCGTTTCGAATGGACTTTGGTCCGAACATCGTTTTGCGTGGAGAAATATGTACGGTCGGTCGATGACGGTGGCGATAAATGGATTTGTCGGATTTTCCTTATGGTTAGAGAGGGATCGAATCGAGAAGGTTTCCTACCGCGCACAGTTACACAAGACACGAGCCGTTTCTCTTCGCGAGCGCTGCACACCAAGGATTTCAAATCTTTCCCCGTAAAGCCTATGTACGACTTAGATCGCGAAGCTCGAACCAGATCGATAAGATCGCTTTGTTTACGACAAATAGGGGGAGGGAAGAACGTGACCTAGCATCCAGGCGATATCGGTAATAGCTTGTAACCTTTGTTTGGCTTGACGGAACATGGCTCGATCAGATTGCAATTAAGATAACTAATTTATCGGACACGGCGGAGCAACTTAACGGAAAGGGGTAGGCATTCGTGGCCCGTGGGTCTCGAGTGACGGGAGGGCGCATAGAAAACCACCGTACATAGTACTCTATACCTGTAGCTGCGGTTTTTATCGAGAGAGTTGGCCGTTTCGTCACGCTAATTAAAGTTCGAATCAGGTCGTACAATCGACCTTTCGCCACCTACCGACTACAAGGCACCGGCTATTTCAACGCACATCCCAAAAACTCTAGCGTAGGTACTCAAGTACTTATCAAACCGTATCCCTGGAACTTTGTTAGGCAATAACAACGCTGGATACTAACTAGCAAGGAGGAGAGAGGACGAAGAGGCGAAGGGCAAGTGGAGAAGCAGGAGCCGAAAAGGAAGGGAGGAAACCAAAGAGCGGAGAATTCAGCTCCCGCCGAAAGAGAATTATCGACTACCAAGTTTCTTAATTACCACGACTGCGAACGCGCAATTGGGACACGCTAATTTTGTCGAGGCTGCACGTCCTAAACCAATTAATTCCTTTGATATCGCGTCGTCGGACATCGAACGCGCATTGCTGGTCGGCGCGGCGCGGCGCGACGGGCGGCGAGTACGTTTTAAAAAAGAAGTTTGCCAGAGTCGTTTAATTAAGCGAGCAACGGCCAAGTCGAAGATTATGTCGCCGCTGGAACCAGCAATTCCTCTGATAACAAAGTTTCAATCGGCGGGACGATAGATCTCGTTCTGGGTAACTTTAAAGGAGAGCACTGGCTTGGAAAAGCGATTATCGATCGACGAGCCTATTAATTACTGGAATTGCTAAGGACAGCCAGTCCCGTGGAAGCGCATAGGGCTTCGAAGGTACCTGCAGGAAGAAAGCGGCCAAGAGAACGGCGGACACGGTTGTCGATATTGGATGTTGAATGTCGGATACGATCGACGAGGGAGAAAACGTTGGTGGAGCACGAGGAGAAAGCAAAGGATCGTTAAAGGCGCGGCGATAAGTGATTAACGCGTGCTCGCGGCAGCCAGAAGTGTCGGACGATTGGTGATTGGTGATTGGTGATTGGTGATTGGTGATTGCTGCTGTCTCGACGAGGGCGCCAACAACGCCTTTGAACTAGTTTCAACAGCCACGTGCAGCACAGAGATCATCTTGTATGCGCTCGGGGAGCGTAATTGCTCTTTACGCTTTCTTGCTCCCCCTTCCCTGAAAGAAGAAGAACTCGGATCGTTTGTCGATCGAAGGGCGCGCCGCTGCTTTTCCTTCCGACAATCGTACTCGACGGGCTAGTGCACAAGTACCAGAGCGGATTGGCCGTATGCGCGTGTGAGTGTTTGCGCGCGCCTGCACGGACGAGCAGAGATCTTGAAAGACGAGTGGACGAGCGGAGGAAAAAGGAAGCCGGGGGAAGCCGAGGGAAGCCGAGGGAGCGAGGAAAAGCTCGTCGAAGCAAGTTATTAGCGAACGCGGTGGTTTGTAGTGGCGCGGTGTGAAAGAGTGTTAATTACCAGCTGGTCGTCACACGGATATAATGGCGCTGGCGGTTCGCTGAAAGACCCGCGAGGGACGATCGCGACGCGACGCGGCGCGGCCTGTTATGACGTGACGAGAGGGAAACACTGGCGTACTTCCGTCGCGAGTATTCCAGAAATGAATTCCACCATGAGAGTGTCTGGAGTAGCTGCGCTGTTGATCCTCTGTTGCGCCATCGGTGAGTTCTTTAACGTTTATTTCTCTTTTCGCTTTCGCTTTCGCTTTCGCTTTCGCAAGCTCAACATTTTCGCCACACTCATTCTCCTCGAGCTTTAACGCAACGCCGCGGCCGGGCTTCCTGGGCGGCAGCCGTTTCCTCGTGGCCCCGGCAGAACTTCCTACGACGCCAGCCGCGCAAACATTTTCTATTACAAGACCTCGCTGTTTCATTCAATCGAAAGTTGCACGCGCAATGGCGACTCTCGGGGCGAAGTTAATTCGGTCGATGCTCGCGTCTCTCAAAGACGGTAGATAAACCAAGATTAATTGCGCGTCCACGGCGGATCAGGATCGCAACTGCTTTATAAAAGAAATTAAATTGTGATTTATGCGTCTCGCTCGGAGCGTACGGTGCCGCGAGACGTCCTTTTAAGGACTTGCTGCAATCAGGACGACGGCGACGTTTTAAGGCCGTTTACTTTCTCGACTGCAAGGTTAACTATGGTACGAAACGTTTGGTACACAGTTTGGTATACGGGCGCGGGTCGAGTTAGGTGAAAGCGAGGATTCGTAAAGGGGAAGGTTTCAGCTTTTCTCAACAGCCGAACGGCTGTTTCAGTCGGCGATGAAAATCTGCTCGTCCCGTCATTACGTAAACGCCGCGTTTCATGTACCTAGGTATCTATCGTTTCCAAAGAGGAAATATGGATAGTTGAGGTACCTATCACGGATAAAATTCATGGCAGACGATATCACGCGTGTAGGTATAGACTATAGATATACAGGCCGTAGGTACTCGAACAGTTTAGAGTTTTAGACATCGAGCTTTCCTGGAGTTATCGCTGTAAACGTTCCTTTCGCGTCGATCCATTGTCCGAGATCTCCGTTATCCGAGTATACTCGAGCAATATATCCACGTCGTTGCACTTGCATTTAACCGTAAAGAAGATAGTCCCGCAGCATATTACGCTGGTTGAAGGGAAGAGAAGACGGGGCAAGCGGAATCGGTATTACCATCACGCCTTGCCCGTTTCGTAATTACGTCAGTTACAGGGCTCGTTACAGGTTTACGAGGGTAAGTCGGGTTCGGCTTCGGCTTCGGCTTCGGCGGTGACGCCAAGCCGCGAACCAACAGCCGCGCAATGCGTTTTAAAGTTGAGCCGAGAGTTTGCCACCCAATTTGTCCAGCGATAAATGATATATTCTCAGCCGTGCTGATCGATTCGCCGATCCAGCGATCGGTGGCCGAAAGTGCAAACTTTTTCACCGAGTAATCAGCCGGCAAATTAATCCCGCGGATTCCGATCCCGTTTAATTGATACCGTATTTCTCCGGGTCGTCGATACACAGCGGATCCGCCGAATTCGATTCGGTTGCCGGGCACAGCCGAATTAGAATAAATCAAGCGGCTTTTACGGTCGTTTGTCAAGCGAAATGAAAGTTACCGGACACCTATTACTCACGGAAGCAGAAAAATTCGTCCAGGTTTTTGGCCCGAGCTTCGCCGGCGGACAGTATTTCTCCGTTTTCGTGTTTGACATTCCCGAAGAAAAAGTTTCGCGGCGCGAGATCACGCTGGATCCCCGTGAAGCGTGTAAGTGAAATTCTCGTCTACTTAAGTAAGTAGTTATGGATCGTTTTACGATCAAGTAGGTATCGTTCTATGTTCGCCGATCGAAACGCGAGTTTAGTCGTCCATCCATTGGGTACCTGTGGGACGCCAAGCATAAAAATTTATTTTTAACGCTGCCTCGATCCTCGGTGAATTGTTCGCTGGGAGTCCCGCGAGAAGTGTTGGGTTCCACCGCGGCCGAAATGAAACTCCTGATAACGCCGAGAGCAGATCTCGGATTTCGCTTCGCGTTGCGCCTTGTGCTCTGGGAAAGTGGGAACCGACGCGGGAGCAGAATAGGCTTCGCTGCGGACCCGATAAAGTTTCCCGCGCCCGAGTTATCTTCACAGCGACCCGAAGATCGCCTGGATCAGGAGCGTTGGCTGGAGTTGACGTAAATCTCGCATCGCACAGGTCAGCGCGTCTGGACTTTGAAAAATACTTCTCACTTCACATAGACTACGATGGAGGGTAGCAGCAAGCGGTGGAGGAGAAGAGAAACTCGAAAGAAAATTCTTGGCCGTAGGTAGTCGTCGGTGACTTAGGGATGGCGATAACTCAAGCACTGCGAAACTTTGGAGCTTACGTACGAGAAAAGAGAGGGAAGGAGATCGAGCTGGGCCGTGAATCAATTTACGATGGAAATAAAAGAATTTCCACGGAGAACGGGTCACAGGGGCGTACGGGGAGAAGGGACGAAGGAGGGGAGGAGCGGAGGAAGCAGCGGAAACGATTCGGTCTCGGAACGCGTGAAAAACGCGAGAAACACGAGAAGGGCGCATCTTCTTCAAAGGATGCTCGCGGAACTTTCTCGCCCTCCATACGAAAGAACTCTGTTGGCTCGCGAAAAGTCGCACCAAAGTCGTGTAAAATGACGCGAAATGCGCGGAAAAGGGCGTGAGGAGGGAAAGTTGGATCGACCTGGCGGGATGGATTTTATCGGACGTTTTGTCGGATGTAATTATATATTTTCATGGTGTCGCGCTAACGATCTCGACGGTTCTCCGGACGTTTGGCTGGAACGGCAATCGGCACCAAGTTGCCGCAAACTTTCGCGTTATCTGAGCCGCGAATTCTGACAAATTCAAACAGTCGTTAGCTGGATGTAAGTGTGGTTTAACGAGAGTACGGAGTTGGCCGGTTAAATAATGTGCGAGGAACGTGGAACAGGGCGAACGGAGGGTACACGCGTGCTCTGGCCCTGGAGGAGGAGGAGGCGGTTCCATCGATACCGTTCCATTTTATCGCGCGAAACGGGATCCGAGAGGCGGCGGGGCTGTGTGTCGTACGTAGCGACCGGCTTGCAGCTGGCCGCTCGCCTCTCGCTCGTCAGCCACGATAAGTTAATTAGCGGACCGGCGCGGCGCGGCGCGGCGTGAATCGGATTAATGCGTCTTGCAGTTGCGCAATGTCGACAAATCTTGGTTAAACTCGGTATCTTAACGGCCTTAAGATGTCGGAGCTGGTATACGTCGCGTCGAGGTTTCCTTCGCGAGACTTGGCGTTACGTTTCATACGTCATAAACGCTTGCAACTGCGAGCTCCTGCATACCCTGGCGTAGCACAACGACTTGCAAAACCAGGTCGTTGCTTGGAAGTTTCACCGTTCAGGATTCCTCGTTTCCTTCGCTTCCTCGCTTGTAGGTCGATATACGCAAAAATCTATTCAATTGCCTGGATTCGGTCTCGACGATGACACCCGATAGGGTTGTCGTAATCGTAAGTAGTTAGTAGGTAATCGAACTTGCGAGCGAGAACTTACACAAGCGACTGGCACGAGTAAACTCGAAGCATCGCAATGCATTTCGTTGGGGACTTAAGATTCCATCGTCGATCCCGAGTCGATCGTTATCGATTCGACGATTACGTGGATTCGGGATCGGCCGGGTGTGCTTGGAATCTGTAATTAGACTATTATAACACAAGGGTTGAGTAATTGGCTAAAAATCGAGCGGCAGAAGCAACGCGCAATTAAAAGGTTGCTCATCACGTTGCAGTTACGACCGCGTATCTTTTACGGAACATTTCAACTATCTGTAGGTACTTTTTCGGCGATACTTCATTTCATCTCTGTAGGTACATAGCAGGCCCACGGTAATTCACGTAGACCTCTGTCTTCTGTGGGAGCAGGACCGTCTTCCCATCGCGCGGTTACATTTAATGCGCGTTTAAACATCCGTCAGCAGGCGGGACCATTAAATCTGACCTGCTTGTTAGCGAGCTGCTGCCGTTGCACCTCGGAAGCACTGGGTGCCGGGGCGGCGCGGCGCGGCGAGGCGCGGCGAGGCGAGGTTCGCGCAAGCCCCTGTTATACATCGGACGAAAATCACATTTCGACCCTTTTACGATCGTATAAATGTGCACTGGCAAGCTTGTTCGCATCGTTCATCGTCGATCATATTCTCGTTATCTCTCGCGAGGGACAGTTGGAACGTTTCACGGACGATTTCTCCTCTCATCCTCTCTTTCTCCCTATCTCACCCCGCTCTCTCCGTTAATCTCTTTGTTCCAGCCCGTTTGTTTTCGCGATGCATCGGAAACTCGTTTTTCCTGGATTCTCCGTTACTGGCCGCCCGGTATCCGATACCTGTACGATTAATTCGTAGCATTCCGTTCCATTGACTTTAGACCGGCTGGCTGAAAGGCAGCAGCCTCTCACGGAGCAATGGGCACTTGTCTGCTCGATGCGAGAGCACGGCAGGGTCGGAGATGGTGGGCGAGCGGATCGCGAACTTTTAAAGCGATCGCGAACTCGGCCGCGCGTACCTGTATGCATAGAGACCGCGAATCGGGACACCGCCGACACCGGTTTTATTGCGAACAGTCGGCGAAGATAAAAGAGCGGAGAAGAAAATGCGAAAAGTTTCGCGATGTCAGATACGCTGATGCTAGGAAAGACTCCGCGCCGTCATAACTGCCGCGAATAGTTGGCCGTGTATCTATGCGAATTGCGAAACTACGATACTTTGGGAAACAGCTGGCAGTTTCGCGATTTATAGTGGCGGCTCTTTTAAATAACTCGCCGTTATACGCGTTAGTATAAATCATGATCACGACCGCGCGATTTCGAATGAAATCCTGGAAAGTTAAGGTGGTGGATATTTGCTGGCGGCAAGTGTCAATGGGTTAATATTTGATCCTCTTTGGCTACGCGGTTCGATTCACCGGCACCGTTTCCTGCTCCCTGAAAGCCGTCGAGCCCGCGCTCCTCGATGATACCTACCTGTGCGAATCGATTGGCTGTCTATTTTCCACAGCAAGACACATTTAAAATGCATTGAAAGGGATTTCGCGGTGACTCTGGCTGTCGCTTCGAATGAAATTTTAAGGAGAAAAGGGACGGCGACGCGACGCGCGGCACCGTCACGCGCCATTAGATCCTCGATCACGTCCACCGATGGGGACAAAAGTGAAATAGCGAGGGCTCGTTAAAAATGCTCGACACGATTGTCATGATTTGTCGCGTCATGTCGTGTCGTGTCGTGTCGTGTCGTGTTACTTCTGCGAATGCTGTATGCGAGTGACAAAGGGAAACCCGGTGCCGCAGTCCAAGTCGCGGAATGCGGGCAATGTTTCTTGATGACAGCGCGCGGTATCGTTTCATCCTGCTCATCGATCGCCTTCCTTTTCATTCGTCTTCCGTTCCTGCTCTCTGTACAGCCGCTCCCATCGTACCTACGTATACCTACGTATCGTTTGCTTTTAATTAGCCTTTATCCGTGGCCCAAATACGATTTCGCCCGATAGTGAGCCCATTCATGTAACGATCCATTCGCATATCATTTTTTTTTTTTAATTATACGGCCGTTTACCGTCCAACGCAATTCTCTATCGAGAGATCGGGAGCAAACAGAAAGCTGCATAGTATTTTCTGTTCGTTAAAATCCTTAGTTTCTGCCCCGGCATCGAGGCGTTTATTAAATTTTTAATTGACGCTGGAAAATAGCAGGGAACAGAGTTACGCAATACCCTCGCTATTTTGCATAAAACGAAGGTTTAATATAACCGAGCACTCGTGACGGAGCTATTTCTTTCGCGGGCCGTGCGCTAAGTGACCTCCATCCCGAAATCAAATCAAATCCTCGATCTTCCGTGGGACGCGCAATTAGCGACTTTATCGGGCGAAGGTTGGCTGAAAAGAGGGCAGCTAAATAAGCAATTGATCTCAACTTGACACCGACAGGCGATCGTCAAGAACGATTCGATGTTATCGATTGCGAGATCGTATCGCGTACCAGCCACTTGTGTCACAGTGACGCCTAATTTCTTCTAAAACCGGTGTAGGATTAAGGTTAATTCCTGCGGAGGTGACTGAGAATAGTTTATTCGGTTTTGTCAATGCCTCGTATATTGCGACTGTATGGTGCCGTCGAATGGACACAAACTCGCGGCACATAGGTATCTATCTATACCTACCTTGCCCCCATCTGCTGCATCAATTGCAGCATTGTCGAGACAACAAAGGGAATTGTCCGTTAGGTGCGCGCGTTCTAGCCACGAATCGTAAAGCGCCCCATAAGAGTTTCGCATTGATTTATAACAGACAATGGACAAAAAGCATCTCGGACACGGATCCTTGAGCGCAAATAAACCACAGCCTTGACACCTGATTCCCCTATAGACACCATTCTGTCAGCCCCGAGCCGACTATTCATCATCCTTTAACATCAACATAACCGCTCACGCCCAAGTCGATTGGGTCTACACTATACATGTATGTAAGTACATAGGAGGAGTCCTACGGGCGTTGAGCGCGATCGAACGATATCGCCAAGGAGCTGGGTAACTTTCGACTTTCCGCCGTGTATGCAATTCCTCGGGGAACAGGTATCTTCCTGATCACATTGCAGATGTTTCCGGGTTATTCATTTCCCGTTCAATAACCCGTACGAGATGAAAGGCTGGCGTAAAGTCTGCTCGCAGGGATTATAGACGTAGGTAGTCTTGTCAGAGCAGGCGTTAGCTATGCGGAGACGAAGTTTGGACGCGACGGTGAAGGATACGGAAAAAAGTTTCGCTTCGCTGGTTGAGAGCTCAGCGGTGAAAAGGGACCGGAGCATAAAAAGGGGAAGATAACGGGAGTGGACTTAACGACCGAGCAGAACGATGAGCTCTATTTTCCGTTGCCCTACACGAGGATTGGTTTCTCGTCTCCTCGAACTGCTCGACTGTCTCCAAGAATAGGGGAAGTCCTCCTCTCTCGCTGTGTCATCCTTATCGTCGACCTGCCTTTCGCTGGCCTTCTTGCTTACTTGGCAAACGGCACGGGGGATCGTTAAGAGCCGCTGTCCCACGCGCGGCACGGTCCATGCCGAACTCGTATCCACGAGAAGAAAGGAAGAGCGCCGCGCCAGCGCGGTTCAGGTCGAGGTCAGGTCGAAATCAGGTTTGAGATCAGGGCGGTTCAGGGATCGAGCGCCTTCGAATAGAAAGGAACGCTCGAGAAGCGGAGAAACGGAGAAGTGTGTATGTATTGCTGAAAAGCGGCAGCTAATCGTGGCTATCGAGCTCGATCCATCGTGGCCGGCACACAAAAATCTATAACTTTGGTTCTGGTCTAGATATTTTAATGAAATTAGACTCAATTTAACCGCAAATTTAAGGCTTTAAGTTGTATTAATACAAGTGATATTAACCCTCGGAGGCCCGTGCTAGGCCCATGGATTTAGACCCATGTTTTCGAAAAGAGGGGCTACTGGTCAATTACAATTCACATTTTATTAACATACTTACTAAGTAGTTACTGTATTATATTGTGGCAAACCCCGTTTTATAGTAGTTGCTATTGTTTTCATGTGATCGGTGCTAAAAAATTTTGTCAAAATCGCAAAAGTTAAGAGCTTATCAAAAACTTTTATGTTTCCCATAGTTTTTATTCACGATTCTGAAATTTTTTTTAGAGGTGCAATTTAAGTTTGTTACAAAGTTAATTACATAGCTATATATTCTATTAAGGCAATACATCCGGGTAAAATGTTAACAAAGTTTTTATAAAATTTTAAAAAGTTGTAATCATTTGCAATGGGTGTAATTGATATCATGTGAAAGAATGAACCCTTCTCTCTTACAAACAAAAAGAATTAGGTGCTAGTTTGTGCTACTTTCCAAGAAAATGGTAATTGAAGTAAAATCTACCTTACCTGCCCATTAGAGTTTCCTGTGCTGTCTCATGACTCCGGCTATACAAGATATTTGCGTCACACATCTCATAAGTTAATCATTTCTTCCGAATATATCTTAATTACATCTATTTTCCTTCTTACTCTTCGAAACGATCAGGTGTAAGGGTTCGAGGATATCAAGAGCATATTCATCAGGTCTTGATTCTGTGCACTTCGTGAAATTTTTCCACTGTTATGGTAACGGTAATATTTGTTTTCTTTATTTTTCGTTTCCTGCAATGATGGCAACACTGCATGCAGATTTTTTTGAATATGCCGATATAACATCAGCAATTACCAGAATAGATGTAGAAATTTTACAAAAATTTAGGACAATATTAAATGTTCTTTCTACTGGTCTTCCCGTGAATGCTGAAAAATATATATATCGGTATATGTGTGCAGAAGAAACAGAAAAATTGTTAACGCAGAATTATCCTTGGCGTAAATTAACAGCCACGGTACACAAGGTTTTAACGCATGGAAAAAATAGGTATCATACTTCACCACTTACTGCCAATTGGCGAGCTATCGGAAGAAACGCAAGCAACGAAAAATAAAGAATACAAATATTACCGTTACCATAACAGTCGAAAAATTTCGAAGGAAAATAGACGTAATTAAGATATATTCGGAAGAAATGATTAACTTATTAGATGTGTGACGCAAATATCTTGTATAGTCAAAGTCATGAGACAGCACAGAAAACTCTAATGGGCAGATAAGGTAGATTTTACTTCAATTACCATTTTCTTGGAAAGTAGCACAAACTAGCACCTAATTCTTTTTGTTTCTAAGAGAGAAGAGTTGATTCTTTCACATGATATGAATTACACCCATTGCAAATGGTGTAAAAAGTTTGTTAACATTTTACTCGAATGTATGACCTTAACTTTGTAACTAACTTAAATTGCACCTCTAAAAAAATATTTCAGAATCGTGAATAAAAACTATGGGAAACATAAAAGTTTTTGATAAGCTGCGATTAACTTAACTGCTGCGATTTTGGCAAAATTTGAGCACCGATCACATGAAAACAATAGCAAATATATTATTATATTATTTTAATATATTATATTATTTTATATTCTTTATATCTCTTATATTCATATGCTTTACTATGTATACTAAAGGGTTCTCCCGTTCAAATAATAGTAATAATAATAATAATAATAATAATATTATTATTATTAGAAAACGGGGTTTACCATATAATACAGTAATTAGTAAGTATGTTAATAAAATGTGAAATGTAATTGGCCAGTAGCCCCTCTTTTCGAAAACATGGGTCTAAATCCACGGGCCTGGCACGGGCCTCTGAGGGTTAATATTACTTATATTAATACAACTTAAATTGAGTGAAATTTCATTAAAATATCTAGACCAGAATCAAAGTTATAGGTTTTGTGATCGCCGTCGGGTCGTTTTGTCCCACTGTGGGGCAGTCGCGGTTGCTGGAAGGAAAGGAAAGTAGGAAGGAAGAAAGAAAGAAAGTGTAGAAACAAAAGCTGGATCGCGAGTGGACTTAACGAGGATGAAGAACGATAGGTGACCCGGCCCAGCTCGTCTGGCATCCTTCTTGTCACGCCAACTACTTTACCGTCCCGTTTCGTCCAGAAGGATACGCTTGGGAATGGAGATATCATCTCTGGACGAACGATAGTCAACGGGACCCTGGCAGTAAATTCTCGCGCAACAAACTGCCTCGTCCGATTCGAAAGTCCCGATAAAACCGACCTTTCCTCCTCCCTCTTCTCCTTTCCACCGTTTCTTTCCGTCGCGGCCTCTTTTCCGTATCCGCGCGTCTTTGCAAGTTCGCAAGCGGGCATCGGGTAGGCAGTCCGCGACGCGACGTTACACGCACCAATGGCAGGCATCTGTTTTTTTTTCTTTTCTTAATTTCAGTGCAGGAGAACTAAAAGAGTTTTTTCTCGTGCGACCATCCATGCGCGAGAATCGATTGCTTTTAAATTCTCATAACGCGTCGGTCGAAGCAATTGAACGTTATTGTAAATACATACTCGCACAAACAGCCGCTTGGTCGATTGAACGCGGAGCCGCGGTTATTTAACCGCGACGCGTTGGGGGAAACTCCGACAGCTTGTGTCCTCTTTCTTCCTCTTCCGCTGACTCCGACCCGGATTATTCCGCGTCGACCGTCCATTGCTCTGTGCGGCTTTTGTCGTCGTATAAGCGCTCGAAAAACTGTGCTGTCCTCTCCGTTTCTGCGGATAGAGACGCAGAAGTTGTTGTCGGAGGCAGCCGAGGTCGCTTATAGAATCGCACGGAAACCAACCGAAGGAACGTCGATTGCAGCACTGCCACCTTGACACCGTGTTATGCAAATATCGATGTCGGACTTTTCCCCGACACATCGATGTAGCTCTCGTCCCGTTTCTCTGCGAATAAACGATCGCGCGTTTCGATCCCGAATTTCTTCCTTTCGCCGCTTTCCATCGCTTTTCGTCGTGTTGAGCGATGCAACGGAATGCCGACAAGTACTCGAAAGTTGACAGCGACGAGCAGAGCTGTGCGCAACCGTGTTAATAACACATGGAAATGTCGTTTCTGTCCGACGCCGCGACGCGCGACGCGCGACGCGCGTGCCCGCGATCCGTGCATACATTAATTCGATAAAGCGCGATGTAACGCAATCGTTGTTCGCTCGTTAATTGCGGTGAAATTGGACCGAACGTTTATTACCGTTTGCGTTCGAACGCGCTTCAACGTCGCTTTGCAACGCGATATGAAACGCTGCTGGAAAATGTGATATCGATCGTTGGCCAGCCGAGCCAAATCCGATTAAACGATCGCGATTCAACGGAAGCATCAGCCGAGAAACCGTCTTCCATTCTCTTCTCCCGCCGCACCGACAGATCAACATTGCCTCCCTGGCGTGTTAATGATATTAACGTCTGACACAAACGACGGCTGGCTTTTATTCACAGTAATTTCCACGAAAGATTCGAAACGCTGCCGTGCACGAGTCACCGTAGGAACAATGAGGCGCTAGACACGCGATATCTTCCGGCAGGAATTGCGGGAATGTGTTGCACCAGCAACTTAGACCCGACTACGGCAAGTTACATTCTCGCGTTACCACTTCGCAGAGTAACGAGGCGCATCGTCCACCAGCACGAGTTGTCCTCCTCTCTGTACAGCTCTGTCGAGCACGTTTCTTTGGTTGTACGGCTTGTACCCGCGCGAATTCTGTCACTGCACTCGATATTTCTGATAGCCTCCCCAGCAGGGTGGAACGTATAAATTAAAGAAAAAGTGAGAACACAGAATTGAACTCGTCTATTCGTGCTCGAGCATCGTATCACGTATGCACTTGTGTCGGTGGTGGGATTGAAAGGACCGGTTGGTCGCGATAGAAACGAAAGTAATTGAGAAACTTGGGTGGAAATCGCGGAATGCTCGTTGCTCGAGGACAAATACGATCGTCGATAATCCGCCTCTCGGTATCGGTCTCCTGGTAGCCGCGATAACGTTTGCGCGTCGCGGCCTGGCGCGGCTTGGCGCGGCTTGGCGCGGCGGTTGGCCACGTCGAAGCCTATTAAAAAAGTATAAATCTTGGTTGGCTGGTTATTAACGTTTCTAGAGCAGCATCGGTGGCGAGACCTTGTCCCGCGGTTTTATTCCCTGCTGGCATTTCTGACGGTTGAGCGGTGGCCGTCTCCCTTGCAGCCTCCCACTTATGGATACTCATTATTATCAGGATTACGAACTCGAACGTATTAACGTTAATGACGCATCGCTCATCGATGGACCGTGTTCAGTGGCGGGCGTGTTCCCGCGTCGAGAAATAATCGCATTATAACGTGATCGGTCCGTCAGCTTGCCCACCGACAAAGTCTGGCGCGGGTACGATTTATCGGACGTGAATCAGATAAGGTTGGGAGAAGTCTGCATTGTTTGGTGCGCGCGAGACCATTATTGATTTTTGGTGGATCCCAGGCGACGCGACACGACGGATTACCGCTGGCCTGGATATAAATACGCTATATAGATGGTGGATTTCAGCGATCAGGCGTCGACGCTCGACCGATTCGACGGTAACGATCTACCGAGGAAGCTGTCGTTCGAACGACGCGACGCGGCGAGCGTCGAAGCATCATGGCATCGTAGCATCGTTAGCTCGCCCGTTTCGAACGAGGTCCGTGCTGCTTATCGATATACCTAGCAACTGAGAGCATATTCTCCTGCGAGCAAACGCTACGTAGCGCTGCTTCAGCATCTACTGTTTAGTCTACACGCGCCCGATTCCAATCAGAAATGTCACTTGTCTCGGAATTAGTGGGTCAAGGCTCGTGTTCTTTGCCTCGCGGTTAACCCTCTGGGGCGCAGTGGCCGAAGACTATTTAGTCGTTTCATTCGTGACTGCCTTGGTGTCCTTCGTATGTTCACTACGCGCAAGTAGGTAGGTAGGTAGGTAGGGTAAATCCGGGAGACGCGGTCGGGTCGGAGAATTGGTTGAGCCGCTATATTTCAGCCAAACAGTTGAATGAATAGCGTCATTTCGCTTCCTTCTGGGTTTTTCTGGATTTATAGGCTTTAAAAGGTCTTTTGTCAAACAGCGGTGTCCAGAAGCGTATTTAAAATATACTTCTAAGTTTATTTTCGTTTAATGTTTGGGATGATAAGATAGTAGAGATATTGAGGGACAATGCAGCCAAAGTATTTGGCCATCTTCCTCTCAAAGCTAACGAGAAGACCATCTCTCGCTGCAGAAAGGTGAAATGGTCGAGTTATGATTTTTTTTATATTATTTTTGTTTATTGTTTATTTTATATTATTATTTTGAGAATTATTTTGGTTTATTTAGTTTATTTATTCGCTTCGGTATTCATTTTCCTTCCTAATCGTCAGTAGGTAGTTGACTTTTTCTTTGATGTGTTATTTACTTGTTTAGCGTAATTAAATTAAATATCAATAAATCTGTAGTTGTATTTATTCATAAATACTTTTGCTTTATCCTTTGTTAATTTTCCATGAATAATTATGTGAGTGGTCTGTGCCAACGACGAAAACCCCATTTCTCCCGGCACCTCGGGGGAGGTGGTCAGATGTCATGACTTTAGTTTTCAACCTGATTTACAGTAAATATTGCCTTAATGCAAATGTCAATCAGTTTTTCTGAATGAGCATAAAATTCTGAACATATAGGTTTGTTCTGATAAAATAAGTAATATCTATATTAGTTTTAATAGCCATTTTATGTTAGGTCGAGCGCGTCTCCCGGATTTACCATACGTAGAATAGGTAACGATGTGAGAAAGTGTTGCGTTGCGTTGTACAACGAATGAGCCATTGAAGCGGACGCGCGTGAAGAGGACGAGTGCTTTTCGCGGAGTGCGGACCGAATTCGAATTCGTCCCAGCGTGCTTACATTTGCGCTATTCCAGTTATATACGACCACCGACTTGACTTTCATGAAGCCAAGTAGTCTGCGAAGCGTGAACTTTTTCGTGGCAACTTTCTACATAAGTTTCCTCTCGGGCGACGTGACACGACCGTGCCGCCTCTCGCTTTCCTCCTCCAACTTTCTTTGCCCGGTTACATACTTTGTACTTGCACCTTTGTGCGCGCTTTATAATTTCTCATCCTTTTGCTTTGGAATTGAGCTGGTCGCGCGCTCCTCGAGGCTGGTCCGCCGCGCCGCGGCCACCAGGAGTGGGTCCTGCCTTGCGGGCTCGCTTTATATTTGCGTAGGGATCGCGCGCTCAAGCCCGGAACGATGGACGCGACGTTCCCCATTGAATTTCCATCGCGACTCGGCGCGCGGCTAGACTCTGAACTTGCCAACGCTGCAGTTTAATGTAAAAACATTTGGCAAAGTTCCCTGAAGGCGCGCATACCGGCACTCGCAATTTCCTAACGTTCCCTATGATGTTCAGGATTGACTCGCTGGAGACGAGCCGTGCTTGGGACAGCTACTTGGTTAAATCCTGAACGCACCTCGCGAATGTGTCGCGAAGGTGCACAGAAACTGTTGCATTATGCATCGCGTGCGTGCACCATCGCAACGTTGCATTAGAACGCGCAAATTGGAACAACGCCGCGCCGAGAGAATAATTCCCGTTCGGAGTTACTTCAATTTTCCTTCCCCTCAACTTCGATTCTACCCGAGCACCCCGCGAGCAGCAACAGCTAGGGTAAAGAGTACAATGGTTGGCCACCTGACAGTGATTGGCCTTATTTTGAGAAATAATTGAATATAAAGAAATACCAATATTATACCTTTTTTTAATGAACATATTCATATTCCTTGTATTTTCTTGCTTCGGATGTAATGAATATTTCTCCACTCATTATATACTGTGATTATATATAAAAGCAAATAGGACGACTCGGCTTTGAAGCTTGAAAATTACAGCGATTTAATCAAAAAACCATAAGAGTACAGTTGAAAGTTTGCGAATAGTTTAATGTATTTATGATATGTATATCTCTCATATTTGGTATATATCGATAAGTAAAAGTTGAAACTTTATAAAAGAATTATTTATTTGTTAAAATTGTACATATATTATGAAAAATACAGGGGGCCAACAACTGTCATATGAATAATGTTGAATGATAGTATTGATAGCCGGGCGGCCAGTGACTGTTTTTGAACCATGTTAATGGTGAAACAGTGATTAGTCCCCTGTTAAAAACAGAAACAAACACGACAAATACATACTAAATAAAATATATCCATTTTCATTGTATAATTTTAATCGTATTTCTATCACCAAATCAGGGAACATTTTCTTTTAGGTTATATTATGTATCAAATCACTGTCGAACCGATTGGACAATTACTGTCTTGACCATGCCAATAGGGTTTGTTGGTTTTTAAAAACCGGGTTTAAAAATCGGTCTTTCTTATAAATTTGTAACATTCAAAATCCGGTTCTAAAATTTAAAAAGCCGGTTTTACATACTAAAATTCATATGCAGAACTGAATGAATTATTTAATTAAAAAACGTTAAAAATTTTACTTGAAATCGCCTTGGACACAAGCATATTAAATGGAATAAAGATTTATAATTTGGTACCACCTTTCAAAATATTTATAATTTGTACGGATTTTAGTTATTTTAGACTTTTTCATTGTTTCGTATCCAGTCTATTTTATTGTGTTATATTTTTGTAGATCCATAAATATTAAATGATCTAAAAAATTGTACGTATTGTTACGGATTTTGGTTATTTTAAATTACTTTTTTTATTTGGTTTTGTATAGATAGAGTATATTTTGTTTTGTTTTATTTTTGTAATTCCATAATCTTAAGAAAACTGAACATTTTTAAAATAAGTAGGTATAAATATTTATTTACTATTTTAATTATATTTTTTTGTGAAAAATCGAAAACCTGTTTAACCGGTTGTTACATTGTTAGGAAATAGTGGAACTCGAAAACCGATTTTTTTTTTCAAAAGTCGGTTTTTGTATAAACCCTACATGGCAATAACTATATTTCTTCGTAGTCAACACATTTTTTGTATCTTTTTATACATTCTTGATTTTTTTTTATAAACTCTATTTATTCTTAGATTATTAGGGGTTTTCGTACTTCTTTATATTGATTTCCACATGAAATTTATTAAATTCACATTTATAATTAATTATTTATGTGACACTCTTACTTAAATGGCCAACCATTGTACTCTTTACCCTATCGCTTCTCGTCCGTATTTCATTCGCGTGCACCTTCGTCTGCTTGTTCGACTGGTAGGTTAACAGGAAAAACTCGCATCTGTCGAAAGTTAGGGCGTAAATGAAGGAACGAAACGCGAACGTTCGCTTGGACGGAAAACTCGCGGGACGAGGCTGAAGAAGCCTGCTGGTCGGTGGATTAATCGACTCGCGAGCCAGGATGGCTTTCTGGGCTTTCCAGCGTGGCTTTTTGCGCCGGACGCGGACGCCTAGGCTGAGCTACTGTTTTTCTAATTGACCCGGTTTCCACCGACCGTTGTCTCGCGAGGTCGTCTTTCTCCCGGCGTCGCGCGAGTTTCGCAGCTGTTTACTTATTGCATCACACCATTATCTAATTGCGAAGACATTCGTCCCGTTAACTCGATCGAAATTCCAATTCGTTTGGCGAGCTCTGCCAGTCTCCCGTGCCTCCGTGGCAGCGGTATAGCCTGGAACCGTTGATCCGCATAGCCGCGCGATGGAAAGAGCTTTCGATACGGACTCGATAAGTTTCGTCCAGGTTCGCGTGGCCAAAGTCACCGGACAAGAATCTCTCGGCTGTGCGTTCGCAGGAGCAGCCGCGAACGCCAAACTGTCGACAGCTCCTCGGATATTCCGTCTACAGTCCAGGCGAAAGGTTTTTGGCAAATCGCCTACGCGAGATTCTCTCCCTCAGTTTCTCTCCGTCCGTCCCGCGCATGCACCGTTGAGGATTTTCCATTAGGGACGGCGCAACGAATCGGAGCGTTGCCGATAACAGCCGCACGTTTCTTCCTTTGACTTGTTCTCAAAGCGATTGCTCGTCAAAGTTTCCACGAGCGCGCAAGCAGTTGATGAAAAGGGCCGACGATAATCGAAAGATGCCCCCATCGAGGACGTCGAGGGCGTCGAGGCCTTTCTTGTCCCCTGGCTTTCCGGTGTTTCCTCTCAGTAGGCTGCCGGCGCAGGCGAACGGTGAATGTACGCGCTGGAGCTCGCGCTGCGCCGTCAACGGCCAGGAAATGGGCACGTCAAAAAGAGGAAATTAAACAGAAGACGGATAAACAGCGGGTAGAGATTAATGCGCTGTACGTGGGCCGTGGGCCGTGGCGCGGCGCGGCGCGGCGCTGCGTTGGCTTCCGATCCAATAGCACGGGATCTGCGTTCTATGTACACGCGTGTCGAGCCGTAACGAGGACGAATCGAGGGGATGGACGACCTCGTCTGGCTGGAGATTCGATTGCTAAAATGACCTCTCTCCAGCCTATGTAGGTAGTAGGTATGTACCTACGTATTATACAGGAAGGGCTGCATGCCTAATGTCTCTACCCTCGCCAACAAAAATACCTACTTCATATCGAACCGAACCGAACCGAACCGAAGTAAGGCGAGGCGAGGCGAGGCGAGTGAAGCTCCTCAGGGATCCCTCGAAACTGTTCGCCTAATAGCGATCTCGATTCTGTTCCGCGAGACGAGCCACATCGCGATTAAGTACGATGGAATGGTACGAACGGTGGTGCTTGGAACGAGATCGTATTGGCAAGATTCTCTGGCACGATCGTGGCAGGATTCTTTGGTACGGCCGGAACGGTGTGGTTAGGGTTTCGCGATGCCTGGATTCGACATCGGTTCTGCAGATTGGTGGATACCTCGCCGAGAAGCTCGCTCGAAAGCAAGCAGAGCGCGCAAGCTGGATCGGGGCAAGTTCGTATAAGGTTGCGGCGCGTTTGGTGGCGAGTCGAGGTCGCGGCTAGCGGTTTTCGTTCGGCCAACAACCGGTTTGCGTGCAGCCGCCTGACGTCATCCTACCTGCATGCGATTTTAAGGATGCCGAAGGACGAGCGAGGCAGGTGAAAACTTTGCCGTGCCGCGGCCAGCCGCGATACCTGGACGCGCCACTTTTCCTTTAATATCGATGACGCAATGACGCAATGCCGCGCCACCGTCGAACCAGTTCCCTCGAAAATTCAAGCCCGAGTGTTAGGGAGGCGATCGAATCGTACGTCACGCGCCAACTCTCGTGCGATCGCAAGAACGTAAATTAAGGTCAACCCGTGCTGAATCAAACAACGCTCCCTAATATGTAAATGCCAAAGTACGTCGTTAATTCAAGACAATTACCCTTAATTGCCAGCGTGTCGCTACGTCCAGGGGAGAATTTTTGCTCGGGAAAAGCGGGGGCTCGTTAGGATTCTCACGGGGCGTCTGGAGTAGTCTGGACGCTGCGCGACGTGTTCTGCCATGTTCGGCGAGCTATTCCGCTCGATCGGGGGATCCGTAAAAAAAAAAAATTCAAGGCATTTTACGTTGGACAGGTAGCTGCATCGATCCGAGTATCGTTCCGTAGAAAATGCAGCGAGATTATGGGGCGAGCTCGATACTCCGGGCCCATGTACCTACTTACTCGCTTAATAACACGGTCAACATTTATATTAAAGCGCGATACAGCCGGAGCGCCGAGATTCTCGAGCTTGCCGAGGAAACTCCGTATTTAACCTTAATTACGGATTCGATTCTTCGGCTTTTTATTCTTCCTGTCGAACGTCTTCCAAGCTGGCGCAAGTTAGCGAACAGGTCGACGTTATTTATCCAGCCGCTGTGCAAACAACGTGCCATCCTCCTACCTATGCTGTACGCGGTTCCCTTACAATTAGTCAAATTCTTAGATTATCGAGGAAGATGAATCCACTGAACGGGTCAATCATACCGGTCGTTTCGTTCCCGCGAGTGCGCGGACGTTGGACGAGGGAAACTTAAACCTACTTGACCCTGTGTCGTTGGTGGAAGAGATTGCAGGGTCGTGGCAGCTGGCGGGAGAGAGCTTCTCGCGACCAGATTCGCGTCGCGTGCCACCACCGACAGCCGAGATATTTTTCTCCAGCTTTATGCCTATCGAGAGATCGCCGGTCCCCGGTCCCCGTTCGCGCGTTTAATTAACGGCACGGCAGGACGGATAACGGTTCGCAGCGGAATCAATCATCTGTCCGTACACGGCGATATTACAACCTAATTAAACCGGACCGGTTTCGCGTGTCGCAGAACTTTTCGAGGCGCGTTCTTTTTAACGCTTCCGTGCCGCGCGATGCTGTTCGGTCCGGGCGATCCATTAATTACGCTCGCTTAAAGTGCAGCCGAAGATAAATGGAAGTCGCAAGGTACGAGATGGGGAGCAAGGGGGCAGGAGAGCAAGAGAGCGAGAAGGACGAAGACAAGGAGAGAGCCGGAGATGCTCGCATTGATTTCGTAATGCAAACCAGACGATTGCATAAGCAGAGCGAAAGAAGCTTGGACGAGTGGCAACGGAGGAAAGAAGAGGGAAAGTAGAGGAGAGGAAACGCAGCCGTAGTCGATTTGTATCGCGTGGAGTAGGTATAGAGTATAGAGCATAGGGGAAGAACGAAAGAGTCGAAACGCGGACAACAGGAAAAACTATATAAGTATTGTAAGTCCGGGAGAGTTCGACCACTTTTTGGAAAAGAAATTGTAGCATCGTTGTTTTTCACATTTTTGTCGTTTTGTGCAAATTAAAGCAAAGCCCAAGCAATTTAGGGTATATATAAAATATAGTGTGCGATAATTTTAAATATTTAATTTCATTTTGAACCAAAAACATTGGCACTGCAACTGGTCGGTCTCACCCGCATGTCGGGATTAGACCGTCCACCCACTACGGGTGAGACCGACCTTGAAAAATAACAAAATGTGTAGCTTGCAAAAAGTATAATACACGAAGAAGTTAATTGATATGTTATTTCTTCTTCAGTTTTCCATGTAAATCGCAAACATTCTTGTACTTGGAGCATCTCCAATAGTATCATGAAACCAACGGCTTCAGTGCACACATTTAATCCAATCGTCGCTTTTCGAGATTCCGAAATAGTTTTCTCCGCATCCCACGCATTCGTTTTCGTCCCAGTCTTTTAACGACATATTACTATCTTCTAGAATAGAATTTTCGCTCCTTGAATCCGAAGATAGGTTTACAATAAGAAAAACACATGTAGGTAGTGTTTAGAAAACATTTCGATGTCAGTTACAAGAATAAGAAATATAAAATACGAGCATGCTACCTATGCTCCCCTCCACATCCCACAACTTTCGTCTGAAATAATTTTTCGTACCATACATATTTTTCGAGATAGTTAGACTTTTTCAGACACAACGAACACACTGTATATTTAACTAATTTGGTCACACTGTTCCGCATTAATGTGGACGGACTATCCCATAATCAAGGTAGTGATCGATCACCTTGTTAAAATAAATTAAAAATTTGTACATTTGACTATGTAAGCATGATTATGCATTAGTTCCTTCGTCCCTCATGCCAGTTTTATTTAAAAAAACAATTCCCCTACTTTTGACAAGCTTTTGAAATTAGATGTTCCATATTACCTGCCTTTACCCTATGTATTGTTGGGATGACACTGTAGTTTTATCCATATTATATCCCCCAATATCGGAATAGTGTAAATAAACTTACCTGTCTTTCAAATATCACCAGCGCTGTAACTTGGTCTAAAAACTTTCAGATTCGCATAAAGTCTTAAGTGTTTCCTATAATTTAAATATGGATTCGTGACACTGGTCAATGCAATATCATCAACATGACACACAGTGCCCTATCTTGCGTCAGTCTTAAAATATCAACACTGGCGGACTCTCCCGGTGGTCGAACTATACCGGACTTACCCTATTAGGTACATCACGTTTGTCCGCGAAAAAACAGATGGAAAGGAGATGGAGCGTAACAAGAATTGCTGAAATTCCGACGCCCTCGAGGCACCGTCGGCGCCCGAAATGAATTTTCTAATTAAGATTCAGTCGCATTACTCGGCGGTTTGCTCTCGACCCCTTTATGAGATAATACTCTCCCGACCGTTTTCTAATGAAGGTAAATTACATCCGTACCGACGCTCCTCTCGTCCCATCCCGTCGACGGTCGTCTCGCTTTTAGCGAGTCATACGCGTGCACGTATTCCCCAGCGGTTGAATTTCTAGCGTTCCAGCGTTCCAGCGTTCGATGTGTCCAGACGGGCGCGAACGCGGCAAAAGACGCGCCATATGACCGAGCAGTCGTTGCGTAATCCAGGAAAATTTCAATTCAGTTTCGGCGATAGGTACTCGTTTTGTGTGAAGAAGTTTCCCAACCCGCGAGAAAAACATGTACGATCAACGGCCCGCGTTCGAATCGACGAACCGTAATGTATCCTGTGTCGATAGAAAGATTTTTGTCCGTAGTATAATTGATTGCATTAAAAAGTTAGATATACCAGATGCGCCAAGGGGAGAAAAGTTGGCCGGTAGCGGCGCTAATTAACGAGATTTAATTACATCCGCGTTGCGCGTAATTGATACGGGCATATTATATCTTGGTGGATTAATAGCCGGCGGTGCTTGCACACGAATTTCAGGCGGAGGCCCGACGTATATTTTCGTTGCCGTGCTTCGCTCCAGCCCCCCCCCCCCCCCCCCTGGACTAACGGATTTGCAAACATTTTTCTACGCTGAACGGTGATCGCGAAGCTATCGATCGTGTCGGCACAAGGGCGGAAAGGTCCGGAAACGTTTAAAAATTGGCAAGCACGGCCTTATCTCGCCCCTTCAGGCCGGAGTTTTGCGAGTTCTTGGTACTCCCTCGCAATTACTTTGGACACAATTTGCCTAATTATACTTAAAGGCACGCCGCTTTGCCGGAAAAGAGGGAGCACGGTCGTAAAGCCGCTACGGAAGCGGCAAACGAGCCACGATTTCTGTTTCGCTCTTCTCGAGGGCCCCTCCACCTCCGCCAAGTAGCCTTTAAAATGTTTAACGTTACTTGTTCTTTTTTCTTCCAACCGTAATAACGGTAACGGCAACCGAATGCGCGCGAGCAACGCGGTCGGCTCTCCGAAATAAAATCAGACACGTTTCTAGATGTCACAGCCGATATCCGAAAACGTCTGAAATAGTAAAATCTAAAAGAATCGGCATAGAGCGAGCGAACAAACGAACTGGCGAACGGACGGATGTGCGAAACGAAAGCTGCGCCGGACCAATCGCATAAGCTGGCAGTGAACCGTAACGTTTCATCGCGTGTCGCCGTGTCCTTTTTCCACGCGAGGAGATTTAATCTCTGCTTGAAATGCATAATCCTTTAACCATTACAGGCGGTCCACTCTTGGAAATGCTCGGGTATCGCGATGGAAACGTGATCGGAAACGTTCCGCTAACCCGGCCGCTGCCGCTGCTGGTCAACGGGTATTATACATATGCACGCGGAGAACTAAATATTTGCCTGTCGTCCAAGCGAATGTCGACGCGTTAATACGTTCGCTAAACGAACTGGAAACCTCTAGCGACAAGTGTATGCTGTTGAACCGTTCCGTTGTACGTTGCACGGTGCCCGACGTTGTTCGACAGTCATGATCGACGTATCGGTCTTCACGGATCGCTTGATATTTTTCGACGCCGATCGATCGCCGGTCGACCCGCAAGTTTATCGTTCCAGCTAACTAACGCCGCGCATATTGCTCAATTTATCCACCGTGCAGAGACAACGGTTTGATAGATGTTGACAGTAGATCGATTACTCATTTACAAATTTGTCGCCGAATAGCTATGCTTCGAACTTCGTCGACGTTACTTCTTTCGAGCAACGTCGTGCACGCTCCTCTATTCTACACCAATTAATCCTGCCTCGAACGTAATTCGAATGGCATTGGGAACGATAGTACCTATTTAGCATTTGTTGTGCAAACAAAGGGGGGAAAGAAGACGGGGAAATAACGAAATGAACGGAACGAGTTGCTTGACAGTTTCACTGCGTAGCTGTGAAAATATTGTTTGCCTAGATCGATGCGATAACGATAATGGATCGGCAAGCTGGTAGCTTCTTCCGAGCAGGGAAACTCGACGCGGTTTTCTTCCTTCGCGACTAATCTCGATTTTTCTACGCCCCTTGGTTTCTTCGCTCCTCGGAGATGTTACACATGCAGCGAAAGAGAAAAAGGCCAAGTGGCTCGAACGAGATTATTTTCATCGATGGTTGCCGGCTTACGCGCGCCAGACACCGCTCGGCGGGGCAAAAAAACACGTTGCTACCCATTAATACCGATTTCTGTCTCTCGTCGCGAATTCGCCACGCGGATAAAACCTTCTCGACCGGGATATCACCGGAGGAAAAATATTTTAAGTTACCGCGGTGGTCGATACGTGTTTCCCGCGAATAGAAGGGGAGGGAAAGGAGTGGAAGGAAGCTGGGCACGGCCTCTTGCCGTCCTAACCACTCTGTTTGCACGCGGGATTACACACGGGTCCGCGTAATTCCGAGCGCGTCGGATTAATCCGAAAGTAATTCGCCAACAGACTGATAACTGCGCGCGTCGCGTGGCTTCCCTAATGAATTCTACTCGTCGGATAATCGTAAACCAATCCCAACGCCTTCAGCCGTTCGAATCCGCGTTCCATTAGCGTCCTTGCCAACCGTGTAAACCTCGTAAATCTCGTAAATCTCGTAAAACTCTTGTAAATTCCGGCTCGTCCGATGCTTCCTTTTAAAGGCTGCTACGAAAACATTGGCCGGCAATTGATTGTTCGGAAGTGGAATCCATAAAGAGCGCGAATCGAATCGCATTTCTGACGATTTCGGAGAGCAAGCTGATGAGCGGTCAGTGAGGTGGGAAGGTGTTGCCCGCGTGAAATTCTGCTTCCGTTCCGGTGGCAGCTACGGCGATTGTCCCGCGTGCTATGTAGGAGGTGTTCATTGCTGGAACGTGTAGAAAACGCAGGAACGCGGACGAAAAAGAAAAAGGACGACTGACGGTAGACATCAGACGGCAGACAGTAGACGGCAGACGGCAGACGGCGCCCAAAAAATAAACGCTGGCGCTCGCTCGCTCAGCTGATCGACTCTCCGTGTTTTTAGCGTATGCATATACGCTAGGTCTATTAGCGGATACACGATTAAAACGGGTGGTTACGCGAGCATGCCAGACAGAAATAGAAGCGAAGCAAAACACGCAGACTTATCCATCGCTGCGATCCTCCTACCCTCTGCTTCCATCTCCTTTCCTCTTTCTCCGCCTTCATCGGACCGGGACCCATACGACCAATTATTCCCCTTACTCTTCGATATCGCGCTAGCCCATTTTACATTTTGAAAACGCGGATTGCCAATTCTTTGAAAGCCGAAGCGCGTTTCGCGCAATTTCGTGCAAAGCGCTCCCGCACAAAGGACGAAAATTTCAATGAAAGGGTCGCGCTTGATCTTTTATTACGCCGGTGTTAACCGAATTGTTTTCTCTGTGTCCGGCCGAGCGCCCCCCACTTTGATTTCGTTGAACGCTGATTGCGACCTTTTATCCTAGTCGCCGCGAGGGTCGAGCTTTTACCAATTCGCCGAGTTTCGTCAATGAGAGGAGAGTTCTGTAAGGCAGTCGATGATCGATTTTTCGGTAAGCGAGCGTCGGAGAATTGGACGCCGAGTCGCGGCTATTATTGAGAATAAGTCGCGCCGCGAGAAATACTCGTATCATTCTCGGAATATTTGCCCCCGCGTGATACCTACAAGACGGCAATTATTTCTGGTGCTCGTTAAAGTCGCGCGTACTTTGCTATTTTCGCGTGCCGTCAGTCAGCCACCTTGGCGGCTCGGTTTTTCGTAGCCCCGACTGTCCCGATACTCGTTTCTCAGCGAGATATATCGCGAAGCGCGTGCAAAGATGCCATCTGGCCTCGACCAGGCTTTAATCGGTCGACAAAGGTCTCCCCATCGGATGGCGTTAATCACCTTCTTCCTCCAGGCGTCATTTACGCCAATCCACTGACATTACGCCACAGCGCTGCTTTGTTTTTGCGCCAGTACTAGGAAGTAGCTGGCAACTCGACCCTCCGTGCTCCAGCGTGTTTCCTACCCAGCGAGCGTAGCCCAGTTCCTCGCTAACGAAGCTTCCCGCGGCGCGTAGAGCTGGAGCGTAACGCTAGCTATTTAAAATTGTAATTAAAAGCAGTTGTTGGTATTCGCGAATCGAAACGCTTCAACCGAACAGAGACGAATGCTCGTCGTAAGTTTGCGCCCCGGCTATCGGGCAGAGGTATTAATAACGAAACTTTGCTCGGGCGAAATCGGCTACGCGGGTTTTGCGGGAATTAATGATCGTTGGCCGCGAGCCCGACAACGAATTAACGCGATGATTCTCTCTTAACTCTTTCGAGCCTGAATTAAGTTTTTTCAGGCAAATTAAATTCTGCTCGGACAGGAATCGATTTCGCTGCATTGGAACAGGAACGGAGCGTGTCGCGATTGTTCTAATAGGGTTAAAGAGTACAATGGTTGACCACCTGACAGTGATTGGGCTTAGTTTGAGAAATAAATGAATATAAAGAAATACCAATGTTATGCCTTTTTTTTAATAAACATATTCATATTCCTTGTACTTTCTTGCTTCGGATGTAATCAATATTTCTTCACTCATTATATACTGTGATTATATGTATATAAAAACCAATAGGATGACTCGGCTTTGAAGGTTGGAACTTACAGCGATTTAATCAAGAAACCGTAAGAGTACAGTTGAAAGTGCAGTTGAAATCTCTCATATCCGGTATATATCGAGAAATAAAACTTTAAACTTTATAAAAGAATTATTTATTTGTTAAAATTATACATATATTATGAAAAATACAGGGGGCCTACAACTGTCATAATATATGAATAATGTGGAATGATAGTAGTTGGCCGGGCGGCCAGTGACTGTTTTTAAACCATGTCAATGGTGAAACTGTAATTAGCCCCCTGTTAAAAATAGAAACAAACACGACAAACACATACTAAATAAAATATATCCATTTTTATCGAATAATTTTAATCTTATTTCTATCACTAAATCAGGTAACATTTTCTTTTAGGTTATATTATGTATCAAATAGCCGTCAATCACTATCGAACCGATTGGACTGTCTTGACCATGCCAATAACTATATTTCTTCGTAGGAAACACATTTTTTGTATATTTTTTATACATTCTTGATTTTTTTTTTATAAACTCTATTTATTTTTAGATTATTAGGAGTTTTTCGTAATTATTTATATTGATTTCCATTTCAAATTTACTAAATTCACATTTATAATTCATTAGGTATTTATGTGACACTCTTAAGTGGCCAACCATTGTACTCTTTACCCTACATAGCTGCGTGTGCGAAAGTCGCGTTGAAATTTACGGCCCGAGTACCTAAGTGCAACGCGGCTAGCTTTGAGTCTTAAAACCTTGAATGTGGAAAAGAAAGTTGGATATTGGGGAGATTTTGAGATTTCGATTCGTCAGTTGTGTAAGAAAGTTGGGAGCAGGCGGGATGGGCGAAAGGTAAAGGAAAAGTGGGTGTTGCGTTAATAGAAAAGCGAGCGGAGTTTCGGAAAAGAAGAACGTTCCTGGAGCTGTGTACATGCATCCGGAAGAAGTAGACACGGAAAGCTGATCTCGGTTTAACGAGCCTGTATCCGCTAGTCCTGTTGGCCCCTTGAAATCGATGCCGCGGAAAGTTTTATCCTCCCATCGAAAACCACGGGCCGAACTTCCCTGGCAAGCTCGGCGAAGCAGAGGAAAAGCTCCTCTTACTTAGCGTACACGGATAGAACCGGCTGTTACCGCGTAAAATTCGGTTAGCCGGTTAGACGATCCTCCCTTTGGCGTGTAGAAAACGTTGTCGATAATTCGCTCGGTCGGGTGGTTGAATTAATTCCTGCCTGGTATTGGCTGCGCGAGCGATGCCTCTCGTCGCGTCAAATTACGCGACATTGGTGATGGAATTGACACCGGAACTGGATTTCAACGCTTGGGCACCTACCCTCGAGCCGGATAAAATCGAACAGGAGAGCATTGAGAGTACCTACATAAGTAGGTACATGCATATGTGGGTCGAGATTATTTACTCCAACCAAGTACAACCGTCGTAGGCCAGATCTCTCGAATACATTGCACCTTGGAAAGCTTAAGGTTTGTCCTCGCTAGTGAACAGTTCGCAAACAATGCTCGCAAGTTGTTCGCAAACTTTTTATAACCATTGCCGCGTAACGGTGGCTAAAGGTCACTAGCGAACAGACGATTCCTAGGTAATTCAATTCTCATAAGGTAGGGTGGGGCTAAAAGTCCCGTTTTTCGTATAAATCTATGTAAAATTTAGTATTAACAATCTAGAGATATTTGGTGTTATTTTGTATAAACTATAACTATTATGCTTTACGTTCACGAAGTCCATTTGTTGTTATTTATTATTGTTTAATATGTTTACATGATGAAAAAAATTTGGTGGTTCTTAAAACTTCGATTTTTATGTATAAATTCATCAATTTCAAAAATATATTTGGGGATCTATTACTGACTCCTTTCAAATGTATTTCACTGAATTACTGACACCCCAATTACTGCCAACTAACCTAATACTGTTTATGTCATTTTAAGGTTACATCGTGTGTCATGCACATGGGCAACTACTGCTATGACAGTAATACCTAATACCAAAACGCTTGAAACGCTTGTAACAATCACTGTCACCCAATTAATATGTGGATAGACTTAATGAATCGTTGAATTCGGATCTTTATTACTTTCTATCATGCTTATATTATTTAAAACATTATATTTTGTTATGTTAATAGCATAAATATTACAATTACAGCAGTTTCTTTAACTCCTTGTTTTCTCTTTCGCTAGTGGGGAAGTCATCGTTTCCATTCTCCTAATATTCGCTTAAAATATTTTATCGTTTTATTCAAATTAACGAAGAAAAAATTAAGTACTGTTTTTGTATCGTTTGAATTGTATGCTAAATTTTTTTTATGCTTCATTTTATAAGATTTATTCGTTATTTAACGTAAAACAGCTTAGGGTGGCAATAATTGGGTCCTTTACCCTAGTTTGGCCATCTTATTATGAAAACAAATAATAAAATATATATTTTCAGTCTGAGGGACTTTTTGCCCCAATGGCAAATTACCTCTATAGTTTCTGCGATGTAAACGTTAGAAAATATTATCATTCAGCAATAATCAATATCATGCACACAGTACTAAAGGAACATACAATCTTAACGTACTTGGCTGATACACTTTTAAACTGTGGTTTACTTCGTATAAAACAACAAAGACGACGTATTTCTTTTAGTTTGCGATACATAAAATAACGAAGGCGTCGTGTAATTCGCACGAACGTCCAGGAGCGACTGGCGACTCTGTGGTCACCTCCGTTTCTTCTCGCCTTTTATTTAGTATATTGCGAAACACCATACATTGTTTAGGAATAGAGATTTTGAATTCGGGACTTTTTACCCTACTGTTCGCGAACAGTTCGCGAACGCTGGTGGAGACCCACCTTTAGTAAGCTTAGTTGTTCGTTGCTTGGATTCTGTCTGATCGTTGCTGCTTATCGAGCTGGCCATTCGTTCTGTCTGCTCGAAATTTCTCCACTCCCGTTTCTTCACTCTCGACTCGCCCCAGCTCGAATCGTAGCAGCCCAATTACAAAATCCGGCAAGAAATCATTCTCCAAAGAGCCACCTTGACGGCTACAGTTATCGTGAAACTATTTCGCGTGCTCGCGCACGGGAGAAGCTTGGAGTCGAGCATCCCCATTGGAGACAGCACTATATCCCGTACACTCGTAAACGGCAGCGGGATGCGACGACGATAAATTTCTGTTCGCAGCAAGGCGAACAGGATGACGCTTTTACGCCACCGTAACGTGGCCGCAGATGAAACGCCAAGCTTACCGTGTAAATCGTACAGAAAAATTACTTTGTTCAACTGTCATAAAACTCGGTGGAATTAAACCACCCACATGGTCGATTCATTGCTCGGAGTCTTAACGAGCAATTTAACTTCCCCCGATCGTGACCGTTCTGTTTTTTTTGGCGACACTCCAAGTCTTCATTTTTCTTTCTGCTCTCGGCTGAAAACAATCGATTCTGCCGCGAAGAATTTTCCAAGATAGGTACTTATTCGGTAGATTGATTCCGTTGCGAAGGGGAAATTGCCGCGAGCTAGTGGCGGCACGGCGTGGCGCGTTTCTCGTTGAATTTCAACGGGATGCATGGGAAAATTCGTACTGCTCTTGCTGGAAGCCACTTACTCGATTCTCTACCGGGAAATCTCTCAATCTACTCATGGATCCTCTCTCCCTCTCTCTCCCCCTCGCAAAAGGCCGCGGTATTCGAAGAACGCGGGATAACATTGAACGTAATTCGTGGTTTCCTTTACGCAGCGGATGTCGGTCGGTCGATGGATGTCAACGGAATTCCGTTCCATGCGTGACACTCGCTCGCAACTACGCCTCTAGTATCTACGTAGTCGCTGGTTTCTTAATCCAACGATTCGTTCTGTCTACGTAGCGTTACGCTTAAAAGAAAAATGTGAATTCTGTGTCGGAACGGTGGCCGTGGGAAAAGGGAGTCGCATCGACAAGGATGATCGGAGCGGAGGGTTGCTGTTTCTCCGCTCGAATGCGGGCAGAATTTATTGACTGGGAGAAAACGGGGTGGCGGAAAATTACACGCTCGGTACGCGGAACCGCGACCAAGATTGCAAACTACAAAAGGTCGCGGGAAATGCACACGCACGCGTGCAATACCGCACAATGGCATCGATATCAAAAGGTGCGCGCATCGGTAAAACGCAAGTTAAAATTTACTCTGCCGCGGATCGAACTTTGCCATCGTAGGTACCCGCTGCAACGTATGCCGCAGATTATTCTCGTCGCGTTACGAAACGGTCGGCGTCGCTTCGCATCGCGGCACCATCTCTCATTTTCCTCGATGTCGCTCGGTACATTTGTCGGTTGTCGGTTGCCGGTTGTCGGTTGTCGTTTGCTGAGTGAAAGGCAGCCAAAAATGTGTGACCCGCCGCGCCGGTAGAATTCTGTCGCGAACATGAGCGCGAACGCTTCGATATTCCAAAGTACGGAATATTACGGCGCGATCGTTTCGTGTGAGTATAGTGGCCTGTCAGCCGTTTGACGCCTCTCCGACTATACGACTCTCTACGTTTTTTTTACGCCAACTCGCTACAAGTTGGCCGAATTTCTTTTATATCTCGGATCTCTGGGAAATCCGAGGGGTTCCCGATCGATCTTCCGCCGCTATGACTCGCGACGTTCGAAGCGCTTTCCCAAATTGCGCTCGGTCCTCGGATAGCAGGCTACCGTGCCGTTTGCAAGGAAATTACGAATTAAGTCAATGCCGACGGGGGTTTACGCGAGTCGAAGCGAGACGTAAAAAAAGTTTTCCCGAAGCCTGGCGGAATGTCGCTACTCGCTGGTGCGGGATCGAAAAAGGGCAGGTGAGTGGAGAACGGAGAAAGAAAGGTGACGCAACGCGAAAGATTTGCGACGAAGGGTGGCTGACAGAGAAATAAATCTGTTGGAAGGCCGATGACGCGAGTGCACTCGTTAAAGTGGCCGCGGTTGAATCGCACTTGACGATCAAACGAGTAATGATTATACCTCTAGGTCGCGACTTAAATATCGTCTCTGGGCAGATGGCTTGGCCGTTGCGTGGTGCATGCTGCGTGCTGCGTGCTGCGTGCTGCGTGCTGCGTGCCGCGTGCTGCACTCGATAAACTGCATTAATGCAAACGAGCACCGCGATCCGTTTTGACCGCACACGCGATATTTCGATCACACGCTGCCGAGTGCGAATCGACCTCGATCTGCATTGAATTTCGTATTGCGAGACCGATCGATAAGCTGTGTATTAATGAGGGCCAGGTGTCGCGAAGCTCGCGTATCTCGACACGCCTGATCGTTTTTCACCGATAGGTAGGTATACCAGATTGAATTTCCCCCGGACGGAGGAACCGGTTCATACGAATCACAGTTTAGCAAATACTTTAATCGGATAGAGTCTTTCTCCTACGCGCGTTCGCTTCGTTATTTCTACTCGTGCCTACGACGTATGTAAGTATGTAAGTATGTATGTAGGTACCTGGTCCTGATTTACACGACTGCGACCTGCAGAAGCATCGAATCGCATCGGAGAAAGGTTCCACCGGCGAACGACAGGTCGAATTCCTTTTCCAATTACCAGAGCTTTAGATTTCAATCGCGATTATACGGCTCGATGTTCTTATTGCGTGACTCCTCTCCCCAGCACTCCGGCTCGAGAGGGAAAGAAATGGAGTGGCGGGCGGAAATCTCGGCGCGCGACGGCGTACGCTTTCCTGCTAGATGGAAATTCATTCAGCATCGAGTTATGCATTACCGTCCAACAGTTTGGTAAATCGTCGAAATAACGTGCAGTTCGCGTTCGAACGGAAAGTTACTTTTCAAAGACATTTCGGCGGACGTGATCGTCAGCTCTCGCTTACGAACGCGTAAAAATTGTTGACGAGGAGGAAGGAACGAGGATCCGACAGAGGCGACGTCGATGAATGAACGCCGCGCTGTCGGGTCGTGTGTCGCGTTGCGTGTGCGTGCGTACACGCGCGAGTGCGTGCCGTAAGCAAGAAGCGAGGAGGGTGCACGTGACGCGCGCGCCAATCAATGAACGAATTCAAGCCGCGTATTTTGGCGTCTGCCGTACGCCGCTCGTCGCACGCGGAATCCACACTCCCGTTCATTAACGATACTTTGCGAAATCGTGATCGCCATCATGATCAGGCACGCAATGGGACGCGATTTCATTCTGATTGTGAGCTCGTTAGCGGTATGAATGGCAGCAGCGCCGCGCCGCGCCGCGCCACAATCAAATTCAATATTACTGTTGCGATCAATCTGTAGCGTCCTGTTTACATTAAAGAGCATTCGTATCTCGTCGCTTCCCGCTCGCGTCGTCGTTATTTGTCTCGTTGACGTTCCGCTAGGAAATACGAGTTGACGCGTAGAGTCATCGCAAGATTTACGTAGCCAACGAGCCAACGTCCCGATTGTAAAGTTTGGAAAACGAACTCGAAAGAGGGGCTAACGCCGTGGAAACGGCAGCATCGTGTAATTCCATTCCCCCTAGAGCAAACAGAAACGCAGGGAAGCCCAGCGAAAAGGGCGGAGCTCGAGTCAACGAACAAAAACTACGGACGAGTATGTTGGAAAATGAATGAAGCTCGGGAGAAGAGCAAAAGAAGCGTGCTTTTTCATCGACGTCCGCCTTTCTTTCGGTGTGCAGCTATAACGAAAGAACGGAAGCGCCAAGACAAAGGGATTTACCGAGGCTCCAAAGGGGAAAGCGACGAGCAACTTCTTCCTCGCGATTCTGTCCGAAACGGAATTGTAACACATCCGCGACTTGCCCGTCTCCTCGTCGATATACATACATAAGTACATGAACACGTACGTCGTACGTACACGAATATACGCGCTGGGGAAACGCGAACGAGAACGGGCTTCCGATAAATTGAAAGCAAATATTAACAGCCGAAACGACGGAGTGAAAGAACGAAGAACAATCGAACGCTGCGAATGAAATCGCGCACAAAATCGAAATCGAAATCGAAATCGAAATCGAAATCGAAATCTACCGTTACCCACAGCGTAATCGCATCTCTCCAGTGTTTTCCCAGCGATTATGCGTCACGTTCCATGCCACTCAAACACCCTTTTTCTTCCGTTAGTTGGAAGCCACTTTCGCGCTCCGGTTACGCGATTTCTACTTGATTTCGTTACTTGGCAAAAGATTCGAATAACAGGCGACGCGCAGCGACTCGAATTACGCCCACCATCACAAAAGTCTTGTATAGTTCTCGCGCCTGTTTTTCCGACCTTTTCAGATGCTGGATCGATCGGACCACCCTAGTGCATTCGTTTTTACCACGGTTTTATAAGTTTGCGCACGATACCAATATGGAATAATAGAGAAGAATGGGGGAGGAGAAGTAAGGGGTGAGGTTACAGAATGGATTGTATAATACAATACATGCCACCGGTAAGTTGTAAAAAACGGTAAATGAAAGGAGATAGCGACTTGATTTCGCCGACTCGCAACGTTATCTGTTTGGCAAATCTGGTTTTGCGTTTTAAAAAATCCGGCGATATCGGAAGCGACACGCGTCACTTTTACTGAAAAGCGTGTGTAAGCTGGATGCTCGGACGAGATCGCTGGGAAAAAATTGAAAGCTCGAATTTCGTAGGCAAGGGAAAAAAGGGAAAAAAGGGAAAAAAGAGTGGCTGTCCAAACGATGCAACACCGTTTTCCACTACCGAAAGCTTCGGCAGCGATAAAATAAATTCGATGCCGCGCGCGCGCGTATTCTGAACGAAGTTAATCATTTGGATTTACAAACGGTGAGGGTGCTCGAGGCCAAACAATTTTTCCGATCACCGCGCCGCATTTATGTCTGAAAGACAAATCGTTTGCTTGATTTGCAGAGATTTGGTTCGCCGGCGTGGGGCAAATCCGAGCTTAACGCGCCAGATTACGGTTCGTTACGAAGTCCTTTCGATAAGGTTTCACCGTTCATCGAACACGGCGGCGTATATTGCGGCTTCTAGAAAAATTAATAAAGAACTCCTTCTCAATGGCAGCGATCGTTCCCAGATTCGATTATCTTAATTGGCCGGTGGGCGGCTATTTAAATTCATTTCCCGGTACTATCGACTCCAGCACTTTCTTCTCCGTGAATCAGCGGTCTGGCACGCGGCGATGATGTCAATCTTTGCTCGGCTAACGGCTAACTGCGAAAAATACTCACCAGCCTCACCTCCCGCGAACCTCGCGCAATCTTTCCTCGTCCTTGCATTCTTTCGAGTAGCCCCGCTCGACTTTGTCCCCTTGACGCGCCACCGTTGAAAATGCTTGCTCCACGGCCACTTGGCTCTCTGCTTAAAAAAATATTTTCAAAACACGCGGTACTCTGCGTTCCGCGTTCCGCGTTCCACACCTCTATTCCATCTTCCACGATCTCGAAACTGCTGTTCGAGACCGATTTCATCGGGAATTATGTACCTATAGATAGGTAGGGTAGGGTGGGAAATTCAAAATCTCTATTCCTAAACAATGTATTGTGTTTCGCAGTATACTATGTAAAAGGCGAGAAGAGACGGAGGTGACCACAGAGTCGCCAGTCGCTCCTGGACGTTCGTGCGAATTACACGACGCCTTCATTATTTTATGTGCCGAATACTAAAAGAAATACGTCGTCTTTATTCTTTTATATGAACTAGGTAAACCACAGTTTAAAAGCGTATCAGCCATGTGCGTTAAGATTGTATGTTCCTTTAGTAATTTGTGCATGGTATTGTTTATTGCTGAATGATAATAATTTCTAACGTTATATATCGCAGAAAGTATAGAGGTACCATTGGCGCATAAAGTCCCGCACACTGAAAATATATATTTTATTATTTGCTTTCATAATAAGATGGCCAAAGTATAAAGAAATGATGCCAAAGTCTTTAAATAGTGTTTTTGTTTTAGTTGAGCGACTTTTTTTTTTAGTTTTTAGTTCAAAGCGAGCCTCTGACTTATATTTTTATTTTTTGGTAAAGAAGTCATGCTTTCCTTTCAATATTGTGTACCAAAAAGAATTGGTTTAATTCATATTTGTTGATTTCAAAAGAGTTTTTTACTTATTCAGTTTAATAGTATTACACGAAAAGACATTCGGGACTTTCTACCCTATGCAATGGACTTTTTGCCTCGTGCGTGGGGCAAGAAAATTTTGCAAATCCATTTTGCATTGACAAACATTGTGTGATAAAACTCCACAGGAAATAACAGTATCAACAAACGAACTTTTTGAACGTAAAGCATAATAGTCATAGTTTATACAAAATATCACCAGATATCTCTAAATTGTTAGTACTAAATTTTACATAGTTTTATACGAAAAACGGGACTATTAGCCCCACCCTACCCTACCTATAGCAAGGCAATTTCTTTTTCTTCAGAGGGTATTTCTCTTTGAAACGATTCGCGTGTACGTAGGAGAAACGACAGGTCCGGAAGGCAAGAGGCGAACTGTTGAAACCCGAACGAATTTTTAATTACTTGTGATTCTTACTTGTTTTCTATACATCCGTTTTTGTTACGCGAACAATCTCCCGATTGAAAATGTACAGCTGCGGGAAAACGATTATTTAACCGCTGAAGGTGGAGATTTTTACATCGATCGCACGATCCTCCCTTGGCATTATTTGTATGCGAGCATGGTTTAATCTGCCTGTCACCAACGCGTTGTACAGCGTTTTCTCTAACAAATTCCCGTTACCGCGAATAAAGGCCTGGCTGGTTGATTGCAAATAAAAAATGCATTCGACTGTTTTTCCTGTTACTCGTCAGCACAGAACTTCCGTCCGACCGCGAAACGAACAACCTCCAGCCGCGTGGGGAGCGGCGATTATATCCAGTGGGTTGGGCGCATATACGCACTTTAACTTTAAATCGGGAGCACACGCACCTACTTGGCTGCACTCGGATTCCATCGCAGCTGAATCATCGAAATAAAATATATGATCCATCGACGCTGAACACGCGAATCGATCTCCCTCCGCTCCGTTCAGAATGCATCGCGGCTAACATGCGTCTTTTTATTTAAAGACGGATGACGCACCGCGAGAGCAATTCGCACGGCTACATCTGGGCGCGTGCATTCCCGGAAAATTTCATCAACCGGCCTGTTGATCCGCGAAAAAGTTTTCCTATGGGACATTGATTCCGTAAGAGGCTCGTGGTAATTGAACGACTCGCGTTAATTGCCTCGCCTCGCCTCCCCTCGCTTCGTTGCTGTTGCGCGATATCGCGAGGCTGAAAAGTTGCTGTCTGATTATAACGTGGTATTGTTTAGATAGCGAAACAGGCTGTGGTTGGTCTGATTGCCGCGGAAGCTCGGTACGCTAAAAAAAGGGATGGTAGATGTAGAGAAGGGAGAAAGGATAGGATTGTTTGAGGGACGAGAGCGAACCGCGACGGGTTGCAGCTGGAAAATTACTGCTCGACATTTGTCGCTGTGTTTGCAGTTGTAACCGAACGACGCGCAACTCATATATTCGCTGTATCACGAGGCCAGTACTAGGCCTCCGACCTATCGTGGAATCGCTTGCGTAACCACCTTAAATCATTACGCCCAACCGGGTCGAGTCGAGTCGAGTCGAAGCGAACCCAACGTCTGAATGCATAGCTGCCGAAAGAAGAAAAAATCCCAATAAAATACAGAGTCCAGGGGACAATTTTGTTGACCACGTGGGTTTCGATAAATCTCGATCTTGTTTGGACCGGACGGACGGCACACGGTGCGGCTCAGCCCTGCTCTGCTCCACACGGCTCTCCAACCTGATATACCTACGCGCGAATTCGAATCGTTGCGTTGCACCATTGTTTGTTGGCTACACGACAATTCACCTTTCGATATTTATCGTCCTTGTCGCTCGCAACGCTCCACTCGTTGCGTAATATTCGCGAATCGCACTACGCGTAATATAGCAGCGAGAACTCGAGCGCGTTGCGAACGATCGATCGATCGATCGACGTTTATCAGTTTTCGCCTTCTGCACTCTGTGTACTCGGCTTCGAACGCGAAAATAGCATCTCGTAGGTGCAAATCTGACGTTGCACAGTGATTTCTGCCTGTGTTGCATCGCGCGAGCGATAATAGCGCACCGCGAGACGAGGTTCCCTGAAGAATCGTTGCCGGCGATAATTGATTCGGTTTCGTTCTCAAGCGACCTCGGTCGATCGCATTATGGTCGTAGCTGCTATATTTTGCTACATATCTCGTCTAATGTGTCGTTTTCTTATGTTTCAGGTAAGTAAATGAAAGCATCGGAACGGGACCAATGTTCGGCTATGCTCCATTCGGCTGGTATGTTTTCCATGTTCCATTCGAGTTGAATGATCGCGGATAAAAATCTAGCGGGCGCGTGCTCGCGTTACCTCAGCCGCTTAATCGAATATATCGACCGGTCACCATAATTGGAGCGCTTAATCACATTTATCGTAATCCACTGGCGTCCCGATTGAACCGTTGCAAGCGTTGCAAGCGTTGCAAGCGTTGCAACGTCGACCAGCCAGTGATGTTCATTATACACCGCGTGTTCCGGATATCGACGTAATCAATTCGATAAGCAGCATTTATTCCATTGACGTTCGATTTGGTTGAAATCCGGCAGAAAACATCTGCCTGTTCTTGTGTTGGTCGGGGAATAAATAGGGGATGACGGTGAAAGAGGATACGTCATAACGCAGACTTTTTCCCCGGTGTCGTTTTTCAGCCCGTTGGTCGAAACCGGACGGGCAAAAAGTTGGTCATCGCAACCGCCCTATAATCGACCCAGGCACTCGTTGAATTCCAGCAACGAGAAACAAATTTCGCGTTTTCCGGTCGAGAGGCCATCTCGAACAGTCGAACGCGAAATCGGGAGATCGTTTAATTAAACCGCCGCGTCGCGTCAGCCCGACTGAGCCCGACCAGGCACGGTGTAAGCGCGACAACTACTCGGCCAACCGGCCCGAAAAACAACGCCGACCACGGATCCGAATATGATCGTAATTTATTCGAGGCACGTTGCACGAGTGTCGGCTCGTAGCCGCGCGAACACCAGATGGAGGCGGCTGGGACCGCGGCCGTAGAAAGCAAGAGAAAAAGAGGCAACGGAGTACCGGAGCTCAGTCCCCTCGACCGACCGAGAGAAAACCTGTTGAGTGATTATTACCCTTCTTACCGTCCACACTTTGTATTTTTTGCTCGGCGAATTACACGATCCTCGCGCTCGTTTTTCTTCTTTTTATGCAACTCGTCGCTCCCGCGAGCATTTCCCTTCTTGCGCCGCACCGCGCGACTACCTCTAGGAGATCGTTTCCGATCCGATTCGCCCAACTGGCGTCCTCCTCCGATGACGCCGACGCCGACGCCGACGCCGCACAGTGTTCGATGGGTATAGGGAAATGGACAAAACTTAATAACTTCTCTCTGGAGTAAAATTTTTTAAAATAAATTTCATATTTATTTATAAAAGGACTATTTTTATACATCTTTGTTGTTATAAGTTTTAAAAAATTTTTTTTGAATGCATGTAAGGTAAGTGCGGGTAATAAGGCCCATCAGGTAATATTGCTTTTATTATATATTATACAAAATATCATAGTTTATAGTATAATGTTCATAGATTTCTGTAAAAAAAAGAGTTTTCAAAAGTATGTATAATTTTTTTTAAAAAAATGATGGGTCCTTAAGAGGGCCTTATTACCCGCACTTACCTTGGTTCATTCAGCTTCGGATTCTGAAACAGTCGATAAACTTGCTTCCGAGGATTCTTCGTCAAAATTAAGAGATGATTCCTCAGTACATTCATTTGTTATCACATAGTGCATAATTTCGGCAAAATTTTTCCTTTTTACCTTGGAGGATTTTTTTCTGTGTCGTGAGACCACGGGATTTATTGGTATTCTTTCTGGATGATTTTCTGGTATAGTGTTCTCTAATATATCTTATATTTTTATGTGTAGCTTCTAAAGCCTCTTCTGACAGTTGCCCTATTGGAATTTGATGGTGTGATATAATATCACTCCCGTGAATTAGTAATTTGTGCATACTGACTGGCATATAATACCAGCCATAGTTCGATAAATATAATAATTTTGCCTGTTCTGTTAATTGTTTCCATGTAGTAATATTTATTTTTAATCCACTTAAAACTACTCTTAAAATTAATCCAATTTTGCATATTAAGTCTTCATTTATTCCTGTTGTTGTTGAAGTCATTTGAGGGTTTTTGAAAAATTTTCGGACTGTGCTTCCGTCATTAGTCGTACCAAATCCAGATTTTGGAATATCAATTAAGTATCCCATCTGCTCTTTAAATCCCTTTTGTACATTTGCTTTAGTTTCCGCAAAAATACGCTTATTAGCTTCGCCTTTCACTTGCCATGTCTTAAACTTCAATCGGTAAGCAATATGAAGTAAATTTTCAAAGCATCTAATCCAGAGATGCAGGGAAGAGATACAGATGAATGTGTAGACTAAACGTCCGGAATGCACGAGTAGCTCTACGCTACGCAGCGGGCGCAGCACGGGCCTGAGCGGCGAACGTCTTAATAATGATTTTTACTTTTTTCTGTTTCGGGCATATTCGGGCAGCTGAAATTGACGGGAATATAAAGCTTAATGTCCCCTAAATTTATATAAAAAAAATGTCGGAGGTACTTTTTGGTACTTTTTTTAAAAGTCTCCTTGAAGTTGATAAACACTTAACATAAAATATTCGTACAAATTGTTAGTATAGTAAAAAACTGACTTGGCAGTTTTGAAGGTATGACAGTATTAAACACAACTTTTAAAAATCAAATGAAAAGCATAAACATTCCGCCAATGGGACGTGTTTGAAAAAATGCACCGAGATTTGGAATAAATTTCTAGGGCCATTTTTTACAACAAATTGGTAAATTGAGCAAAAGTTATGGGTAGCATTAAAAACTACGTTTCTTTATTAACATTTTAAGATACAAGAATTTGTGGATCGAACACTTCGGATTTTTGACTTTTGTACATTACGTCGAACACTGTGCGCCGACGCGAAGAGCGGACTAACCGAAGGCTAGTAGGTGAGAAACGGGAAACGGCTGGCCCTGGGACTTGCCCTGGGACCGGAGCGGAGGTCGTTCGCTAATGGAACGAACGTGTAACTTGCAACTTTTGCGTCCGATTCCCCCGTGCATGCCCAGCCGTACCTATATTCCGCTTAGGTAATTTAATCGGCTGTTTTTGGACGGGCAGCGTGGGCGATCGCGATGCTCTCCGAAACCTGGCAATTGACAAACGATTCCGACTAGCGATGGCCAATTGCCCGAACTGGCCACGCGGCCTGTACCTACTCGCCTGTGTCCTGGCGACACCACGGCTCGCTATTCTTGCCTAAAAAATTTCACTTTCGCGCATCAAGATACCATATGCGTTATCTTTTCGAGTGGTTGGAATACCGATATCTCTGTACGAAGTCGCCGCTTGAGAATGGAATGCGAGTTTATCATTATGCCAACTAACGAACATTCCACGCGCGGTTGATACCCGGCACCGCTGCATGCTCGACTACTCCCGGTCGAGGGAGAAGCGACCATGCTTCAGCGAAACGCCACCGTGCAAATGTTTACCGAAATCCACGGTTTTCGTTAGCCACCCGGGTAGTCACCGGCGCGTGACGCTCACCAGAGTCCGTCAACGCTGACAGACCGAATCAGAGAAGATTTTCTCTTCCTTCGGCGTTCGAGTCAGGCGGAATCACGTGCATCGGTATGCGCCAACGATTTAATCGATTTGATCGATTTAATCCGAGGCGTTGGTACTTAACGTAAGAGAGAGAGAGAGAGAGAGAGAGAGTGGGGTTAACACGAACGCGGGGTAATCGCGAATGCGATGGTTACCGCGTTTTAATAAATAAAAACGATGTTCCCTCTTCACTAGCTAATAGTTTAGGTCGCATCCAACGCCGGGCAGAAAGCAATAAATACAGAACGCTCATGCTATTCAAGATAAACACAATTTATTATTTTCATCATGTTTCAAGTAATATTTTGTCCATTTTCAATTGCATGTAATTACTGTTGAATTAATGATACAATTGTTTTTTTTTTTAAAAGTTGAAATAAAGCACTTTTTTACCAACATTTTGCGACCAAGGCGTTGCTTGAATCATGATTCTAACCTCTGAAATGAATTCTTTTTTATTTTTTGATGTCATGGGGTATTGACGAACAAATCAGATGGGGTAATCTCAAACCTTCGAGATTAGTAACGTTAACCGATTTTGATGAAATTTTCAGCATGTATAAAGCTTACTTAAATCTACAAAAGGGATTTTTGAATTTTCATTGTAGGCTCAGAAAAAAAATTTAAAAAACGACATTTTCTATTTTTTTTTTCGATATTCCGACCAATTGCAATTTTTTCTAACGCACAAGAAGAGGAATTTGAAAAATACATTATATATAGGTTGTAGCAACATTTCTTATGGGTTGACCATTGAAGTTGCGCTTTCTGTGCGACTTCTGCGATATTTAGCACTCTGTTCGTGATTACCTCACGGCAGTCGAGTAATCACGAACACCAAGGACTTTGCTCTTTCACTATAAAGTTGATTTTTATTATAATTTTTCAAGAATTTGTCACAGTACTTACTTTATAGATGAATAGTTTAAGTATCTTTGTAAATAATAATCAAATTAGTTTCTCACATAGTTTTCGTTTTGTTTGCTTTTTTGCTTAGGTGTTCGCAATCACCCCACTCTCCCTTACGTGGAACGTTATCGATCATGACTAAGGACTTCGTGATCGTTAATCGCTATCTAGCCACTTTGGAGCGCTCGGCTCGATTCGAGCCGCTAATGGCAAAAATAACTCTAGTTTACCAAAGATATCGTTATCGATCGAAAAGTTCATCCTCCTCGTTCGGGTGGATTGGAAAGTACCGTTGCACGAATCGTTCTAATTTGTCTCTCTACGGTACATTCATTGTTGGCCCAACTACTGGCAGCTCGATGGAGGAACGACGTTCTTTGCCGGCAATTAACAGCCATCGTACGCGGTGCGAAAGCAGCTGACTGCGCGCTTCCACTCAATGCTGGCTGAATGTCGCTTTTGAAATGCTAATGAAACGACACCATTCCGTCGTAGCGTCTCAATCGCGCCGCGGCGGAAATTGAATCACAAGTACTTGGAGTTCCTCGAAAACAGGTCCTACGTTAAGGCGCAATGATTAGGTATTTTCCAAGTTTGCCGTGGTGAAATGAACGGTTCCGCTTTTCCCTTGGCCAATGCGCCCATCCCCGACGCTCCTACGTCCGTGTCCGAGCTAGTGAGTTATTATCTTTCGGTAAATCAGTCTCGAGGAACGCGTCTTTAATTGCGCGCTATCGCGAACCGAATGGATTCGGCCGTGAGCAATTTTTCGAGCTGAGACAAACTGCTATAAATAGAAGTCGCGCGCGAATCGATACCGAAACGAATGAGAGCTGCCGCCGATCAGCATGTTACGTAAAGCTTTCCGTACAGCTTTTCCCCGCGAGGGATTCCGATGGAAAAGTCCGTCTAAACGCGATGCTTGCAACGGATGAAGTTTGAAATGGAAAACATATTTGCGCGGGACCTCGGCTCCAGTAAATAGCGATGAATGAAAATGTTACTCGATTGCTTCGTCGCCAGGATTTCACGGACATAATCGCCTAGAGAGTAGAGATCGCGCTCCTTTCAGCAATCGAGCCTCTGCCTACCGATAGAGCCCCGACGTGTGTAAGGAAACGCCGTTAATCAAATATTTTATCAAGGCCCGCATTGCAGGAACTCTCGCGGACTTGGGCACACTTTACACGCGTTATAATAGGTAAACATCGGCGGCATACCTACGCCGTTTGTTTCAGACAGTTTGCAATCAGCAAATACCTCGAGCAGAGTTCTCGCATCCATTAAGATCGTTGATCAGACTTCTACGATGTCCCATGTTTCGCGTGATAATTTCGATAATTTGGTCGGTGAAATTTCAAGGATTTTTCAACCGGTCGAGCGGTAGGTACACCTCGAAGCAGGTCAAGGCTAGGATCGGCGCTATTGCGAAGTTTCGGCGCAGACGGTGCGTTTCGATCGCTCGCTTTTCCTCGTCGTCCACCACGTGGGCGGTACATAGGGGAGGGTTGCCTATATCGTACCACTTAAGGGATCATGCTCAGTCAGGAGGCCGAAAAAAGGGTGGTCTTTGAAAATTTTTTACTCAAAAGCTATAACACATTTCTCAAAAAATCTTTTTTCCTTTTAACGATTGCATCTAGTACCGGGCATCGTAATGTTTTTTATTTAAAAGTATTTATCAATAACTAAGTTATTGTCCATCATTCGAAGGTTCTCTAAAAAAAGGCTTCTGCGGTGACCACTGCTGCTCGAAAGTCGATCGTCTAAAATAAAAAATTCAAAAGAATTTACTTATTATATTATATTATATTATCTAGTATTTGAACGAAAGATTTTTTTATCCTATGCTTAATTTTCTTTTAATTGACGAAAATCTGGCACGATTTATGATAAAAATTGAAACTTACTTTAAACATCAGCTATTTTTTTCCAAATCAATATTTCGAAAAATCCTTCGTTCAAATAGTAGATAATGTAATATAATAAGTAAATTCTTTTGAATTTTTTATTTTAGATGATCGACTTTCGAGCAGCAGTGGTCACCGCAGAAGCCTTTTTTTTTAGAGAACCTTCGTGTGATGGACAATAACTTAGTTATTGATAAATATTTTTAAATAAAAAAAAATACGATGCACGGTAGTAGATGCAATACTTAAAAGGAGAAAAGATTTTTTGAGAAATGTGTTACAGCTTCTGAGTAAAAAATTTCCAAAGACCACCCTTTTTTCGGCCTCCTGACTGAGCATGACCCCTTAAGACATTTTACGTTATATTTTATATTTGGTATTAATTTGAACACAAATGACTATTGGATATTGTAGCTTGATCTTTTAGGCACCTACTATTATACGCTTAACCTTTTGTTCAGAACAAATTAATTTGTTATTAATCTTTTTGTCACATACTGTAAAAGGTACGATTTAGGCAACCGGTCTTCTAAATCTTACCTCCACTTGTTATTGATACTATAAATAGTATCAATAACAAATAGAAAAGTAAATATTCAACATAAACTATTGATTATTATATAGTTACATATACATATGTATATGGATCACACACAGGCCGCAATGACCTATGAATATGATATATGTACATAACCTATGTAACATACGAGTTGTCAAATCCTACTGATACGATTGTAGTGGTACGATTTAGGAAACATGATCAATTTATTTATAAAATACAGGACAAAATTGCAAAAATACCGGACAATATTGCATTATTTGATTATTATCAGCTAAAATAAACTGGTGAAAAGTTAAATCAATCATACCTAATTTTTTAAAACGTTTATTGCACGCACAAAATAGGATGTATAGCTCAAAAGGTTTTGTTTCTATTTCTTATTTCGAGCTTACATGATATTTTTATTATCAGATGTCGTTTACATTCATTAATTACTGAGAAATTGATGAGGTACGATTTAGGTGACCAGTATGATATCGGCAACTCTCCCCTATGTACATAATCTTTTCGGATGTCTTCTTGCCAGCTCGGAAACGAGCACGCATCTTCGTATCGCGATCACGAATTACTTGGAGAACGAAGGAAACGCTCGTCGTGCCCTTCCTCTCGATTATCTGAAACGAACCAACGAACGGTTTAATTGGCCACCCGTTTGCTTTCGACTTGACGGGATTGCGTAAGAATCGTTAATCGCGGCACCTGGATTGCCGGTCGAACGACGCGCCTTGCCGGGCCACTAGGCGAACCTCTTCCAGCCGGAATATACCTATATCGCGTCACTTAACCAGCAACTTTCATTAAAGACATTATTTACGCTGGCACTTTGTTACTTCGGACGGGTATTGCCGGTTCTTTGTTTGCAACAGTCTCGACTCTCGAGTGCGAAACGAAGCATCCTTGTCGCGTGACTGGCGTCGACGGAAACAGGGACAACAAGGCCTCTTCCTTGTTTTACAGAGACATTGGACAAACAACTGGGTGGCTGGCGCCACTCGCTACAGAATTCAGCGTGCGTCAATCTGTTCCGGACTACGCTTTTCCGTCCACGTGGCCCCACAGGTGCAGCGACCTGATCTTCTTCATCGATCCGCGACTCGCTTCAGCCGAGTCTGTATTTACTTTTCGAGCAACGCGAAGGGACGAAGTGGTTTCGAGTTTCTCCGTTAATTGGAGAAGAATTTGTCGCGAGCGACTACCGGGTTCGGCGATAAAGCTCGCTCGTTTGCTCTCCTCGATCCTCTTTCGCAGCAGCAGGGTTACTCGCGTACCAGCAATGCGCGTGCACCACGTAAAGTCACGCACAGATTCGCCCGGTGACTGCTCATAATAGCCCACCTATAGAGCTCCGCTGGAAAGAAGCTGCACTCGTCCCGAGCAAAAGATTTCCTATCTCCCAACGGTTGCCACGTCGGAACTCCGTCGAAAGAGCGGCTCCGCGTCGCGAATTCGCGTCACCAATAAATCACGGCCAAATATTCCAAAGGATGCTCGTAATACCGACAGCACACCTCTCCATCTGTTGTACCGGTCCCGCGGCATTTTCTCATCTTTTTCCGTCACTGTGTTCGCGGGTTGGGTCGCACGGAAGCTTCGGGTGCGAGAGGCGTACTCGAGAGAGCGACCGACGATGCCCTTAATAAAAATGCAACGCTGCTGTTTGCCCAGCGTAACCGATCAAAAGTTTTTGGGAAGAGAGCGAAGGAACACGAAGTTTCAGTTGTGGAAACGAGGAGAAAAGGGAGCGTTTCTACATGAAAGCGCTTTCATGGCATGTGCGCGCGACGGAAGAGAACGAAGTGGACGGACTTTGCGCTCCGAAACAAGCGGCTCGTCGTGGCTCGTCGTGGCTCGTCGTGGCTCGTCGTGGCTCGTCGCGGCCGAAGCGACGGTCCCTCTGAATACACAGCTATATGTATTCAGTGAGAAACGATAATCCTGCTCGTCGACAGCCCGAGGAAAATTTACTCACGCTTAAGGGGTTAAAAGTGCGCGAACAGCGCACAGATGCTCGAGCAGCGGAGCACGTATGCACACGTACGCGGGCGCATGCATGTGCATGCAGAGGATACGCAAACGGAAACCTCACGGCTGCTGTCACTGACACGCGCTAGACTTCAACCCTCTCAACGTCCGCCTGCGTCGGTAATTACATTCGTTTTAATTACGTCTGTTTCACGGTTCTGCGAGCACGATTACGAACCAACGAAAAAGTACCAGGGGGGAAAACGGATTGAAGTTCCGGGGGACGTGACGCGCCGCGCCGCGCCGCGCCACGGGAGCCTCGATTACTCTTCCCAAAGTCCATTTTCTCCTCTCAGGGATCGTATCTATTTGAGGCGATGAATCGGGCCGCTTCATAAGTTCAGCCTCGCCAAATTGAGACGTCGATCGGTAAACCTCGTCGTCCGCTTCGTGCTTGTTTGCTACAATCTTCGTTGTTCGTTCCACGAAAATATATCTGGACGAAGGTTGCGCAAACACACGCGTCCTAAATACGCGATGGGCGCTATTACGGCGGTGCATTAATAATAAGCTGCTCTGCGCCATAATCCGCCCTGTGAAATTAATCGCCGGTATATTTTTTCCAGCGGCGGATAAAGAAATCGCCGACGTTCGTACTAGTACTAATCCTCGGAGAGGAAAATATTCAAAGCATTCCAGACCATGCTCGAACTTAATACCGGATTTCGCTTGATGAAATTGTTGCTTGGCAACACGGGCAACACGGGCGGCCTTTGACACGTTCGAAAGGCCAGCGGGAAATCGCGATTAAGGCCGCAACTGTTCCGCCGTCGAGTTTTCCTCCGTATGACGGTTGAACGAGCGCGGCCTTAATACATGGTATTAATAATGAGCGGTTTTATTCAGTAGCGGTTGCTCGTCACTGGTCGCGGCCGCCCCCGCCTTCGTCGCGAGCCGAAACGAGATCCTACTTGGCCAGACGTTATTATTCGCGCCGCCCTTAACATCGCATTTACACGTTCCTCGTTCAGACGGCAAGGCAGTCGCACGGTTCGCTGTGTCTGAAAGGACCAAGAGCACCGTGGCTCGCTTATTACCAGGCCTCGTCTTCCCTCGTCTCGCCGCCCCTTGCCATCCCTTGCCTGCCATCCCTTGCCTCGTCTCGGCCCACCTTCTTCGAGGACTCCTCGCTGAAACACACTCGACGCCCTGCTGAACCTGACATCCATGTGAAATTCCTCCGATCCTGGAATCCTAGCTTCTCCGTCGGTTCTCCTTCGCCTAGCATTTCCCTCCCCCCGTCTCCCGACCATTTTCCTTTTCCCGGCACTATGCAAGATAGTCGTCGCACCGGCTATAATTACGCGATAATAGCAACGAAAGACTCGCTACGGCAATCCTAGTTACAACGGTGACAATGGCAACGGTCTCTTGCACAGATTAGAGGAGAAATGGGCAATTGACGGGAAACCTGGACAACTTTACCTTTGCCTTGCCGAACACTAAAGTGAGAAGAATACATAATTGAAAGCCAGCCTGAAACGACAGGCAGGCGTCTCACTTCTTAAGTAGATTACTCTTGTTAAGGATGTATCGGACGTACAATATTAGACAAAAGAATATGAAATTTGAAATACTTGAATATCTACGTCTTACGCATAGTAAAACTATCACGTTTTGGTTTTCGCTGCGAAAACCAGCATGTTTGAGCGGTTTGCCACGAAAAGTAGCACGTTCCGACTGTAGCTACGAAAAGCAGCATATTTGGATGGTTGACTACGAAAAATAGCATGTGTTTCGTCTTTCGCTGCGGAAACTAGCACGTTTGAGCGGTTTGCCACGAAAAGTAGCATGTTCTGTTTATAGCGAGGAAAAGCACCATTTGGATGGTTGACTACGAAACATCGAGTGCGTGATTTAAAATACCTTCCGACGCGATTTTTATTTAGTACTAGGTTGGTAATTTATTAAACATTAAAATACCGTACCTACTTAAATTATGTAGATTAAAATTTTCATACGTGTTTCCTTTTGGAGGTTAGATGGAGTTATTATTTATTAAACAATATTTTCAAAAGTTGAATTCTTCGATGCAAAATGCACTTCAATAATTTAAACTGACCACGCGTCGAAACGTGATAGTTTCTGCAGTTTAATCCAAAACGTGCTATTCTTCCTATCGAAACAGGATAATGTGCTAGTTTTCGTCGCAAAGTACGAAATGTGCTATTCTTCATGGCTAAGCAGTCAAATATTTAAGTTTTCGTGGCGGAAGACCAAACGTGCTAATATTCGTCAGAAACTGCTGTTTTTCGTAAGAAAAATGAAACGTGCTACTTTTCGTAACGGACGTCAATTTCCTAAACTTTTGCAGTGAAAGTGCCCTGAATTCACAATTTTCTCAAATTATAATTTATTTCTTTAAAACGGTGTAGTGAAAACAATTGAAACTCGGCAGTTATTTTCATCTACCCATATAATACATGTAAAAAAAAATTGAAAACATTGGAACCATTTCTTCAACGTTTTTTCAGCTGTTTTATCTGTCAAGATCGTCTCTTTCCATAAGAATACGTGTAAAATCAGTGAAAATTGAAATCGTTATAACTCAACAACCGTTCAGTAAATTCGTTTAAAATTTTTTGAGCACACCAGGCAAATTAGAAAGAACAATCTCGCAAATTTGCATCAACTTGGTATCATTTTGAAAATAGGTCCAATAGGGTAAATATGGCTATTAAAACTAATATAGAAATTACATATTTTATCAGAACAAACCTATATGTTCAGAATTTTATGCTGATTCGGAAAAACTGGTCGATATTTGCTTTAAGACAATATTTACTGTAAATCGGGTTGAAATCTGAAGTCATGACATCTAACCATCCCTCCCGAGGTGCCGGGAGAAATAGTTTTCGTCGTTGGCAGAGACCACTCACATAATTATTCATGGAAAATTAACAAAGGATAAAGGAAAATTATTTATGAGTGAATATAACTATAGATTCATTGATATTTAATTTGTTTACGCTAAACAAGTAAAGAACACATGAAAGAAAAACTGAACTACCTACTGGCGATTAGCAAGGCAAATGAATACAAAAGTGAATAAATAAACTAAATAAACAAAAATAATAATAAAATAATAAAAAATAAAAAAATATACAAAAATCATAACTCGATCATCTCTCCTTTCTGCAGCGAGAGGTGGTCTTCTCGTTAGCTTTGAGAGGAAGAGTTAATATGGCCAAATACTTTGGCTGCATTGCCCCTCAATATCTCTACTATCTTATTATCCTAAACATGATTCTGTACACCGCTGTGTGACAAAAGAGGTTCAATTTAAACTCAATTTACTTTTTAAAGCCTATAAATGCGGAAAAACACAGAGGGAAGCGAAATGACGCTATTCATTCAACTGTTTGGCTTCTAGAGAAGTAATTGGTCTGAACTTTAACGCATTTTTACGTACAGAGTCAGAAATTATGCGACTCGACCAACTCTCCGGCCCCACCGCGTCTCCCGGATTTACCCTACATCCTTAACGGTGGTCGTAGGCTCGCCATATTTACTCTAACAAGCTATGCGTTATGGCGCCGGTATAGAGAGTAGGAACATCGTAGAAATCATGTAGCAACTATGTCTGTAAGTAGATACTGAACTTGAATACAGCTCCCAGAGTCGCCGTTGGTTAACGAAAAGTACGACATTATTGAGTTGTTTAGCGCGATAAGTGCCATTGAGTTTTCACCAAGTCGATATTTCAGTTCAGTTCAGTAAAACGTTGGGCCTTATCCTATACCTCGTCTGTGCAATACGGGTGAAACCACTTTGAACAGTTTAAACCCGCTGGTCGGTAGTGCCCCGCAGGAAGGCTTAACTCGCACGATGGACTCGATTCTTCTAGGTTACGCAAAAGCACCATGCGTCCGTTATCGTTAGGTGCCGCCGAACAAGAAGGACTCGGCTCGCGAGGATTGCGGTCAAGCACCAAGGACGATGCACCGATGAATTACGGTGCCTCGCAATGTTCCCATTAATCACGAATAGCATCGTTAATAACCCTTGGCGCTAAGGTGAACCGTTTCTTGGGCGATGCTCGACGTCATAATATTTTGACAACTTTCCAACGATTGCTAAATAATGCTGGCAATTCCTGCCAATCTAATCAATCCTTTCCTCTTGCGCTCCTGCCAAATCGCGCGTCTCGAGTCGCGTAAGGTACGCAAAAATATGCCCCAAGTCGGAAGTTGGAGTATCGGGTCTGGAGAACTGTGGACAGTTCAAACATTGCTGGACTATTTGCACATATCGGCGTTCGCGGACTCGTTGAAGCCACCAACTTCTCCGCTGCACCTTGGCCATTCGTATGCATAGAAATTGTCGAGTACCTAGCTCGAGGCGTTCTCTTGCAACTGTCTTGCCACTTTTCAGCGTTACGCGTAGCTCGAAGCTGAATCTTCTCGAAGAATGTCTTCTTCTTCTTCTTCTATGCCTTTCCGCGTGTCCAGCTGCGCGAATCCCGGGAAATTTGCCAAACGGAGAATCGAGTAAAGGGAATCGAGCTGGATGCGAAGAAGCTCGGAAATTCTGGAATTTTCGCGATGTCATAATTAGTCGTGGGGAAGTTAGTAAAAGCGGACGATAATTTCGTAACATCATCGGCGTAGATTACGCGCGCGTCGAATTGTACGCATAGTTTCTGCAATTTTTTTAAACTGTCCAGGCATTTCTGCTTAATTAAACGCGCGGAGTGTTAGGTATTCGCCGAGACGAGGAAATGAATTCGCGTCATTTCTTACGGTGCGGCGACGTCCGGGGACTTTGGCGATCCCCGAGGCTGTAACTCAAGAGCGTGCAATTTCCGACTGGAGGACGTTAATTTGTTACTTTCGTTAGGGGGTTCTCGCCTACCAAGCACCGAGGGTGCGAATCTTCGCGTGACAAATGAGAATGAACGAAATTGATCGCGATAATTAGGCTGGTCGCGGATTCTGGTTTGCTGTGCTGAGTGCTCGTTGCCAGCATTCGTAGGGTGGCCACGCGATTGGCGGGAGGGGGTGGAGGTAACCGCGGTGAGGTGGTGAAGCAGTCTGTAAGCTCGTGGATTTTACAAGGTGTAGAGGTTGTCGGGTTAAACCGAGGGCGGGCACAAGCGGCGCTCGTAAAGCCACTGGATGGCGACGACGTTGTTTCGGCAGAGTTGTTTAGATGACTACGATGGCCATATACACGTGCAATATGGGTGCGCGGGGGTGGCACCGCTGGCGAGCACGTGCCCACCCTTTCGCACCGGCGCGGCGCGGCACAACGGCCCGGCTAATGCTCGTTCTTAATCCTGGGGCAATATTCTTGCGCTGGCAAAATTACAGGCTGTCCTGGAAGGCAATTTAAGGAGCAAGGGAATAGGTGTTTCGTAAGGAGGGGACGTTAAACCAGAAGCCACCCCCGTGTTTTCGCTCTTCACGGTCGCGTTAGGAACCATAATGATCGTCGCGGCTGACCCGACCGTGTACCTAAACCCTGTACATGTTCCCTTCGTACTCGAGTACACGCGATTCGTTATCCGTTATCGGTACACGAAGATCCGACGAGCTCGAGCAGCCTCTTGCAAGGATTGACACGGAATACGCCGCGTCGGGGCCAAAACAAACGAGCCGCAATTTATTAAAGTTTGCGCAGCCGAGGCGAAACTCGATCCTCGCTACGGGAAAACTTACACCGACCTGCCCGTCACGAACTATCCAGTAATTAGTTTCCGTAACTGCGCAACCTACGCCTTATTCGCGTCCCGAGCCCTGGCTCTGCTACCACCGATTAATTAATTCGAAGCGAGCTTCGCCCATCGCCAGACCTTCCGCGGCAATCGAAAATGGTGGCTTTGTCGAGACTTTTATCACCTCGATCGCCGGATTTTTCGAAAAAATCTCTCCGTCGCTGTGTAAATTAATTTTAGATAATCGATGATACAGACAATTTCCGCTAAAAGACACCATATTACAGAAGGAAATTACACCCAAGAATATACAAAGTTGTTCATTTAGTTATTTGTATGCACTGCGAGGTCATGGGTCCTTTGCAGAGGCTCTGCTGGTTATTATGCAATCACGTTCAACCGCAGTATTGTTTATTTATTCCTCCAAACAGCCTTTGAGAAATTCGCGTAGCGGTAGAAGCTATGAACTAAAATGGACCTGCTACTGTAACCTGGCGTCCACGTGTTTTCACGACCATTATTTCAGCATGCATGCTGCCCAATCACTGCTCATAATTAGTTAATTATGGGCGACTTCGAGACAAGTGCTACGAAGGAAAGTGTGAGGGGTCTATATTTTGAAATGCAACCTTCAAAGTACACAAATTTTACATAAAACAACAGATACTTATTAAGTAACAAGAGGAGTTCAATTCACTGCAAACGTCGTGTTTCCAAAAGTGAATTACCTCGTTTATTTGTTCATCTATCCGCAATCCGAAGGGTCGGGACTCTTTGCAGAGTCGCTGCCAATAATTATACAGCCGTATGTAATCAACAAGAAGTTGTTTATTCGTTGCTTAAAAATTCGCAAAAAGATTCCGAGGCGAACCAGAGAGAATGCTAAGTAGTTTCACACGGAAAATTGAAAATTGAAAATTGAAAATTGATGCGTTGTTCGCCCAGCTCGGTGGAAAAGTAATGGAAACCGCGACGCATCGATATTATTATCATTTAAATCAGTTACCCGACTGCCGCAGCAAATAGCTATATTTCATAGGATCGAAGTGGTATAATTATCTGCGATGCGATGAATCAAAGTTATTGCTCGAAATGTACGCGTTGGGTCGGGACCTAATGAAATAGGATGACGCATATGTGATGGTTGCCGCAATATTGTAGCGCGGTATCATTAATATTTGAACAGAAAGAACGAAAAGTATTCGTTTACTGTGGCCATTCGCGTGTCGGCCGTTTCGCTACAAATTACTGCTCGCTTACATTCGCGCATAGGTATGTTCCAGCGGGCAGAAATTGCCCGAATCTGCTGTTCGATTTAATCGAGCCGGTCGTTGATCGACGGCATCACGAAATTTCTCGCGTTTTGACGATTCATTAATCGTTGAACGCACGTCCACCGACCTGTACGCCTCGAACCATTACCACTGACGAGTTGCTTCTAATTACGTGGCCCTACTCGGCGGTCCAATTCGAAGGGGCGTCATTCACAATGAACTTTAACGATAATTAATAACCCCCGGATGTCGATCAGTTGTCGCAAAAAGGCGACCGAACGCTCGGGGCGCAACGAGCATACGGAAAACGGGAAACGGGAAACGGGAAACGGAAGCCGTTGTCGCGCAAGTTGAACATCGGCGACGCAGACTTTGCTTTCTCTGGCGAAACAACGGGAATTTCCAATAATTTCTGTTTTTTTACTCACCGCTGTTCCCGTTTAGAAGGAACTGGACGGAATTCGTTCGTTTGGCGTCCACCAGCTGCGGGTCGCGACGCGTTTGGTCAGAGCGATTGTCGTTTTGTATTCGTAAGTTCACTGTGGAATGCGGTAGAACACGATAGAGCAGAGTGAAACGCGGTAAAACCGCTTGGAAAATGCGACGGGGACGAGAAGTAAAGAGTTTTGTTCCTACGGTTTACCGAGTCTGTTGTTGCAGCCACGTAAACTGATTTCGGGCTGAAAACGAAGGTGCACCGTCTTGCCTGGAATTTGGCAACTCGTGGAAACTAATTGTAAGTTTGACGCGCTGCTTCCTCGTTGATAAATATCTATATCGCTGAGTGGTTTGATAACGCGAGGGAGTAATCAATCGTTCGTGTCCGTGGAGCATAGATTGCTCGTTAGGACCCGCGCGATCGATGATGGTCGTCTAGATGAAGTATAATATGTAGATCGAAGGCGATTGATGAATCGTGCCTATATTGAAACCTATTACGGAAGCGTACGCTTGCTGTAAGCCGCAAGTTGGTTTTCGTAAACGTTATCGACCCGAAGATACATACACATACGTTGAGTGGTGATTTTTACGACGAAAATCGGAATCCGCGCTAGGTAAATAACGACGTGAAAGCTGCCACATTCACGACCCCTCGAATAATAAGAGGGATATGCCCCGGGGCGGAGCGGAGTGGAGCCATTACTGCTTACATCGCGCTGCTTTTAGCTTGTAAAGCAACGCGGTTTATATTTACCGTGGCACCAGCAGCTCGATATTCGTGCTTTTATCCCGTCAATAGCTGTCTTTTCGCGTCGGGGATGGCTGTGGTAAAAGAAAAAAAAAGAATCCACCGTCGAAGGGAAACTAGTCGACCTTAATCGTTGCGAGTTTCGCTCGCTCCCCTGCCCCTGCTCTGCGTCGCGTCGCGTCGCCTCGCGCGATCGACAAACTGATCGGCGTGGCGCGGCGAGCCGATCGACGAGCTCGTCAAAATTCTGCAAAGTCAGTCAGCGAGAGTTGGTTTTTCGGGCAAAAAGAAGATTACGTAGGGGCGAGTAACTCTGTCGGCGGCAGACCGCAAACGTTGAAATCTCATTTTCGGAAAGTTCGCAGGGAAAAGTGCCGTCCACAGCGACTGAAATAATGGACTGCTAAAGGCGGCCGTTCCAATAAGCGGCTGGCGACGCTTCCACTAGTGCAAGGGAGAAACAGATGCATACTTCTCCCTTGCACTAGTGGAAGCGTCGCCAGCCGCTTATTGGAACGGCCGCCTTAAAGCCACGGAGATGGCTGCAGGAATGTTCGTAAATGTTGCAGCGTATCGAATGAGAATTTTTTGCGAACAGCGTATGTAGGTACCTACTGTGTGTACTGTGTATCGGCTAGAGAAACTATAATAAGAGTCTGGACACGAGCAGGCCACTTTTTGATTGGTCCGCCATTTTTTATCGGTTCCCGCTGATTTTTAAATCTGTCAATTATACTAATCTTAATTGTAACACATTTTTTTAAAAATATAGGGTAAACGATACAGTAGTTGACCACTTACGAGCTTCAGTTGAGGTAAACGTTATGGAATAAGTAACTCGAATTTTATAAATGAAGTTTTGTTATACCAGGCGGAAGGAGAAGTATCGAAGATAATTATAACACCAAAGAAACTTTGAGAAATCAGTAGTTCCGATATTATGCTATTATAAAGAAACATAACTCAAAATTGTAGTTATTGACCGGTCGTGGCATAGTTGTTGACCGGTCCAGGTGCAGTTGTTGACCAGTTGCTAAATATAAAAGAAAATGGCATATTTTTTACTTTAAAGTCACTTTTATTATTAAAACCATCTGTCAACATATCAAAATCAAAGACATATTGTCTTGGGGCAGGGTGAGTTTCATGTACACTCTTCACGATGTATGCCGTGCACTTCGCCGCGGTCTCATTCGTTTTTTTTTTTCTTCTTTTCTTGGCATTTCTTTGCCTCTTTCTTTTTCTTCTTTTGTTTTTGTTTTTCTTTCTTCAAGCGCCTTTGACCTTGGAATAATCATACCGATCCCCGGACCAATGAAAAATCAGAAGTCATCGGAGGTGCATACACGGATCCATATAAAAACAAGGCACATTGCCCCGTGCCTCCAAAGATCTAAATCAATTTTCGTCACGGTCTTTCAGCACGAACATTTACGAGTGGTCAATAACCGTATTACTGTGCATTCGTCGAACCAGTTATTGATCACCCCCCAAAACACAACATAATCATGTTCGACACAACTGGACATATGACGAATGATAACATTGGGTCCTTGTCACCTATTATGATAAATGGCATTCACGGCAAACAAAATTGAACAATGTTTATACAGTCATGAACGAAGTCGCCGCTCTAAAGATACCCGCTAAGCCCTTACCTTCTTTGAGAGTTGAAATTTCATGTTTTCCTTTCCGACGATCTCATGGCGGAACGCTTGTACTGAAATCATCGATTGTTGGTTGAAACGAAAGGTAGGACTGTCTTTTCTGATCAAAGTGCATCATTGATGCGGAAACGCGCAGGTTCATTAGACTATAGCGGCCGAAATTTGAAGTGGTCAACTTCTGTACCCTGGTCAATAACTGTATCGTTTACCCTATGTTTGAAAGTTAATAAAAAACGTTTCTTGTCATACTGTTCTAATTGTTTGTAATAATGTATATATATTTATAAACACTTTCATAACATAACCTTTTTTGGCCACTTTTGATTGGCCCGCCATTTTTCATCTATTCCCGCTGATTTTTAAATCTGTCAATTATACCAATCTTAATTGTAACACATTTTAAAAAAAATATATGTTTGAAAGTTAATAAAAAATGTTTTTGTCATACTATTCTAATTATTTGTAATATCTATTTATCTGAACATGTATATGTATTTGGGTGAAGTAAACAGAAGTAAAATACCGCCATAAACGTAAGAGTTGTTAAGAGTAAAATGGTATATATTTCTTTCTCTCTCGTAGGATTTAGCCTAAACATGGCGCACAGTGGCTCGTGTCCAGACCCTTATTATAGTGTCTCTAGTATCGGCAAGTGTGCGAGACATCTGACGGGCGTTTAACACGATGGCATTTTCGTTTGCAAATTTATGCGGACAAGAGTTTGTACGCGAAGGAGGGGAAGAAGAACGATAGAGAGTTGTCGGATATTGGCCACGGCTCGGTAGGTTCTTAATGACATTTCTGGAATCGCCGTAGGCAGTAATCGGTCGGTTGATCTTGCCTCGTATGTCTCGCTGTTCGCGGTAGGGCATAAGACATACCCTAATAGATATCGGTTTAATACGGTTCGGGTAAGAGCCGTCGTCTTAACCAAATCCTGCTCGCCTCCGGTTCTCGGGCATCTTCTCATCTTCTCATCTTCTACATTCTATACATGTATAGTTGCACGGTGCGCTCACCATGATTTCCGTGATCGTCTGCCCGCCCGCCCGTGTTGCCTGCAGCTTGCAGCTTGCAGCTTGCAGCTTGCAACTTCACCGCGAGCTGCCGTATCCCGGAGACCGAGTTAGATCCTCGTTAAGACGAGATTAACGGGGCGATGCCACCGGACAGCAAACCGCTCACCTTGCTCCGTTCTCTGTTCTCGCGATCTGTCTTTTCCTCCCGAACTCACCCCGCATAACTGCGCAGAGTAATTGGACCCTCGACCTTCTAGCCTTCCAGTCTCTCGCCTCCCCCCTTTGTCGCGTTCTTCAGCCGTGTACTCCTCCCGTCCTATATTTTCCGATCTTCCACTCCCCAGCATCCTCGACGGTGCAATTATTATACCGGTCCATTAGAGGTCTTGTCCCATCATCGCTTTTACTCTTCCGCTTCCACTCGGCGCATGCGGTGTGCTTACGAGCAGGAACTTGGACGAGGCATGGAACACAAACTGTCCGCTGCAAAGTGGCCGCGGAATAGCCACGTGCGATTGTTCGTTCTGTACCGACCGGCTTCTCCCAGGTCCCAGACGATGGAGTCGTCCGAGGACGACGCGTAACCGGCGTGTAAATTATCGGTTATCGATCTTCTTGGCAAATTACCCGGTAAGCCAGCTAAGCGTTCGTGTACACGTCCGCGGAGAAGGACGAGGAAGGTAGGGCGAGAGAGACGGGGCCCGTGGCTGCCATGCCGGCTCGTCGGAGGTTGCCTCAAGGACGCTCGGTCCACTTCTTCGAGCTTCCACTCGCATCGCTCAGATAAATTGCCCCAGACCTAACCCCGACCTATTACACGCAGCTGTTAGAATCTACCTTGGACGAGCGAGCGTTTTCAGAGCAACAGCGATATCCCTGGTCGCGAGACCATCACCGTTACCATCGCCTTGGTCCTCCTTGCTACGACATTTTTAACGAGCAGCCACATTTAATTGATAGGCACGACGACTCGGCCCCTCGCTTGCCTCGCCAGCGGAATGCAAAGGTCGCCGTCGCTGCAGCGAAATTAAATGGAACCGCAGAAGCTTGCTTGTGTTCGGCGTCTTTTTCACAGGGACGGCCTCGCAGGCTGGAGAATACGAAACGAGTTCTCGAAGGGACGAGGGACGAGGGACGACGCGGTACGTCGATTACACGGAGAGATTACGCGACCGGAAACATTTCGCTCTGCAAAGAGACCATCCCGACTCAATTCCAGAGCAATCCATTACGGACTGTGTTATTCCAACGAATGGTTGTAATGCGGCGAGCTAGCCCCGGCTTCCTGCCCCTTGCCCCCCCCAGCCCCCTGGCCACTGATCCCTGCCGCTGGCTCTCGGCGTTTGGTCGACGGACCACGCGGCACGCGCCACGAATCGCGGATCGAAGTAACACCATGTTCAATTTCAGCAACTTCCCTCCAAGAAGTCGTCCATTAATCAACGCGGCTTTGTTCGGTGCGCGGCGCCGCGCCGCGAACGCTCGTTGCATTAACTCTTCGGGTTATTACGAACAGATCTCGCCAACTCCCGTCGATGCCCGCCCTCCCCTTCGTCCGCGAATTTTGATCCGAAGTTGCGTTAACGTAACGAGCTTCCCGGAAAGATACTGTCAAAATTCAACCACCTTCTGTGCAAATTACAAGCCGAAACGGACCCTTTCCTTGTAATTGCTAGAGCAGCAGGCGGTCGGCGAACAGCAAGAGTTTTCGGGATAATTTCATTTTTAATCGCCCTCGAGTCGGAGTTTCCCTTCCTGTTCCCTGTTCCCCGTTCCCTGTTCCCTGGCTAGGAGCCGCGAGCTACGAGATGCTTCCTCGCGGAAATCGCTCGCCCGAGAACATCTTACGTTCGACTCAGCTGCTTAACGTACGCTGCTCGGCATGCCTGGCAATTAGTAGCAGATTCGGTTCTCCTGAATAATTACGCCACGCATCGAGCTTGGTGCTCGGAGCGGCGAGCAACTCAACGAGCATACCTATCTACCTACCTATATCGCATCGCGCGCGTTCGTTTTTCCGCCGAATTTCGCTGCCCGACGAAATAGCTAACACCCACCGAGATTTATCATCGAGCGCAGCAGAATCCTGGTAAATAAGTAACGCGACGACGGACGGTCGCGTACGCTTACGGATGCGTCGCGAACGCGCCACTGTTTTGTTCGGTTCAGCTTGAATAAATGATCAGACACGAGCGAAATGGAGAGCCGGACGGGGGACGAGGATTGAATGGAGGGGTGGGAACGGGCGAGAGTGATAGTCGACCAACTAGCGCGCACAGTTTCTCTATTAGAGAGATTCCCCGAAAGGTGGTTGGCAAGCCGCCAGGACCTCTTTGGCCTCGTCCTCGAGCGGAGGAACACGACGAACACGACGAACACGACGAAGACGATGAAGACGGTGTGTCACGACACACTGACCCTGACTACGGATGCGTATCTACGTGCCACCCTCTCCGCTCGCGATGAATAGACCCACACTTCGCACTCCTCTTCGTGTACCTATGTACTTACGTTGCTTGCACTTCATACTCTATCGAATAGCGGCAACACCTATCGCTTCTGTTTCCGAGCAACAAGCAAAACAATAAAGAACGACGAAGAAGGAACGGGAGTATCGAAACGAAACAAATTGGGTAATTCGAAAGCGAGCCTCGCGTTCTTCGGGAGCAAAAAATTTCGACTCGATGCAGATTGATTCTCGTGGAGTTTGCGTGGTCCACCGGGATTCGCTCGGCTTATCCACAACGCGGTCCCTAGGAAATGGCTTTTATATAGCAACGGCAATCCGCACTGTTCCTACCGTCGAGCTTTTCCCAATTGCTCGCTGTATCGCAGCCTGCCGTAACGCAAGCCTCTTTTTTCCTCCCCGCCATCCGCTATTCAGCTGCTGCAACTTTACGGTTAACTGCCGCAGCCACGCAAGATGCTCCCAATAAATATAAAGGGTAGCCTGTTTCCAGCTACCTTCCCTCCGCGTAATCCTCGTCCTAATTCGCCGCGACTCTCGCGCACGAAACGCCAAGGCGGGCCCGCGAGGTCTTCGCATTCTCATTTCAAGAATCTCCGGCAGTCCGCAGGAGCTCGGTTTGCTCGTCGTTCGACTTCTTACCACCGCGAATCATCCAACCAAGTTTCACACGGTGCGAAGCGAAAGTTATTGTCCGGAAGGAAGCGCGATACTTTCCGGCAGCAAATGGAATTCTATGCGGTAAATAGTGCAAACCGGAGAATGCTCGAATGAGTTTAACGCGCGCGAGAACGAGATAGAAATCGTAGGATCGCGGTTTCCAGTGGTCTCGGAAAGGTCGGGGAACGCGCGGGAATTCACACACTCACCGCCAACCACTAAATCCACCATCTCGCGTCCCTTCTTTCGACCTCGTAGCCAAATTATTCCGAATATTCTGACTTTCGGCTGGACCTCGTAACTTTTCGGTGCACTTGGAATCAACACCCTTTGGCTTGTTGTCGCGACCACCCGCCGAGAGAAGATGAATCTGAGATGAAGCTCTTTAATAGCACTGATGCACGTTTCGACGGTCCAAGCGTGCCAGCTTTGAGAGAACACACGCGACTAGGGATCGAGTGCAAAATCACTAACAGTGATTTATCACAGTGATCGCAGAATCACGATCACGGTCGTGATTGAAGTTAAATCACGACCGTGATTGTGATTTTTTAACTTCTGTGAATTGTTTACTGTGATCGTAATTCTTCATCTTGATTGAATTATTATTTTTTTATAAAATACTTCAATACAGCTTGTGTTACAGTCAAAGCGTGCTAAGTCAGCGAATATATAGAATATACATTCATAAATAGTCAATATATGCACGTACTGATTTGATTGTCTAAAGTATTAACTAGAGTGAAGAAACATTCGTTAATTTATATAGATCAAGAACGATTACATTGGTTCAAAATATAGAACTGAGATTCTATAATAACAGTGAGGACTGGAGAATGTTTCGATAGAAAGTAGAAATTAGGGTTAGGGTAAAGGACCCAATTACTGACACATTAAGCGTTGACGTTCTTGTTATTTATTATTGTTTAATATGTTTAAAACTTCGACTTTTATTCAGTTTCAAAAATTTATATGGGGATCCATTACTGACACCCTTCAAATGTATTTCACTGAATTACTGACACCCCAATTACAGCCAGCTAACCTAATACTGTTTATGTCATTTTAAGGTTACATCGTGTCATGTACATGAGCAACTTCTGCTATGACAGTAATACCAAAATGCTTGAAACGCTTGTACCAATCACTGCCACCCAATTAATAAGTAAAAAGACTTAATGAATCGTTGAATTTGGATCTTTATTACTTTCTATGATGCTTATATTATTTAAAACATTATGTTTTGTTATGGTAACAGTAATTGGGTCCTTTACCCTATGTGGCGCGTGCAAAGAGCAGTTATGCTCTCTACCAATCAGAAGCGATCACGAAAATCACGGATCACGGTGAAAAATCACCGTGATTGGGAACGAACGTGATCGGATCACTCGTGATTCACAAATCATGATTCTAGCCAACACTACACGCGACACACTTATATTCTGGAACCGGCTTCTTTTCGACCAAACTTGTCGAGATAGCGTGCCCCTCCTCTTCCTCAATACTTTTTCCTCGACAAGTTTCGCTGGTTTCGCGGAGGCATGCCGACAAACACGGAAAAGAGAAAAACGTGTTCGTCAAAGTCGCCGGCCAGCGGGTAGATCCGAAAGCAGAACTCCACGACAAGCGTTTTAATCGCTTAAAAAGTTTCGTCTTCAACGGTCCAGTTGAGCCAAAGTTGCGACGAAAATCGGTGGAGACAGCCGTGAAAACCTTTCGAGGTTTTCCAGGCATCGGATACTCGAAACTGGGAACGGTTACGGCAACGGCAACGGCAACTGCACTCGATCTTCCACCGAGAATTGGCTCATCCCTCTACGGCAATGTATGCTTTGCCCGGTTGAAAAATATCTGCGCTTCGAAATCGCGGGAATACTTTCATCTCAGCGGAGCACCCCTTCCGTGATTCGTGCATCCGTCAACGACCTTCCGCGACTGTCATCAATCGTTAATCGCGCACCGCTTCTTCTTCGATCATTTTCATTGGCCGTTTTATTTTTTTCACGAGGAACAACAAACTCCAGAAGCAATGCATTCAGCGCGATCGCGACGTGACTGCTGCCAAGGCAGATCGCGCATCAATCTTCCTCAAATTACCCTATACGAATTTCTCACGTTTATACCGCTAACATTTACAAAGAGAATTCTCCTTGCAATCTCTCTGCATCTCTCTGCATCTCTCTGCTTGATGTCCATTTCGACGATGTCCCGTAATTCTCAACTCGGATCGCAAAATTCAATCGAGCTTTTTCGATGACGCGAAACAATGTTGAATTCAATTCGAAACAGTGGTGCGTAAATACAACGTAAAACGCAGATACACGATGGAAATTGAACAAAAATGAAGCCCGGAAAGAAACAATGGGAAGAGATCGTATAGGCGAAACTTGCCATTAAGCCATTTTTTTTTTCAGTGGGCTTTGGCTAATTTCTCTCTCTTTCGTTTATTTTCTCCCCTATCCCTCCCTGTCATTTGGGCCGACGCGTTCGACTCGTTTGAATCGGATTTTGCTTCGTATCGCAGTCTCGAAAACGAGGGGATTTTGCCGGTCGGGAGGCGAGTAGCGAGCGGCGAATGGCGAATGGCGAGTAGCGTGCTGCACACTGCGAGTGGACCACCGATTGTAACCGCGAAAAGTGTCGATACAGTCGATACAGTCGATACAGTCGATACCATCGAACGATGTCCCCTTTAATTTATATGCAAAGCGGTCCATTGAGCATATTGTTATTTTAATTGATCGGGACGGGGGTGCACGGTGCAGAACACTGGCAATTCGATTATACGCATTCTCTCGCAATTTCGAGGTCCGTATCACGGACGCCAAGATTTATCCTCGTCGCTCTGTGCGAACCTTTGTCACCCCTCTCTCTCTCTCTCTCTCTCTCCTTTTTGATTTCGACGTTTCGCACGATAGAGCTGTTCATTTTTGCATTTCCCTTCGTACGCCATGCTATACTACCGCTCCGATGCGATTGGATGCGATGCGACAGTTCGCTGGTTTTTCGAAACGAACGCACAGGCGAGGCGGTCCGAGTCTGTGGCGCATTTAACATTACAATGATACGCCTGTTCGTTTATCACGATGAATCGGTTAACGTTAATTTCTGGTTCGCACTGCGAGCGTTACACAGCTACCAATCTAAGCGATAACTTCAGCTTTTTCGTAGATCCGTAAGAATTTCAACGCGGCGCACACCGCGACGCGATCCCGTATTTGTACGCGGTTGTTCTCTTTGGTGAAACAAGTGGAAGCTACCGAACTCGTGTCAGTTCGCAGAATTTTGAAAGTCGTAAAACTAGCAATATCCTCGTGGCAGCAAGCTGGAAGGGAAGCTGGGAATCCGTGCAAAGGCGTCCTCTCACGCAAACTACAGCGAACGGGGCAGGAGGGGGGGGGGGGGTAGGTGTTGCGGTAGATTCTTGCCATGGAATCGGTCGCCGGAAACCTAGGTTCGCTTTCGCGTTCGCGTTCCGTCGTCGATGGTAAAATACAAACGTGTCGCGAGAAAGTTCGCATTCTGCTCGGGATATATCCAAAGGACCGACGGAACAGCGGAACGTCCAATATAAGCGGTACGTGCGGTCCACCGACTTATTTGACGAAGCTATTCAAACCAGCCGGCCTTTCTCTACCTTCTACATCTTGGTGCTTCGGTTCGAGGGTTCTGTGACACCAGGCTACGCGCTCGCAAGGCTCATCGATCGGAATGCCTGGCTGTTAGGATATTAAACGCGGTCCATGGCGTTCCACTTCTGCCAGGAACTTTGGCTTATTGCCCTGCTGTTTGACAATCTCCTGGCATCTCCTCCAATTAAGTATGAAAGTAAAGTCGGTCGGAGTACCGATAGACCGGCGACATGGCATGACGAGTTTCATCGCGAGATTGGCGTTGTCGAGAGCAAGCTTTCGCGTTAACGTCCGCCATGCGCGGCCCCGATTGGATAATCGAGCGTCGACTAGCTCGCGAGGTCTCTCGGGGCGGGAAAATTTAGGATTGTTCCAGAGGAGCCGGCGAACGATTTGCCTGCTCGCGTCAAGAATCTCGAAGAGACGTTAACTGTTAACTGCTAGTCGCGCAGGGCCTCTTCTTCCCTACGATGGAATCTCGAGAATAGTCGGAATAAGTTACAAGACTTCCAGCGTACGACGCAACATGATTTCCCTAGCGGCACTCGCTTCTTCCTTCGGTCCCTTCGGTCGCCTCCGTCGCCCCCGTCATCCCCCATCATCCACCGTCGCTCCAGTTGCTCCGGTTAATCGGCTCGACGATTCGCAGAGCCTCGATTGCGTCGTTTCTCTTCTAGACGGTATGCCCGACACGAGAGACCGTACACGTGCGCGGGGCCAGCGTGAGAGACGCGCGTAACACCAACATCCTCGAGACTGGTGCGCTGCTCTGCGAGCCCACGGATCGCACGATCGCACGATCGCCGGCGGGGTGTTTCGCCGATGAAGCGACAGAGCCACTCTCTTCTGATATCTGATACAAGTTATAAGGGAGCGAACAGGGTTTTATTTTACTCATTGTCAGACGAACCGCGAAACGAAAGAGAACCTAGACGCTGCATCGGTAGCATTCTTCATTGGGTTCTACCTCCCATACAGCACACTCGTTGCTGCATAGTTGTAGGATCGTTGCAGTGCAACATTGAAATGTTGCACTGCAACGTTGTCGTAACGTTGCAGCAATATTGCTACGTCCGCCTTTTGCAACGTTTCGGGCAGTGGGTCCAAAAATATAAATAACGTCCGTCACGATATTGAATGTGTGTGCAGAATCATAGAAGTACAAAGCCGTATTATTTACTTTTTCTCACAGAAAATTTTCTTCCCCCAACGGGATTCGGACCGGCCGACCTGCAGCGTCGTAGGCGAACACTTTACCGCCGCAGCTACAACCACTGATTGATAAGACTGCTAACGTATTCAAACTTATACTCCTACCGTGCAAAACTTTAAACTCAAATTATTCAAAAACGAAGGCTCATTTTGACAAACGCCATTAGGGTTTTGTAACACTATAGGTATGTGCTACAACTTCCACCATGTGTCATTCTACACATTAAAATATACTGTGTGAGTCACCTAACATTTAAGCTTAAAATATCTCCGTTGTTTTTAATGATACGAGAAAATGTCTCAGGAAAGAAATGATTGCTAGACAAAAAGGACAACATAATTTGTATTCTTATTGGCTATAACGTTACAGTAATGAAAATACGTCATCCCATTAAAAAAACCATTGATGATCTTGAAATTTCGGGAAATATAACCTTGTGAACAAAAATCATCTCCGTCTGAATAATTGTCTCCCTGAAGCAAACATTTTTTTCTTTAGACATTTTCTCGTATCATTCAAAACAACGGAAACATTTTAGGTTGAAATATTTTAGGTTAAGCAACGTTGCGCAACATTGCAGGAAAGTTGCGGCAAAATTGCAGGAACGTTGCCGCAATACTGGCGCAACGTTGCATCAACATTCTGGAAAAGTTGCCAAATGTTGCCGTAACATTGCAGAAATATTGCAGGAACGAACGTTGCCGTGCAATATTGCAACGCAACATTGATGCAACTATGCAGCAATAATTCTATGTCCGCCCCGTGCAATGTTGTACGGCAACGTCGCAACGTCGCAACAACGTTACATCGACATTGCCCTGCAACCATAGGTACAACACTGCAAGGTTACTGCAACGATCCTGCAACGTTGCCGCCGCGAAGTGTGCTGTATGGGCGATGAAAAGCATAGCTTTTCATGGACGGGAAAAGCGAGAGCGATGATTTGGCGAGGCAGTCGAGCACCCTGGCAATCCATGATCGAGTCCGTTCCCACGGATGGGAGAAGATGGCAAAAGATGGGGGAATATGGGAACCCGCGAAGGAATTGCAACGGCTCGAAGAATAGAAACTGCGTTCCCGCTAGTTCCATCTAGTAAATTAAGCAGGAAAATTTGTATCGATCGCGACGTCGACGGGGCCACCGCGTTTTCTCCCACTCGCATCCTCCACTCCATTTCACTCAACTCAACTCCACTCCATTCCCTTTCCGTGGTTCGTTTCGTTCTCGCGGATTCCACTCGTTTCCAATTTTCCTGTTCAAATATTAGCCAAATCTTTGGATATTGCCGAACCCATTACGGGATGTAATTAAAGGATACGATCTCTGCTAAACGTGTCGCGTCGCCGTGCCGCCTCGTTAATGCGGGATTGGCCTGGCTCCATCGATCCTCCTCGCAAAGAGCGTGTCGCTTAACACTGCTTTGCTCGTTAGCGGAAACAAGGTTTAATAATCTCATGCCACTCAAGAATGCCTCGTGGAGTTGGCGAGAGCGCTCTTCCACCTCCAGTACAGCTGATATCGTGTATCCGCTCTGAAATCTGATCACCAAGCGGCAGAAGTGGAAAACCAGCAACGCTGGGGGCATCTGCCCATTTGCGCGGGAAAATGCTAAATACATGGTCCGCGTTCCCGATCGAACCTTTTAATCGCGAGTAGACGCGACGAGGAGTGCTCTGGGATGGCTAGAGGAGGATAAAAATAACGATTCTTCGAGTTTCCTCGTTAAGAGGTGATTCTCCGGTTAAGGAGCGGCGCCACCGATAAAAACTTTCTTAGCGAGAGCACTCTGCAACGGCGCCGGCGTACTTGTGTACCTACGTTGCTGCCGAGTCGAGATACGCAGACTCTCCAACAGCTTCCGAGCCTCGCTCTCCATTTCTTGCCCCCCTTTTACAATTTACATCTTCCGTGGATAGTCGCCCTTTGTTCCCCTTCGATTTTACGTAGCCACATCTACAAATCAGGCCACGTAACACACGTATAAGAGAGATTTGCCCAACCGCTGTGTGTCACGGCTAGTCGAGAATCCCGTAATCCGATTTCCCATGACACGCGCTCGCTCGGTAGCTACTAGGCTGCGAATCCTTCTTGGTTCCCCTTTGCATCGATACGTCCTCAAGCTGGATAATCGAAAGGCAGGGATGCATTCGTCGCGAATCCTCCAGCAAGATACTTTCGGCGCAGCGGTTTCAACCGCCTCGTAGCTTTAATCCCCCTCTCAATCCCGCAGTCCCGTTTCTCGCTTAAAAGCCAGAAAGCTGGGATTCCCCGATTAGGAAACGATGCTTCGCGGTTTCAAGGAACTAGTGTGCTCGTGCGAACAAGCAGAGAAAGGAAGGAGAGCCATAGACGTTATTTATCTGTAGGCAGTCCTCTCCTCCAAAGCTTCTTAAGTCATTTTGTAGTATGTTCTTCCGGTAGGTAAGTTTCGACTCGTCGCGACGCTTCTGCCATCGTTGGAAAATACCAAATCGCTTCTTCCTCCTTTTCCTTCGGTCCCCGGAACCTCCTTGTTGTTAAGGGTAACCATCGATCGAGCGAAGTCTTATAGAAACATTGGTTCTTTGTGTGGGGAAACGTTGAAGCGAGAAAGTTGCACCGAAGCGAACCGACGCACGCGGTGCCATCGCGACGAGATAATACTCGGCGCAGGAATCGTTTAGAAGTGGAACCGATTCGATATCGGAACACTGGGAGGTATTCGCGAGGAAAGAATAGTTTGGACGTGATCGACGTACTCGGCGTGTACTCGACGTGTACTCGACGTGTACTCGACGTCGCTTCGAAGAAAACGGTGTCTCGTTCAAGTTTATACAGCCTGGCGCGTTCGAGTCCGTGGAGACGGCCGTGCAACGTCGCGTCGTCGTTCGGTCCACCGGATACGTAGTCGTAATACGAGGTGCACCGGATGTTCGCTTTGCGGAATCGGAGCCCAGTATGCTCGTCTTTATCTACAGAGCCATCCAGATTCGTCCTGAACGCGTTGAATCAGGACGAACGGGAGGCACTGTTGCCACCCGAAAACCGCTCTCCACACCGCTGCACCGGCTGTGTTTTTCGATTTCTTCGATTTCTTCGATTTTCTAGCAATACTCGCTTGCGCCGATAATCGTGGGCAGCCAAGAAGGTTCGGGCGAGGTGGGTGTCTTGACACATTGATGCGTGATTTCACGATTTCTATCTGTTACTTTCCCTCAGCCCAACAATTTAACTTTAGGATAAAGGACCCAATTACTGCCACCTACTCGTTTTACGTAAAATAATGAATAAATCTTGTGAAATGATGAAAACAAAATTTAGCATACAATTGAAACTGTTATTTATACGATACAAAAAACAGCACTTCATTTTTTCTTCGATAATTTGGATAAAACGATGAAAAATTTTAAGCGGATATTAGGAGAGTGAAAACGATGACTTCCTTACTAGCGAAAGAGAAAACAAGGCGTTAAAGCAAATGCTGTAATTGTAATATTTAAACTATCAACATAACAAAATATAATGTTTTAAATAATATAAGCATCATAGAAAGTAATAAAGATCCGAATTCAACGATTCATTAAGTCTTTTTACTTATTAATTGGGTGACAGTGATTGGTACAAGCGTTTCAAGCATTTTGGTATTACTGTCATAGCAAAAGTTGCTCATGTACATGACACGATGTAACCTTAAAATGACATAAACAGTATTGGGTTAGCTGGCAGTAATTGCGGTGTCAGTAATTCAGTCAAATACATTTGAACGGTGTCAGTAATAGATCCCGAAATATATTTTTCAAATTGATGAATTTATACATAAAAACCGAAGTTTTAAGATCCACAAAATTTTGTTCGTCAAGTAAACATATTAAACAATAATAAATAACAAGAATAACATATACTGCCCTCCTTAGTTAACCCTTAATTGTTATACTGTTTTTGGCAAACGTAACTGGTATACTGGGGTCGTGGCAGACCCCAATAACAAAGGACACAGAAATTTGTGAAGTCGACACTAGATCAACCTCTATAAATATTTTGTTCTTAGGTAATGTATAAATTAATAAAAACGTAGAAAGTTAAACTATTATTACTAAATTAATTAGAAATTTAGGTCACAAACTTACAAAACAATAAAAAAATTTGCAGCGAACTTTGCGTGCTTGGGGTCATAAGCGACCCCAGGATACCAGTTAAGGGTTAAACTGTCCTATCTAGCATTTTTTCATTTTTTTAGATATGTTGAAATATTTGAAGTTCCACACGTCTTTTACCTTTTAAGTAAAGTAGGAAAACTCTACGTGCTTCGTAAAGATTTATAAACAGTCTAATGTATTTAACCTAACTTCTTTTCAAATGGTTAAAATATCCTATCTAAAACAATGAATTAATTAGTACGTTAATAATACATTACTTACCGGTATACCTATTACAACAAATTATATTAACATGTTTTAATTTGAATGAAGGGAAATAAGGACGGTACAAAGTAAATGATAAAACTTCAGTTTCCTCGGTTGTTTCAAAATGCTAGATAGGACATTTTAACTAAAGAGGGCAGTATACTTTTAGTGTATAAGTACAAAACTATAAAATAATGTCAGTAATTGGGTCATTTACCCTATCTCATATTTATCACCGATCAAATTATAGATACCATTAAAAGCTTTATCTTCTGCTTGCGATATGCTGTTTCGATAGTTTTCAGAAGCCAGTGAATAGTTTGGAAATTTAAAAAAAATGGACAGTGAGCGTAAGTGTGTTTTAAAAGGTACGATCGTCAGTGTTGATACCGTGATCGCGGGCTACATCGATCGGATTTGATTAATTTCGGAGACGCATCTAATATCGTGCTCCTCGGCAGTCCCCGCAACTGACAATATTCGATTTGGCCTATCGATTTCTCACACCCTGTCGCTCGCGTCTCACAATTCCATATTCCCGGTCGCACACGTACCTATACCTACTACCTATACAGTTACGCGTTCTCTCGACCACCAGATACATATCCCTGGAAAGATTCGATGGCTCGGGATATGCATTATCGGCGAAACGTATGGCTGTCGTCGTTACTTGGCGGCTTCGCCGAGTGGAAAGGAAAGGAAGGGAAGGGAAAGGAAAGGAAAGGAAAGGAAAGGAAAGGAAAGGAAAGTCTGGAGGTTTTAGCCTGCTATCCAGTTTGCCGCAGATCCACCGTTTGTTCCAGCATTTCAGAGAATTCCAGGGAAACGTCTAGCGTTTCAAGGATCCTTATTACGTATGTCCGTTGCGTCTTCGATCCTGCGATCGATCTATTTCTCTCGAGTACCTTCAGAGTTGCATTTTCTATGCGCAGCGCTTTCGCAGACTACTTAATGCGAGCAACGACTAACATTATTTTCTGCGCGTAATTACATCGTTAACGGAACTTCGTAACACGATCTCGATCGATAAAGAATGCGACGGAAACTGTGCACCTGTTTCGAGAAGGCTCGTTACACCGAAGAAGACGAGACCGACCCGCTTTGGCCAGCAGCCACCGCGCGCCGTCATCAGCCAATTGCTAGAATGTCCTTTGCGCTTCGTATTGCGCGGGAACGGGCGTTACTCGAACCGCTAATTCACCTCTATGGATGCTCGGAACGGTTGCGTGTCGGAGATTTTTCCTGCTCGAAATCATTCCTACCGCTCACACGACTCGATTTCGCGAAGAGGTGCACGCGCTCCAAAGCACCGGAGAAGATTAAATCCCCGAGATGCAGAGAAAATTGATACCACTCGGATCGAGATGATAAGCTTTAGACTTTAAACGTGCCAGTCGAGCGGCCTAGTGGTGGAAAATATCATGCAGTGCTCAGCTCAAACCGAAATTCAATACCTACTCTCGAACCACTAAACTATTATATAAATTATCATCGAGTGAAATCGCGGCTTCCAGTGTAAAAAAAAAGGGACAGGCAGGTAGGCGGTTAAGCGGATAGATGAACGGCAGAAGCCCGAAAAATCTAATCGTATTTCGTGGCGGATAATCACGAGTGACGCAACGGGTTGCGTGGAAGCTAAAACGAAGCTGAAGCGAAGCTCGAAATCTAGACAGGCTACGATAGCCCAGAGACGACGATATTCTTTCTAAAGGTTCCTCGGAGAGCCATTTGTGCCGCGGAAAGCTCTGGTTATACGCCGCCGCCCCATCGCGTTTATACAGATATCGCGTGGACGTTGAACGTGGACGAAACGTGTTGAACGGTTCTCGAGGAAGCGGCCTTCGAAACTGCGCCGATTACTGTAAATAGCAAGAAGATTAAATACGACGGTTCACGGTGCTCGAGGGTGGCGGTACCGGGTTCGTTTAGCTTAAGGCTAATCGCGTTGTCGCTGCAGGTAATTTTAATCGGATCCAATTTACTTCTACGAGCTCGCGGCAACGCGTCCCGCGAATCCGTCCAAGCTTCTCGCTAAATACGATCCATCTCCGTGTCCCGATACCACTCTTAGCCGCTTATCCCTCAACTTTAAGCGCAGCTCCTTCCGTTACTATATAATTCAAACGGTCTTAATTCATTTCCACCGTTCTCGGCGACGCCCGACCGCGGTCGCGAGCCATGTCCCAAGAAACTCTGGCCCGCCCGACAAAACCCAAGAAACAGCACTGCCGGGAACCTTTGTCCTAGCAGAAGCTGCGCGCCTATACATATGTAGAGTGCCGGCTCGAGCCGAGATCGAGCAGGGTGCATTAGGAAGGATTTCTGGGACACGAGAACAGATAAGGGAGCCTGTAGTGCAGATAGCGCGCGCCACGCCGTGCCGCCTGCATTATGCACGCCAGTTGCTATTTCCGAGCGGACGACCCTCTCCACGGACAAGTAGCTACGGAGGAAAAATAACGTTGAAAGTGGAAATCGTGGCCCGAGGAAATGTACGCACTATCATTGCGCCTTACTATTTCCCTTTACGATTCAGCGATTTATCGTTGGACGAACGTCGATTGTTTTTCCCTTTGTGTAATAAAAATGTTAAAAAGAAAAAAAACAGGTGCTTTATTTTTCTTGCAGCAGCGCGGCGAACAAATTGAGAGCCATACGCGTAAACAGTAACCGACGCGACGCTCGGAAAGCTCGCGTAGGTATATCGCTGGCGCAGCCCATTCGCAATACGCGTTATAAATTTCATAGATACTTTCTGGCAACGACCCGACGCGATTTATTCGATTTAATATCGTCCCGCGATCTCTGTCCTTCGATTTCCGTGAAACATTTCTCTCGACGAGACCGCCGCCTGCGCCTAAAGTATCTTACTATTCTTTGCTCGTGGAGAAGTGTTATATGTATGTAGAAGTGAAAGACGGTTGCGCTGACGGTCGGTCGCTCGTAACACTTGCTCGGTTTCGTTGCGGAGCTTTCGAAAGTTGGAACGACGTCTAACGATCGGGCGGCTGTTGCTCGTTTGCTAGAGGACCGTGACAGAGGGAACGGGAATGCGGACAGGGGGAAGCTCCGATAACTTCTCCGATTAAATCCTGTAATCGCAGCTCTCGGTGTTCGCCCTCCCTCGCTAAACGACGTTCGACGATTCTCCACCGAAACGGTCACCCCGGTTACCCTGCGTAATCCTCTGGCCACACCTGCGCGCCAACAAAATATCTGATCGCCTGTAAGACGCGCGAATCGAATCGAACCGAGCCAGAGTCCACGAGCAACGTCCCAGTGAACATTTCCCACCCACACGGAGGGTGGTTAATTTCATTAAATGCTGCTGGGGAAATTCGGTCAAGTGGGGCCCAAATTAGTGGGGCAGAGGACGCGGAGGGTGTCGGCGCTCTAACTCTCGCGCGTAATATTCCAGTTAATCGAACTTCATTGGCACCTACGATGGCGAGGGAGGGGAAGGCTTAAGCCTTAATGTCGCGACAAATTGCTTATAGATTAATTTCCCGACGAAACCGCCCTCGACCCAGTCTCCTCGCAGCAGGAGCTCGCATTCCCGAAATCATGCACGAGCACGTTTGATGTGGAAAACATTACGTAGGGGAGAGTAGGGTAAAACGGAACGGGTAGGTAAAACGGAACATCAATGTTTCGCTTACAAGGGAACACCGCGAACCCGGACTCACCGATTGGAACGCAACTTTATGGGTTTTTAGAGCGACTCAAAACAAGAACAACCGTGTGTTTCATTTCAGCCGTATCGCTATTTAAGAGGGTGAAAACTAACCTCAAAGTCAAATTGGCACTTGCACTTTTTCGCGTACAACTCCCAAGTACAACAGACAGAAAAAAATATTTCAAACAAAAGGTTAATGGTGCAATAAGCGCTGCAAACTTGCGTTAACAAAGTTTTTTTTCGTTCAGATATTTTTTTTTAAACTCTTCAAAATTTTGTTAACGCAAGTTTGTAGTGCTTATTGCAGAACTAAACTTTTGCGTGAAACATTTTTTTCTGTCTGTTGTACTTTGAGAGTTATACGCGAAAAAGTGGAATTACCAATTTGACTTTAAGGTTAGTTTTCACCCCCTTAAAGGGCGATAGGGCCCAAATGAAACACACCGTTGTTCTTGTTTTGAGTCGCTCTAAAAACCCACAAAGTTGCGCTCCAATCGGTGAGTCCGGATTCGCGGTGTTCCCTTGTTAGATAAGAGCTGCGAATGAGTTGGTATCGCGTGACATGGGACCAAAGGGTCGTCACAGCATTTCGTGACAGACCATAGACCCGTGCACACGTTACTTTTCCGTTAAGAGAGTTGGAAAAATTTCCGGTATAGACGTTTCAATATTGTGTTGTACTTGCGACCACTTTTCGGCACATGGATTTTGAAAATTATTAACGGTAAGTACATCGTTGGATTCTATAGTTCTTACGCTACATTTTGACGTCTTAAAGAGTTCTTTACCTCACGCTGAAGTGTAAATATTAAATGTTTACTAAATTACCGCATTTGGGGCAAAGCGGAACATTTTTGCGTGGGGTAAAACGGAACACCTATTTAACCAAGTTCCACCAATCCAAATGTCTTGAAACGTTGCAGGCGTGCGTAGTTATGATGACAATACAAAATTATGAGAAAAAAAAAACGGGACGGTTGAAAAAATTACCCAGTCACCAATAAATGACCCATAACCACAAATCCAAACGATTTGAAATCAGCCTGCAGTCATAAATCAAATCAATTCAATCGATATGCAATCAGCATATAACCACAAATCAAAACTTAGACACTAAAAAGTAAATAATAAAAAAATATACAAAAAAAATTTTTAAGTTAAACAATTTTATTTAAAATGCACTAAAAACTAAAAAATCTCCATGTACGTGTTGATATTCATTATTCATGTAAAAATCCATGTGTATTTGGTTATTTTCAGTAATTTTTATGTTATCTGGCGAAATATTTTTTCTTATGTGCATAATACCTATATATTTTTGTTATATTTTATATATGTATAATAGTTATACCTAACACATATATTTGTAGTTTTTTACATAAATGAATACTTTTGAAATGATAAAAATAAAGATTTTGTACGTTCACATGGTTTTCAAGTGGGTGTTCCGTTTTACCCTACCACTTGAGCGAGGCGAAGATTTCAATACCTCCGGTAAATCTCATTTTCCTTCGTTCCCAAAGATTTTTCTTAACAATGGCTTTGATTTTCTTATAGTCTAAGGTCCACTGAAGACTCTTGTTGAAGTCCCGTGTCTTTTTGTCCTTCCGACTTTATATTATCAGCCTCCAAAGTTAAGCGTTCCGTTTTAGCCTACTCTCCCCTATGAATTAAGGTGGAATTAATTCGTCCGATCCCCCCGCCGCGCCCATTTCTCGTACCATGGCTACCGGAGGGGTGTTATAATTTCCTATTACGCGGTATTTATCGACGCTCTCGACTACCAACGAAAAATCTTTTATCCATAGGAAGGTACGCTGCACAACCTCACCCCATCTACTGTGCGCCTTTCGCCTCTACTACTTGGCAAAATAAATTTCACTTTGGTGGTATTTGAAAGAGTGGCGGAACGGTAGAACCGCGAATACTTTGTTCGAGTTATCTAAGCAGGCGTGGAAGGAGCGCGTGCTTGGTAAAAGTTGGTCCGCGAGCGGAGTTTGTGGGGCGGACGTCGGACGATTATGTGCGCCCGCGCCCGCGTGCACGCGCAACCTCGGGCTATGACGTAGAAATTAAACGAGACTCGGAATGTTAATTACTCGATTAGCGTGGCACACGTGCCAGCTACGCGGCTGATTTATGAGTGAGATGCGCCGCGGTAATCGAGCCTTCGAAACATTAATGGCGAAAATGGAATCTCGCCCCGCCGCCGCTCTCCCGCACTAATGGACAGGACTTTATTAGACGCTGTTCGCGTTATCAATCGGTTCGCCGCGACATGCTCGTTTAAACCGAAGACGACGTAATTTATATTTTACTTTCGCCCACTCGAGACTTCTGCTCCCGAAACGGAGCTTCTCCGTTCGCGATGCTTATGGCGATCCGGCGCGGCGTACGTAGATCGACCAGACTATCGATAGATCCACAATGGACCGAACATAGCTACAGTCGTGACCTACTAATCTCCAGAAACACGAAGGTTAATGCGGGTTAATCGTTTAACGACCACGCACGGCATGCGCATAATTCTCCGTTTAATGGCCCGCTTTCCTCGCTAATTTTCCTCGAACCGTGCTCCCCGTTATGGACCACCTGTCCGAAATGTTTGCCTATAAACGAGCAAAGTCCAATCCAGCTGTCGTGCCGTCGCTTCGTCTTCCATCACGTTGCAGCGCCTATTCTACTTTCTCGCGGTAGCGGAGATAAAGGAAAAGCTCGTGACTCGATCCGGCATCGGGGTGGAATGATATCCCGCGGCGCGTCGCGGTGCGTACGGAGTACCAAGGAGCCAGGAACAATACAGTCGTAAACTTGATTTTCTGCCTATAATTACACGGAAGTTGGGCGAGCGAGTCTATCGCCGCGCCGCGGAAGACTGGTGCTCAAGGCGGCGCGGCGGAACTATTTCGATGGTAAATAATTTCGGGAAGCTTGCCGTACGGCTGGGCAAGTTTTACATAATTGCACACACGCGGCCAAATTTATACGCGTCTAAAGTGGTAGGGGAGCGTGTTGCGAAAGTGAATTAGAGGGAGCAAGTTTGGCGTTGCAGCCGCCGGTTGTAATAAAATTTCGCCGAGTCGGGCAGGCCCTTTGCCTGCCACGGTGGCGGCGGCTTGTCTTCCTTCTTGTCCTCGTCCTCGTCCTCGTCCTCGCCCTCGCCGTTACCGTCGCAGTCCCGCACGCAGCACTTGGTGCGCGACGCGTCGTCTCGATAAACTACAACGACCCTCGAGAGTCAGATTCCGGAGTAACTGGAAAACTCGACAGACACCGCGCGTCCCAACATAGTCGTTCACTCGATCAAATATGTATTTCCTTCCTCGCCACCTCTACGTCCCTGCTCATCGACATTAATGGCTGATGCGACCGGATTTCCTGCTCCCCAGCAATCTCATCGTATATACGTTCGTCTTGCAGTTGCATCGGAAAACGTTACAGCGAGCAATATTTAATAATACGATAAGCAGTTTACCGCGCTTCAGCTTACGTACCTATAAGTATTGGTATCCTTGGTGCATCCGGCAATTCCGACGACGGGAAACATTATGGTTAAAAAAAGTTTCGTATCGTCGCGTTATCTTTCTCCCCACTTTCCCGCCGTTTCAAAGCCCTCGGTAGTCCAGGCAGATGAACCGATCATGTCCATGATCGGTAAATCGGGCAGGCAGCTTCTGAAAGTATCGACCTACAGCTGTTTTTCTGACATCCAACTTATTTTCCGAGGAGGCTCGACGCCTCGAAAAGATATCGTTAATCGTCGCGAATCGTCACGTTATTTGGGCCGACGATTCGCTTTTTCACACAAAAGTCCATTAGCGCAGACGGAACGTAGCTCGGATTGATCTTTATTATCGAATCGAGAGACGAATTAGAATTAACGAACTCGCCTTCGTTCCTTCGTTCATAAAACATGGGAACGTTTTTATCGTTGCGTCTCTCAAAATTCGACCTGATCCAGAGATAGCCTTCGACGAACTCGAAACCGCCGCGCCGGTCGCTAGGAAATGCCACTAAGAACTAAATAGAAGAGGAGGACACGCTATCGAACGGAGATTTTCTGCAAGAACTATGCAGGCACCTTCGCCTCAGAGGGCGGCGTTTTCTAGCCGAACCGATAAGCCGTTTACATCCGGTGGAAGTAGGGACCGCGATGTCGCGAGTCGCATAAATCTTCGTCTACGCGTCCGTTCGAACGAGATTACGGACATGTTTGATGGAAGGGGAAAAGAAAAGAGCGCGAACGAAAGGGATGGGGGTGGGAGTGGGAGAGGCAGCAGGGTACAAAGGCGACGAGCTGGTGGTGAACGGAGGATTTTGGCTTGGCGGAACAATAGCATTAACGAGAGCCAGCCGATTCCGATGCTTGCACGCCCGTCACGATCCATTTCGAGATCAACGAATTGCCAGCTCCATGAATTTCCGCTGGGATTCTTGTCCTATAGATACGATCACACGGAATAAAGACTCGTCGCGCCGTTTCGTTCGCGAAATTCTGCCAACGTTATCACCCTGAACGGTGCTTTCTACCTGTGGAAAATGTTTTTAGCTTTCCGGCTGGTTATCTTGATCGGAGATTTCAGCCTGAAAACGAATCGAGACATGAAAGGGGACGGGTCAATAACGAGGGCGACGCGAACGCATCGATTTCTAATGGCCCTCCGGAGAACAGTCGGCGAGCGGTAACGTGATCGAAATCGATTTAATTACCAAAGCCATTACGATAATTGCTGGAGGGGATCTAGTTTTTTAGCGGTGATTTTGCGCCAATAGCATAATACGATCAGCGTGTCGGTTACTCGATGGAATCGCATGTTCCGTAAATGATTCGATTTCGGTAGAGAAGATTTGTAGATTTGCGAAGATTGCGGGGTAGCGTCGCAGTAACGGCACAAGGAACAAGTGGGAAAACTATCGAGCGCGTTAGAATGGAAACGTTGCTTATCTTTTATTAACCGTATCACCGATTCCAGCGAATTTATCGTGTACAATTCGTTCTGCCCGATAATGGTCCCGATTTATAGGAAGGCAGCGGCAAACATTGAATCGCGTGGATGTTTTATGTGAACCGCATTATAAATTTCAAAGAGTTAAATTCAAAGGTATTATTCGAACTCGACAAACACTCCCAGCATCGATACGCGCATGATTAATGCCCGGCGAAACAGACCTATCATTGAAATTTTCGTGGGATATGCATATTGCGCGATCAGTAATTAATACTGCCGACCAGTCGAACGCGTAAATTAGAGCGAAATAAAGCCACAGCTATCCAGCTCGTAGAATTCGCGATCGAGTATCGTCCGCCTTTATCTTCCCCTGCGGCCATGGGAATCGCGGTTAATTTCGAATCAGCGCCGAGGGGTGAAGCATGAAATCGCCCAAAAGCACCAGCGCGCTCTCTGCCTCTCTTACCCTCCGCTACGTTCTCGTTCGAATTTCTTCCGATCCGAGGAAAAGTAAAGCTAACAAATCTGGCCGCCTAACGAACGAATCGATAGACATGCCCGCGCCGCGCAGTGCTTGCCGACTCGTTAAAGAGGGATTACATGGAGTTCGGAGGAAACGAACGAAACCAACGCAACCAACGAAATAACCAACAGATAAGAACAGCCAGCTTCTGTGATTCGCGGTACCCCGATTTCTGCCCCGCCGCCATAACAGGTGGTGTCCGATTTCTCTCTGTAACTTTCATCCCTCCTTCCGACGAAAATATTGCGCGCGGTCGGGAGTCGAGAGACTTTCAGCGGCGTCCTCCACTCTTTTTAACCGGTAGGAGAAATTCCACGCTCGCCAAACCGTATTTCTCAAGAGGAAGTTTCTTCTTCGAGGGTTGGCCGCAAGCTACGTTCCCCAAAGAAATATCGTTGCAGCTTCCTTCGCAGAATAGGCAGCCACGGAGCTTTTTTTTTTCAAGACAGCACCGCGACTCTGCATCCGTGGTCGTCTCCTGGTTCGTATCGCGAATAAAGAGCCACGGGACGCGACGGGACGCGACGGGACGGGTTTACCAGCCGCCCTGCAAACTTTTCTCAGATTCTCTGTTCGCGCCGCGCCGAGACGAGCCGCCCCGAGAAACTCCGCCACAGCTGCCAGCTAATTCCGCGGCATTTCCCGCGCTCCGTTAACTAGCTAATTGCGCGCCTTCTCTCTGCCTTCTCGTCTGCGCTCCCCCGAGCTTTCCCCTTCATTTCCGTTCCAGACCTTCTTCCCGAGCCTTTTGCCACTTTTTCTTGCTTTCCGACCTTACTCAAGTCGTCCTTACTGAAACGCGCCAAACATTTAATTACCTATCCTCGCAGCGCCTTTGATCATGTCTACCCGGTGCTTCCGGATGCTACGGTGCGCACCGCGTCTCTTAATCTTTCTCCAACCTCCTTTTCCAACCAATCGTTTGATATACCTAGAATGCTTGAATCGTTCGCTCTGGATATCTACGTAGAGCGAGCTTCGTTGACTCGCCGCGCCGGTCCAGGGATCCCTATTGACTTGGTTGCAGGTAAAAGGACATTTTTGTCCTCCCTGGATTGCTGGATCCTGTGATAGCGTATCCTAAGTTGGCGTAGACCGTCGGAGGAACAAAGCAAACGAGGCATGGAAGCCGTAAGACAACGAACCAATCTCACGGAAAAAATCCCAACTCCCGTCCGCGTAGACGCGTGGACCCGCCCCTCTGGTATTCTTTATACTTTATACCAGCTTCTCGTGGGATTGCCAATCTTTTCGCCGTAAAAGTTGTTACAAAGTGAACCGCTTTCTTGCTCGCTCGGTGCTGCTGGAACTCTGATGATCCTGATTCGATCGCGAGACCACGCGCACCATTGGCTTTTTATTTTATTCACAGGGAGAAGCGAGTCGCGAGCCGCGAGCCGCAAGTGGCGAGCAGAACAATCGGACATCGACGAGTTCCGATGGTACGCTCGTAAAATGCTTTACGTTTGGAGAGTGGCTCTCGGTGACGCGACTTACGCGTGACGCAGGCAGTAAAGAAGGTCTACCCTCGATATCCAGCCAAAGTTTAGATAAAAAAAACTAGCGTTTTCGTTGGCACCGACAATGCCGGCGGCCCGTATAAAAATTCAAGCAACAGATCGCAAAAAGAGTACCATCAAACATGTATACCATGTTTGTACACACTAGGGTGGACCTTATTTTTCGACTTTCAAATTTTTTTCAGGACACCCCCCAGGATTGTGTCATTGGAGGAGAAAATAATGTGTGCAAAATTTGAAATCGATCATGGGACGGAAACCGTGCCTCATCGCAGTTCAAAATGTTTTATTTTTGTAACTCGTTTTTCTCCATTGTTGTATATCGTTATGTGGGAATTAATAAGGATACCTTTAGGGTTATATTATATACTTAGTAAAATACATGATTATACAATAGAATGGTTAAACTGCTCGAGCCTGGCTCGGCAAAACGACTGACTCTCAGAGTCGAACGTCGGTCGCTCGGCGCTCCCGCGGTGTTGCCATACTTTACGCCCAAGCGAGCGTCGAGAACAATCTACGCGTCGATCGAGCTCCACGCGTGGCACCTCAATACGCATCTGAACACTTCGTCCCCTACAGCTCGGCCAGTCCTGACCTTCGTGACCGACCTCGGGCACGGGTACATGGCAACCTAGAGTACGTCGCAAAACTATCGCAATCTTAAATCTACGCAACTTATATTGTAACGTTTAAACATTGTATTCTTAAAAAAAAATATAACTTGAGAAACGAAAGAAAATTTAAGAGAGAAAAGAAATACTCCTAAATATAATATGTTAATTCAAATATAATATTCTCGCTTACAATATTCTTAATTTACATCATCGGACCAACGCTTCATCTGGTCCGGACCGATAATTCCAGTGTACGGTGTACGTGTTTTTTGGAAGTCTTCAATATCACTGACTATATATCGATCGTTCTCAAGTACCTTCGTTACAACGTAAGGTCCCTTAAACTTCGGTAGTAATTTCTTATTCACTCCAGGCGCAACAACATGATTCGAAATCATGACATGGTCTCCGACCTGGTACTTCACTGCCGGTTTGCGTTTCCGGTCATAAAATTTTTCATTTTCTTGTTGACACTTTTCTATTTTCTCGGAAGCCGCATCACGAAACGCAGACAAATCTCTTTCTACATCTGTATTTGCGTCTAATTCTAATCTAATTTTATCGTTTACAATGCCTAATTGGTTTATTCCAAATAATAAACGACTTGGTGTTTCAGCCGTTGATCGACAAACCGAGTTATTCAAAGCGAATTCTACTTTATCCAAATTTTTAAACCATTTATCCGGATGTTCCGATAATTTCGCCAGCATAGGTGCGATAACGCGATTGAAACGTTCCACCTGTCCGTTTGCACGGGGTGTCGCAGTCGCTATTAACACTTGTTCAACGGATTCTTCTTTTAAAAAGTCTTTAAACATACCGGACGTAAAGCAGGTTCCGCGATCGCTAATTATGCGGCGGGGTTTGCTATAATTTCGAAAATATTCCCTTAAGTGTTTTATCACCTCATTTGTCGTTGTCGACTTACACGGATAAAGTTTTATGAATTTTGTGAAACCATCTATTACTGACAATATATGTTTCATCCCGTTGCTTTTCTCGAGCGGGCCAAAGTGGTCAATGTGTACTGTTCGAAATGGAACGTTATTTTTTCTTATACTGTGCAGGTATCCCTCAGCTTTCCCACTAAAAGGCGAAAATTCAATACATCTCAAACAATTCCCAATATAAGTTTTGACTTTTTTACGCATACACGGGAACCAATAAATCCTTGAAATGTTTTCGACCACTTTGTCGGCTCCTAAATGACCTAAGTCATCGTGGCAGGCTCTAATTACGTTATTTTCCATTGACTGGGGAACAAAAAACAAAAGTCTACCGTCGTCGACTTTTTTATAAACCAACCCGTCACGCAACTCATAATATTTATGTTCGGTTTTTTCTAACATTTCTCTAATTTTCTTAATTTCTTCGTCTTGCGTTTGCTTAAGTGACAAAACGTATTCAAAAGTGTTCGGTTCTAAAATGAGAATACTGTTACAGCGGCTCAGAGCGTCCACGTGTGACATCTTTGTCCCAACTCGATGTTCGATCTCGTAGTCATAGTTTTGTAAAAAGATTGCCCAACGCGCAATACGCGGATTAATTGTTTGTTTACTCAACGTGAGACGAAAGCTATCACAGTCTGTGATAATTTTAAAACGAATACCGTATAAATAAATGTGAAATCTTTTAACGGCATGAATTGCGGCTAAACATTCCAATTCAAAGCTCGAATATTTTGATTCTGCGACAGTCGTCCGTCTACTAAAATAAAACACGGGTCGAAAGAAACCGTTCGCTTGCTTCTGAATTAATACCGCACCGAAACCACTTGCACTTGCATCGCAGTGCAATTCTGTTTTAAACTCAGGGGAATAGACAGCCAAAACCGGTTCACTCGCTAACTTATTCTTTAAACATGTTAAAGCCTCGTTCTCTTTCGGGCCAAATCGAAAAGACGCGCCCTTCTTCAGCAAATCATACAAAGGTTTCGCTAAAATGGAAAAATTCGGTATAAAACGTCGAAAATAACTGGCAAGACCCACGAAACGCTGTACACTTTTTACCGTTCGTGGAGTCGGATAATCTAGAACTGATTCGACACCTTCTCGGCTGGGTCGAATACCAAACTCGCTAATTAAGTAACCAAGATATGTAACTTCCCGATACAGAAAAGAACATTTATCTAAACGAAACTGCAAACCTCTTTGCGCAGCTAAACGGAAAATTTCTTGCAAAATCTCGATGTGTTCCTCAATAATCTCTGTAGCTACTAAAATATCATCCAAATACAGTAAGATTTTATTTTGTCTAAGTAAGTCGGAAAATATAGAATTAATGTACCTCTGGAAAACACGTGGGGCGTTAGTAAGCCCAAAAGGCATTCTCAGGTATTCAAATTGTCCCAAGGGAGTAACGAAAGCTGTATACTTAATAGACGATTCAGAAACTTTTACGTGATGGAAACCGTTTTTCAAATCAAGCTTTGAGAAGTACTTTCTTCCGCGCAGCTGATCTAAACAATCGTCGATAAGAGGCGCTGGGAAATTGTCTTTAACAGTAATTTTATTTAATTCTCGGTAATCGATACAGAGACGTAGGTTCCATTTCGTTACATCCTTCTTTTTCTTTTTTCGCACCAGAACAATACGACTCGCGTATGGCGAATTACTTGGTCGTATAATGTTTTCCTCACTCAAATCGTCTAACATTTTGCGTAACTGTTCTTTTTCGGCGAAAGCCATACGTCGCGGACGGAAACATATCGGTCGATCGTCCTTGACCTTGATCACGAGCTCGATTTCGCTTGGTATAGGATTCGGATCTCGTGGCGCACCCATCTCGTCATAAAAAATTCTTTTAACCGCTGACGACGTCTCAAAATCCACTTCGGGATCGATATTCAAAGTCTCGGCTACGTTCTCGGGTTTTTCAACATACTCGATCTGCATGATCTGACCAATAAAATTATCTTCACTTTCGGTGGAAACCGAATCAGTATTCTCGATCTTAAATCTGCGACCTAAACTAACGTTTACTAACGGCGATAATAAATAATCTCGTCCGAGAATAGCGGTGCATGCCATTGTTTGGTCGGGAACCACAACAAATTTTATTTCCATTGAAACGCCGTTGACGGCAACTTCTTTTTCAAAAACGCCTAAAACTTCTACCGGAGATTGATTTAGTCCCCGATATGTCCGTCCCTCGCGTGAGCCCACAGAATACGAACCGACAGGTAACAAATTCGACTTAATCAAACTTACAGGCGATCCTGAATCAATCATAGCGCTAATAACAAACTTTGTGGCCCCTCCGTCTTCTCCAGAAACTGCAAACGATACCGGCACCAGAAACGGGATCTCAGGAGAAGCCGGCTGAATCAGGTGCGTGGACGCTTCCACCGTCGAAGTTGTCCCTGCGCTGTGTGAACTTGCCGTCGCTGCCTCCTGCGTGCAATTCCTTGCACGATGTTCCGTACTGCCGCAACGAAAACAGGAACCCCATTCGCGACGTGGTCGCGAGCAGTCTTTCTTTGTGTGGCCCGTCTCGCCACAGTTATAACAACGAGCCTGTTTTGCACGTACAGGTGCTTCCTTTGCGCGTACAGGTGCCTCCTTCGCATCCGCGGATGCCCCATCCTTCTGCGAAGTCCTCGAAATCCATGGTTTCTTCACCTCCTTGTGATCTCGATCGCTCCTAGGTGACTCAGGAACTGGAATATTTCTGTACGCGTCCAATAAATCTTCGGGCATATTAAAGCAATGAGATCTGGCTTGGTCTCTCAGACGGACATCTGAGATTCCATCAATTATAAGATCGACGAGTTCGTCCTGGTCGATGGTAACTTTATTCGCCAATGTAACTTTTTCAAAATAATATTCGCAAAAAGATTCACCCTTTTGCCACGATCTCTTCTCGAATTCCTTGCGTAATGCCGCCTTGTTCGGTCGATTATCAAAAATACGCTGCAACTCGTTGAGGAGGTCCGTAACCGTTGTTTTCAAATGATCGGGCTTTGAATGAAACCACCTCGCAGCCTTCCCACGCAAACGTAAGCTCATCACCACTCTAGCACTATTATCATCCAAGCCGTAAGTGTCTCGTAACAATTCCAATTGTTGCTTCCAATTCTGAAAATCATCTTCTGCTGTACCCGAAAACTCAAACAGAAGATCAGAAATAGTTTTGATTCCGATCGTCGGGTGCATCGAAAGCGTACCAGCAGGATTCGCGGAAGGTGGTGTTAACCGCAACTCTCGTTCACGCTGCACGTCTCTCTCGCGCGGTGTCTCTTGTCCCCGTACGCGTTGTGCCTCATGCTCGCAACGCATAGCTCGCATTTCCGTACGCATCATCTCCATCATTTGCATTAAAATCTGCGAAGCCGTGCCGCTCTCGGCCGTCGGAACCTCCACAGATGCCGTCGTCTGTTCCTCCGTCGTAGTCCCGATCGCCCCCGAACCAGACGGAAGAGTCTTCTCGACGTCCGGATCGTCTTGCAATAAACGCGCGATCAACTCAGCCTTACTACCGGTCACCTCAAGGTTACGTTCGCGTAACATTTCTTTCAATTGCTGGATCCCAAGTTTGTGCAACTTTCCTTTCTGTACGCTTGGCATCTTGACAGAGAACACTTATGCACACTAAACGAGTCACTTGATTGTCTAGAGTACGTGTCACTCTCTGAACACAAACTATCCCAAAACAAAATCTGCAGGATGTAGCAGTCAAAAGCACGTAAACGGCAGTCGCGGTTAAAACGTAAGTCGCGCACTGCACCCAAAATGTTCAACTATCCCACTTCTGAGAATTTGTGGGAATTAATAAGGATACCTTTAGGGTTATATTATATACTTAGTAAAATACATGATTATACAATAGAATGGTTAAACTGCTCGAGCCTGGCTCGGCAAAACGACTGACTCTCAGAGTCGAACGTCGGTCGCTCGGCGCTCCCGCGGTGTTGCCATACTTTACGCCCAAGCGAGCGTCGAGAACAATCTACGCGTCGATCGAGCTCCACGCGTGGCACCTCAATACGCATCTGAACACTTCGTCCCCTACAGTTAATATACATGTTTATATATCGTTGAATTGGTCTTTTTACGCTCTGTAATAATATAGAATCAAACTACAAGACTACTTAAAAAAAAAAAATTATGACCTTGAAATCTCATAAATTTACCTTGAGAAAAAACTTTTTTCGTTGGCATTATTTTTACCTTGTCAAACAGTACAACTTTTGTCTAAGAAATTTTTTCATATATTTATAAATAACAGATTTCAAAATTTTAATGAAATAATCGATAATTTCATTAAGAGTACACTGTTCCAACAGATTGAATAAATATGGATTCTCTAGAATGGGGAAATGATCCCAATTATAATATTGGATTAAATATAGTAAATAATTTAGCAGTAAACGATTCGGCCGAGCGAGCAGCCAAACTCATGCAGGAATTTATTAGTAACTATTCAACAGCCAGCTGGACTTGTAACCTTCAATACCCGTTTCTTATAGATTTTTGTGCGCTGAATACGAATTCGCAAACCATTTTTCGCCATCATCTGCACTTTTCGAAAAATTGGTTTTTAAAAAAAATGCAAATTTTCAATTCTGAACGTCTTGTGTGTCGAAATAGTAATAGTTATTCAGTTGCTTGTTCCGTCAAATTATTCTATGAACTCTCGCGAACACAACGATATAAGTTATTATTGCATCATTACCATTGAAATGTATTTAAACAACGATCAAAGGGAAAATGCACCCGAAGCGCAACAATTTCTGCAGATATCTTTCAATTTATTTTAAAAACTAAGAGTCTAAAATAAAATCTGACTACTCCACGCGATGCAGCAGACATTTTTCCTTAGGAAAACATCAACAAAAGTGGTAAGTCACGTTTCGTTTTCAATACCAGAGTGAAATAGTTTGGCAAAACGTACGGCGCCGACAGTGCGATTTAAGCGATTCTGTCACTGAGCGGCAATGGATTCACACGCCGCTGTTGTCTTCTGTATTGAAAACAAAACGTGACTTACCACTTTCGTTGATGTTTTCCGGAGGCAAAATAGCTGCATCGCGTGGAGTAGTCAGATTTTCTTCGAGAGCCCTAATTTTTAAAATAAATTGAAAAATATCTTCAAAAATTTATGCATTTCGGGTGTACTTTTCCCTTTAATCTATTATTTATAATTATATCTAAAAGTTTATATAAAATCTAAAAGTTTAACCGTCAAAAAATACTTTTTTCGTTGACATTATATTTACGTAAATATAATGTCAACGAAAAAAGTATTTACGTAAATATAATGTCAACGAAAAAAGTATTTTTTGACGGTTAAACTTTTAGATTTCAAGGTCATGATGTTTTTTTTTTATGTGATTTAATACTTTGATTCTATATTATTACAGAACGTAAAAAGACAAATTTAACGATGTATACAAATGTATATTACCGATATACTACAATGGAGAAAAACGAGTTACAAAAATAAAAAATTTCAAATGCGATGAGGCACGGTTTCCCGTTCTCCGATCGATTTCAAAATTTGCACACATTATTTTATCTCCCAATGGCACAATCCTGGGGGGTTTCCCCGTAAAAAATCTCAAGATTATTTTTCTACAAGAGTAACTAAGGTCCACCCTAGTACACACATAGCTTCATAACATTCGTTATAAAAGCGTTAATATTTTGTGTGACCATAAACGGATAAGGTGTGGGGAGTACAGAAGCAAGAATAGGCCCATCGAAGGTGCGAATGGAGCGACATGGAAGAGAAAACCAAGTAATGGAGATCTCTATTCTACTGATAGAAGGATGGCGATAATATAATAGGCATCCTGCAGTATGCCAGTGATCCGAGGTCGAAGGAAATTGGATCCGAAATCAAATTTAGTCGACTTTATTCGCGGACGACGAAGAAAATCTTTCTGAATATCGAGTCGCAGTTTCTCGCGTGGCGACTTCCAGACAAAACCCAAACGACATTCGTCCCACAGATAAAACGTACATATGTAAGGTAATTGCCCCAGTTGTCGATCATTTTCACAAATATTATGATAGCCATAAAAGGTGTTCAAAATAATATTAAACAACCTTTAGAAAATAATAAATAATAAGATGGAAAGTAAGCATACCTTATTATTGCTATTTATTAGTAATTTAAAAGTTTGTGTTGAACATGTTTTGTATATTTATACAAATTTATATAAAAAATTTATTTTTGTACTCAAGTATTTAATAAATATTTAATTATTAAAAATTATAAGATAATTTAATGAGATAAATTATTTATAAATGTTTCGGAAGGATGTTTTACCCGTTTTCGTACTTTTAGTTTTCTTTATAACCTCTCTTTTCTTGATCGACTACTAGAGCAATTCCTGATCTACAACTAATTAGGTTAACGGCACCAGTAGTTGACCATGTATCAGTAGTTGACTACGTTTCAGAAAAACATGAAAAATAAGGTTTTTAGAAGCACTTTTGAACAAAGTGCAGTTCTCCAACTGCACTTGTTCAAAAGATCGTCACTTCTAAAAACCATATTTTTCATGTTTTTCTGAACAGTAGTCAACTACTGGTGCCTTTACCCTAGTTCCGACCGTAATTTAGTGATCGACATCTGGGGCATATACATTTTTTATCTCAATTATAATTTCCACATTTAAATATATATAGATTCTAATTTTTTACTTTGCTATTATCTATGTTAATGTTAAAATTAACTGCTAAACGAAAAAAAATTAATTGTGGTCCATTTACATAAATTTTTTATGAAAAAGTTTTTAATGAAAAAATTTATGTAAATGGACCACAATTAAATTTTTTTCTTTTAGCAGTTAATTTTAACATTAACATAGATAATAGCAAAGTAAAAAATTAGAATCTATATATATTTAAATGTAGAAATTATAATTGAGATAAAAAATGTCGATGCCCCAGATGTCGATCACTAAATTACGGTCGGAACTAAGTAGTTGTCGATCAGTAATTGCTCTAGTCGTCGATGAAGAAAAGAGAGGTTATAAAGAAAACTTAATGTACGAAAACGGGTAAAAACCTCCTACTAACTGATCGACAACTGGGGCAATTATCTTATGTACGAAATGAAACGGATAAACCCGAGAAACAAGGCACGCTGAAATGGCAAGGTTCTTTCTAGCGTGCTGGCGCTTTTGGGAGCGTCGCGATCGGTGTTCACTTGGCGAACGTGTAGCCGAAAAGAAGTGACCTCGGTAGTCGGGTTACAAGCATTTTTCCGTGCTAGCGTGCAGATTTACGGCGCACTTTCGGTGACCGACATGTTCGCGCTGAAAGAACATAATCCTAGTGAATGGACCGCTCCGTATCGTCCTCGGAGGAGTCTGTCCAGCTGAAGCAGAGAGAGGTTCGCGGTGGACTTGCACGGACACGGACACGGACTTTCAGCGGTCGCAGCTCTTCGAATGCTTTCGCGATAGTGCTCGATGGCTGTCGAGCCGAACCCTCTTTAAATGTGCTAGATTGTGTAGGTTCCCGATGCGATCTCAAAGGCTCCGAATCGGCGCCTAGGTAGTCGTTGGACAAATCGCAACGCGAGAAGTTGGTAAGCACGAGAGCGGAGCAAACGGTTGCGCGCTGGATAGAGTTGGTCGACAATTTATCGCAGGAGAGAAACTCGAACGACTCGAGGTTGGAGATGGTGTGTTCCGGCTGCCCCGCGAGTGTTTGATAAACTCTGTAAAGGTTGCGGTGCAACTCACAGCCGACCAGCGGGGCTTAGCTGGACATCTGTCGCTCGAAAACTCCCGCGTGGCGTCGCGTGGCGTCGCATCGCGTCGCATCACGTCGCATCGCGCAGTTAACAACGGAATGCGGTGGTGCGACGCGATGCGACTCTCTGCTACGCTGACGCGTCACCGTCCCATAGATGTGCCCGCAGCCTGGTTCGTTGCAGCGCGTCACGATGCACGGATTCGAAATAACCGCACATCCCGCTTGCACGTTACCACCCACCGTGCCCCGTGTGCAGTTTGACTGACACCTGGCGGCGTTGCGCATTTCCGCTCACGGATATCCAACCTTCCTTTCGTTTCCCAAACTTTTGTCCAGAAATCTCCGCTCCTGCACGTTTCCAGAGAACGTCGATGAAACTACAACGACCTCTCGTTACTTCTGCTACCGCAGCCTTTTCGTGTCCTTAAACATAACGGAAATCCGTGCCGTAAAATCCTTCGGCACGGTTACTCGAGTGAACGCGAACGAGAACGGGAACGGGAAATAAAAGCAAAGGAGGGAGCGCGGAATAGTGGAAGATTTCGACATTGGACTGGCCGCGTGGCTGGATGGAATCTCGCGGATGCGACGCGACGTTTCCAACGACTTCGGGCAGGAGATCGTTTCCGCAAAGCACCGTGAACCGGCAAAAGGAGGACCGTCGGAAGATGGACCATCCACGGAGCTTCCGTCTCCGTGTCATTTTTCGACCAGTGGGAACAAAACGCGAGGATATCGTTCGATCTCGGTGGACAATTTCGCAGCGAGGCTAAGGCCACATTCGCGGGTTCACGGTGGCTAGAAGGACCCCGCAACCATGGACAACGCCCTCTTAGATTTTCAAGTTTCGGATAGGGTAATGCGGAATAGAAGGCCCTTCGCATTGTTTGCGGCACGGCGTCTGGCACCTAAACTTCAACTCTTGCCGAATCTTTACCGTTAATGAGAATCAGGGGCTCGTTTCGTGCCTCGTTTGAGCTGCTGCTTTTCGATCAAAGGAAGCAAGACTGGTGAATAATGGATAAACCGGTATGCACTATTTGCGCGTGGGGAATATGTGGCTTGCGCTGTAAGGAGCTTTCCGCGTTGAACGTTGAGTTTATCTGGATAAAATCCCAGCTACTCTCTCTCCCGACTAAGTTCGTCCGTAAGTTTTTCCGCGTTGGGTTGGCCGATGGGGCGCAAAACCGAAAGCCAACCGACGCGACACCGTTCACCGGAAGTTACGCATTTCAAGCGCTTGCACCGGGGGATCATTTTGACAGCACGAGCGTGAAACTCACACTTGGTTTATCCGCTTCGAGAGAACAGATTTCTGGTCCGAATTTCGCGCCACGGTGCCAGGTAAACAGTAAACGGTTTCATTTCTCTGTGTACGGGATGCAATCGCGCGTGCAGCTGCAATACCGAGCCCAATAACCCGGCCGTTTTGCACACGGGAATTTCACAAAAAAAAAGGAACAAATACTTTTGCAAATGCTGCCGACTCGAGCTTCGAGACTCGTGATCTTTTCGCAAGCTGCCCCCTCTTCAACGCGAACTTTCCTCTCTAATGCAGAGGAACTAGGAAACGATGCGTAAAGATTGTAAGGCTTACAGTTTCGCACTATCTCCATTTTCCCCCATAAATATTAATGCCCACCGCGACCGTCTCGTCGACTGTACCAGTCGGTAGTTTAGTCGTCGCAGGAGCATGTTCGTGGCCGACGATAAGGCGTCGCGACGTTGTTTTTAATCCAGTGGCGGAGAAAAGGTATCGAAGCGGAGCGTCGAAAAGGAGACGAGTCGGTGCTCTAGAGGAAAGGCTTGGGCTGAGAAGCGTGGCGGAGGGGGGGGCGGGGGGGGGGAGGGTGGTTCGGTATCGCGAAAGACATAAAGGCAACCTGACGCGTTCCATTATAACGATGTCTACGGCGCAGCTATCAGCGGTAACGGACCAGCTGACGCGGCAATGCAAACACGGGCTTTCCGCGTTCCACCGTCGACCCGCCTCCGCCTCCGCATCCACATCCACATCCACATCCCATCCACATCCGCATCCGCATCCTCACCCGCCTCGTTCCGTCGCGATCCGTTCCGCGCCCTTTGCCCGACAACGCTAGCTTATATCGGATGCACGTACATACGACGCCTCTTGCTCCTCTCCCCCGCGCCTCTAGCTTCCCGATACGGAAGTCTATACGTCTCTGCGAGATCTCGATTTGCATTTTACAACTAGCCGCAGCCTCCGCCACGGTACGCGCCGACCAGCTGGAAAGTCAGCGAACCCGCAGAATATCTATTCGTTTTTTCGTTTCCCCGATAAACTTTCCACGCGGCCATACTCCATGCCTCCGCCCAGGCAACATTCTCGCGCGTCGTTCATTTTATGGAGAAACCCGGGCTTTTTGTTGCGGCTTGAAGAAATTTTCTAGGCACGGTATTCTAAGAATGCGGTATGACAGATGCATCGATTCGTTCGGCGATCCCTCGGCTGCTGCGGTTGAATTGAGTTTGCCGGAGGATACGCGAAATAAGGTGTTTACCAGAACAGCTCGGGCACCTCCGGCACTTTGGCCACCTCTTGGCCACCTCTTGGCCACCCCGACCACCTAGACCACCTCGAGCACCTCGAGCACCTCGAGCACCGATCTCGAATGTCGAGAAGGCTATACCGAGAGCCTTTGTACCGGCATCTACTAACTCGCCGACGTAAATTCGACGGCTACGAAAGATCAAAGCCATCCGCCTATTCCCTAACCTGTCAGGCCAGCATGCCTGCTTCCCTTCCAACCTTCCACCCTTTATTCCGCCGTTCGTCGAGCACCGGCCGCAGTTATATTCTGTCTTTCCGCGTTGCTTTTTCCCGTTCCTGCCAGAAACTACATTATTCATGTCTAACGAACACGACGGTGTACGCAGCTCGTTCCAGCGCTTTTGCTATATTTTTCATTTTTCCTGTTTTTGTTTCACGCTTTCCACCTAAAAGCTCGCATGGATCAAAACTGCCGTCGTTCTCGTGCCAAGTATCGAGAAACGTTCCTGGAACCTTCTCCTCTTCTTCCTACCCCCTTTTGTCCCTGTCTTCGCCGCCCTTCGACATATCGACCGTTCAACGATACCTGATTAGATTTAGACGCAAGTAATACCGCTAGACGTCGTATCAACTCTGCTGATCCAGTCGTGAGATTCGTCGATACGCCTTGTAGGGGAGAGTCGTGCAGTACTGAGCAGCTTACAGTACCGACCAAAGCTAGTTCTCGCTTCTTTCACCAGATATTAGCACTTTATTTGAATTAATCAATGAAAATCACAATTCTTTATAATCTGTTTCGGGGTCATATTATTTACTCCATTGCTCTCGATGTTCTGAGGCATTAAACGTATACGTTGATATTCAGTGGGTTAAAAGTTATATTTTAAAGCTGATCTTTTGTTTCTCGTGTAAGTAAATGATTTTCTTCTATTATGTATACTATCTCTAGTCTAGGTATTAAGTTTAATAAAACGTCCTAGTTTTGCAATATTCTTTTGTACATAATATACCATGACCTAAAATGTTTCCCCGTGTTTGTCGTACAGTACCGACCATCCAACTGTCGTGCAGTACCGACCAACAGACTCTGTCAACCAGTAGAGACCAAATTTTTCTTATCTGTAAGTTCAATCTGTTAGCAACTCAGATTATTTTTTAGATGTTCATTTAGCCTTCCTTCTACCTTTTCCCGCAGAGAAATAAAGTAAATAAGCACAGGTATGATAACCTAACAAACAGGAAGCTAGGATTTAATGAAGAAGTTATCCAGTGTGTGATTTGCAAGCAGAGGTGGGCATTAACTAAATAAAAAATTATGTAAATTACGATGAAAATAAAAGTTACTTTAACTTTAGATTATTCGACGAATAAAGTTCATTTTTTTATTCGATGAGAATAATTTATGCGACGAACAAAGTTAATTTGTTTTATTCGTTATTCGAAATTTTATTTAACTACAAATTTTGCCCAACTCTGTTTGCAAGGAATCATTTGACAAAGATTGGGTGCAGTGTACCGATTATGACGGTGGGGCACACGTCGAATGCACAGATCAGGAGAATATTAATTATTTTACTTGCGAGTTTGTACAAATAAAATTTGAAAAAAATCTTGTATTGTACCAATTAAATGTCTTTTTATTAACATTGTTACTCATTTAGACCTAAAAATCTTGTAATTTAATAGTTGGTCGGTACTGGACGACAATTTTTCGTCTCCTAGAAATTACAACTTTTTTACTTTTGCGAATTATCAATTCTTATTATTAAATTTCACAAAAATAATTTCCCTCCTCTTACTAAGTTCCATCTACAGTGTGTCCGCGGGAAAGCTAAACAGCCGGCTTCCTCCTAAACTATTGGAGATAAAAATATAAAAAAAATAGGGAATTGCATGGTTCGAGGGGGCAAATTAATTAGCACGAACGAATTTTCTTATCGATTATTATTTTAAAAGATACGATGGTCAAGTTCGGTTTTTCAAATGGAACTATTTTTTTTGAACACCTGAGTTGATAGTGCGTTCCAAGACAAATTCAATAAGCTTTAATGTATACACTTTATTTTCACTGGTTTTTAAGATATTGCGCTTGCAAATTTACTGATTTTCACTGGAAGAAAACTGTCTGGTATAGCACGGACCGGGGACGGTCTTACTGGTTCCACGGGTGACACTGCCTTTTGAAATAGATACCTACCTGCCAAAGGTCTACGCCAGGCCCAAAGGCTGGACAATTTTTTTCCGTCAGAAATGCTACTTAGGTAGGTACATCTGCGGTATATTTATTTCGCACTTGCTTCTACGCTCGGATGGCCGGTTCTTTTGGGAGGGATGCAAGTTCGATTGGTTAGGTTAGGAGGAGTGAAAGTTGCTAGACTAAATTTCAATCATAGGGAGCAGATTGTATCAGAACCATTCGGATTTGCATTCCTCACAAACGGCTGCTCTCTTGAAGAGGCCCTCTTCACAGCAATGCCCACCTTCTCTCGCACGGAATACGTTAACGCTTGCTTTTCTTCTGATATTGAAGCTCGTGTTTATACTCGAGAGGACCACGCGTCGACAGCGGGCTACCCCTTTTCTTCCTGTGTCTCTCCACGAGCCGTGCTGACGGTGGATTGTAGGAGCGTAGATATCTGAATGCCAGTTATTGAATTCAGGAGACGATGGAAACATTTTATTACAAAACACACATGTACTATAATTAAAGTAAATCGTACTCCTCTCGGGCAGGAGTACTGATAATGATCGAACTTGCGCTCCACTTCGCGCAGACCAATTACACGGAGGGTAGTCGGGTCACACACTGCCCAAATGATACAGGGTAATTCTGGAGCAACGCCCGTCAAGGAGATGCGCTGGCACCCCGTGGCGAGGACAGACCTTCGCTGTGCCTCACCCGATTTTTATGGCTTTTTTCCAGAAAAAGGTACGAATCCTGGGTCGAACGTAGCGAATTGAAGTCGACCCTCCGCAGTCGAGGGTGAATTATCCATTACAGCGTATTAAGAAACCCTTTTCTTCATCGTATCGAAAGGGAAGTGACGCCAATGGATTCCTTATGTTTTTCTGATGAAAATCATACCAAATATCATGCAAATCGGACTACTTTGACACAAGCTATTTGTATTCCCTATGTAAAAGTTGTCCGATTTACACGACATTTGTAATGATTTTCATCGGAAAACCCCAAGGAATCCATCGGCGACACTTCCATATCCATACGATAAGGAATAACGAATTGTTTTATTTCATAAAAAGGTAGGTACAGGCCGATTCTGGTGCTGCGCCCGTCACCCCGTGGCGAGGACAACACCCCGCAGTGCCCATAGAATTTTATGGCTCTTTTCGGAAAAAGGTACGAATCCTGGGCCGAACGTAACGAATTGAAGTCGACCCTCCGCAGTCGAGGGTGAATTATCCATTTGAGCGTATTAAGAAACCCATTTCTTCATCGTATCGAAAGGGAAGTGACGCCAATGGATTCCTTATGTTTTTCTGACGAAATCATACCAAATGTCATGCAAATCGGACTACTTTGACACAAGCAATTTGTATTCCTTATGTGAGAGTTGTCCGATTTCCACGACACTTGGCATGATTTTCATCGGAAATCCCCAAGGAATCTATCTGCGACACTTCCATATCCATACGATAAAAAATAAAGAATTATTTTATTTCCTAACCAGATACAGGGTAATTATGGAGCAACGCCCGTCAAGGAGATGCGGCGGCCTGGTACCCCGTGGCGAGGACAGTCCTTCGCTGTGCCTCACCCGATTTTTATGGCTTTTTCCGGAAAAAGGTACGAATCCTGGGCCGAACGTAACGAATTGAAGTCGACCCTCCGCTGTCGAGGGTGAAATATCCATTTGAGCGTATTAAGAAACTCTTTTCTTCATCGTATCGAAGGGGAAGTGACGCCAATGGATTCCGGGCGTTCTCCCGATTAAAATCATGCCAAACATCATGAAAATCGGACTATTTTTACATAAGGAATACAAATAGCTTGTGTCAAAGTAGTCCGATTTGCATGACATTTGGTATGATTTTCGTCAGAAAAACATAAGGAATCCATTGGCACCACTTCCCTTTCGATACGACGAAGCAAAGAATTTCATAATACGCTCAAATGGATATTTCACCCTCGACTGCGGGGGCTCGACCTCAATTCGCTACGTTCGGCCCAGGATTCGTACCTTTTTCCGAAAAGAGCCATAAAATTCTATGGGCACTGCGGGGTGTTGTCCTCGCCACGGGGTGACGGGCGCAGCACCAGAATCGGCCTGTACCTACCTTTTTATGAAATAAAACAATTCGTTATTCCTTATCGTATGGATATGGAAGTGTCGCCGATGGATTCCTTGGGGTTTTCCGATGAAAATCATTACAAATGTCGTGTAAATCGGACAACTTTTACATAGGGAATACAAATAGCTTGTGTCAAAGTAGTCCGATTTGCATGACATTTGGTATGATTTTCGTCAGAAAAACATAAGGAATCCATTGGCGTCACTTCCCTTTCGATATGATGAAGAAAGGGGTTTCTTAATACGCTCAAATGGATAATTCACCCTCGACTGCGGGGGCTCGACCTCAATTCGCTACGTTCGGCCCAGGATTCGTACCTTTTTCCGGAAAAAGCCATAAAAATCGGGTGAGGCACAGCGAAGGTCTGTCCTCGCCACGGGGTGCCAGCGCATCTCCTTGACGGGCGTTGCTCCAGAATTACCCTGTATCATTTGGGCAGTGTGTGACCCGACTACTCTCCGTGTAATTGGTCTGCGCGAAGTGGGGCGCAAGTTCGATCATTATCAGTACTCCTGCCCGAGAGGAATACGATTTACTTTAATTATAGTACATGTGTGTTTTGTAATAAAATGTTTCTAACGTCTCCTGAATTCAATAACTGGCATCCAGATATCTACGCTCCTACAATCCACCGTCAGCACGGCTCGTGGAGAGACACAGGAAGAAAAGGGGTAGCCCGCTGTCGACGCGTGGTCCTCTCGAGTATAAACACGAGCTTCAATATCAGAAGAAAAGCAGGCGTTAACGTATTCCGTGCGAGAGAAGGTGGGCATTGCTGTGAAGAGGGCCTCTTCTAGAGAGCAGCCGTTTGTGAGGAATGCAAATCCGAATGGTTCTGATACAATCTGCTCCCTATGATTGAAATTTAGTCTAGCAACTTTCACTCCTCCTAACCTAACCAATCGAACTTGCATCCCTCCCAAAAGAACCGGCCATCCGAGCGTAGAAGCAAGTGCGAAATAAATATACCGCAGATGTACCTACCTAAGTAGCATTTCTGACGGAAAAAAATTGTCCAGCCTTTGGGCCTGGCGTAGACCTTTGGCAGGTAGGTATCTATTTCAAAAGGCAGTGTCACCCGTGGAACCAGTAAGACCGTCCCCGGTCCGTGCTATACCAGACAGTTTTCTTCCAGTGAAAATCAGTAAATTTGCAAGCGCAATATCTTAAAAACCAGTGAAAATAAAGTGTATACATTAAAGCTTATTGAATTTGTCTTGGAACGCACTATCAACTCAGGTGTTCAAAAAAAATAGTTCCATTTGAAAAACCGAACTTGACCATCGTATCTTTTAAAATAATAATCGATAAGAAAATTCGTTCGTGCTAATTAATTTGCCCCCTCGAACCATGCAATTCCCTATTTTTTTTATATTTTTATCTCCAATAGTTTAGGAGGAAGCCGGCTGTTTAGCTTTCCCGCGGACACACTGTATACTACAAACACGTTTCTGAATTTCTGATTTTTATCGACTCTACCCCAAGATATAAGAAAAAATCTTAGAGCGATCGGTACTGCACGATTCTCCCCCACGTGGTTCAGACAGGACCTTTCTGTTCTTAGCCTACGTCATAACCGGGAAGTCCTTGAAATACAAAGTGCAGTGCTTTGTCGAAAATTCAGGAGATTTAACGGCCGCAGAGTATTCCGTGTTCGAGTATCCCCGAAATACCGTAAGTCGGACAGGCATTCGGGTTCAGCTAATTACCGCGTTTACCAGCTGAAATTGCGATACGAGTTATTGCGGGATCGCTAAAAATTTGCAGCGAAAGATATGCGACCCGGAAACGGAAAAGTTTCCGGGTCGCAGACCAACGGGTCTGAAGAGGGAAAGTTATGCATCGGATCAACTCTTATTCAGAGCCTGTGAATCGTAAAGCGCGGCGATGGAGTGTAAAGCGCAGGTCAGCCGTGATTCCCTGTAACGCGATATTTTAAAACAGAACACAGAAGTAGAACGATCGATGGACGAATTCGGTTGGGGATTCTCGCGGAAACATCACGTTTCCCCGTTCACTGCAGTTCCCCGCAATTCCCTGCAGTTTCCGAGGGCATATGCACTCTCGCCCCTAAATACCTTGTACGGTTCGAAATCAGTTTCTCGCTTCATCAGTTAAAAAGTAGCGCGCCATGACCAGCCAGCCGCCTGTTGAGCATCCAGAGTCAGACGAACAATGGCCCGCAACGTATCGACGCGACGTGGCGGGACCGAGCGATAGGTGGGTACGTCTCGAGAGGAGAAGCTAACAAGTAGAAAGGTCAGACTTTGGTCAGCCAGGAACAGGACGCGGTCCGCTGATCCACAGTTCCAACTTGCCGCGACTACTTTTCGCCGATTTTCCGCAGCAGCCGCGCGGCTTTATATCTGCCGCTTGATGAGTTCTTTCAGACCGAATGAAAAGGGTTAAACGAAACGAAGCACTGATTAAAAAGACCCAGCCGCCCGTGAAGCTACACGCAGCTGTGTACGTACACTCGCGGCAAGATCGTGACTAGAAAGTGCGAGGCATCCGAATAACGTTTGCTACGCGACGGAACTCGGTTGATTAGAAAAGGTGGCGAAATGCTGGCGAATAATGTCGTTACGCGGGACGACGCGGCGGTTCGTCTCCTCTCGCTGCTTCGAGCGGAATTCCATTCCCGAGAGTCGCACCTCGCTCCGACGACAAAAAGGAACTCAAAATGACGGCGTTCGACGCGATGTACCGTCAGCGAGCTTGCAAGTAACGATACAGCGACTGAAATTTTCTTCGACGAGAGAGTTGCTTAAAAGAAGCGTGGGAGGAGGAGTTGGAAAATCCAGCCCGGGCTTCTTCCTATACGGGCACGAACCACGGAAATTCCCAATCGGTCGATGAGAAGGAAAGGCTCGGCACAGGAGTGTGCAGCATTCTCGAGGCCAGAGTAAAGTCTCTTATCGGGAAAGGGACCGTCTGCTCGAGCAACCGCGGGCGCGGGCGCGGACACGGACACAACTTTGCCTCGCGATAATTGAATTCTTTTAATCCCCTCTTCGGTCTCCCTTAAATCCATTCTATCCATTCGTCGCAAACTTCAACGGCGCGTCGTCGAGGAGGAGCTTACTCGCTTCGTCGCTTTAGTTTGGACGCTGTAAAACCGATTAGTCGTAAGGTATCGCGGATACGCTCCCGATGACTTGTTCGTTGTCGAACAAGTCGATAAACCCAATATGTAACGAGTCGCGTTTGAGGGCTCGCGGAATACGCGGCTCATAGGGGAGAGGTGGGATGAAAGGGACATTTTTGTTTACGACCACATAGTAAAAGAACTAAATAACCATTCGAGTTCTAATTGGTACCATTAGAAAGGCCAGTTATCTGGCTGTAACAGTACACAGTCATATTAAGCTTCTTTCTATATTTACATGTCTTATTTTTCGCTTTCTAATAGAGCGTGTTTTGTCTCTTTCACAAATTGGCTGTATTGAAAGGGACATGGGTGTTTATGAATGGGACAGTGTAATAAAACAAGGTAATATGAATATTATTCCTTTAACTATTAGGAAAGAGTATAGTAGGTTGGTTGGCCACTTAAGTAAGAGTGTCACATAAATAGTGAATTATAAATGTGAATTTAGTACATTTGAAATGAAAATCAATATAAATAAGTACGAAAAAACCCTAATAATCTAAAAATAGAGTTTATAAAAAAAAAAAAATTATAGAAATATACAAAAAATGTGTTGACTACGAAGAAATATAGTTATTGGTTATTGGCATAGTCATGACAGTAGTTTTCCGATCGGTTCGACAGTGATTGGCCGCTATTTGACACATAATATAACCTAAAAGGAAATGTTATATGATTTGATGACAGAAATGGGATTAAAATTATTCAATGAAAATGGATATATCTTATGTATGCTTGTATGATTTGTTCATCTGTATATTTTTCCCCATATTTATCACATTGTTTATTTTTGGCATTTTTGACTGTAGGGTAATCCAGTTCTACTAAAAAATTCAAAATTTCTACAATTTATCTACTAGGTAATCACTTTATATACTTAATCTACTTTATAATTGCAACGTCCCTTGCAATACGTGTCCCTTTCATCCCACCTCTCCTACACCTCCAACAAACCGAACGAAACTGCTTCGGCTGTTATTGCCTATCGCACAGGTTGCAGACTTGTCTTTCACCACGGCAAACAGCTGGCATCCACGCGTTGGGTGTAATTTCAAAATCATTGCATTGCATCTCTTCCAATCCCTCTGATTCCCTGGGACTCGGAGCGCTCGATAAGCCGCTGGCTCTTCCCGTCATTAGGTTCGCCTACCAAGCGTATCCGATTTCAATTAGGGTAATGATTTCAGATGAAATCCATCATTTCCACCAGGCAGCTTTTCAATCGAGATGTTTACCGAAACTCTCCCTCAAAGTTCTTCAGTGCATTTCGACGCGCCTACACGTTCTTTCGAAATTACTTCACTATACTTCTTCGCTCGCTCAATTGGGCGTTAAGACCTTGCGCGAAGCCTGGTCTTCCCCTCTGATGGATGAGCAAATTTTTACTTCCTTCTCCTTTCTCACGCGAATATGCCGATGGGCTGAGTTGATATTATTATTCGCGAACAAGGATATTCTCTCCAGTCGCGAATCGTTTCACAGTGAATTGCGTAAAGATATAACGACGGTTTAAACACATTTCGATCATCGGAACAAGCCCGTCGAAGTCGTGAATTCGGCAGTTAAACGCGAGGCAAGAAGATTCAATGGGATGAATGGGAAGTGGGAAATAGGAAGTAAGCGAGGAGTGAGATACCTACGTATTCTTTACGACCCTAACCGAGTCTCGGGCATTGTTTACATTGCCATGTTTTTTGCGAGCCGATTGTCTCGGCGCTCCAAGGTGTTTACTTAAAGACCTGCATCAGCTGACCTACTTCTCGGATTTCGCCGATCACGCGTGCTGTGCGAGTGGAAGAGAAATAGGGGAGTTGGTCAGCGCGGGCAGGTGTCAAGGTAAACAAGTTTCGAGCGCCCCGTCGAGACAAGGTTGTCGAAAAAAGCCTGGGAAAATAAGCGCCCGAGGCTTACCTGGGGTCGTAAAATGTATACTTCTCGTTCACTTCCCATTTCCCATTCATCCCATTGATGAATACACAATTTCCCAAAGCCGAACGCGGTGGACTTGATATTGTTGCGTAATCGACGAATGTATTATAGATATATAGGTAACTGCGCGATGTTTCGGGAACGTGGAGGACCAGACTCAGTGATGCAGTCTCGCGTACCCTCTTCCGCCTGTTTGCCGCTTCATTGAAAAATAGGTGCAGGCCGGAGGCTGTTCACGCCGAGCATAAAGAAAAAGGCGAAAGGTGGAAGAGTGGGAAGGAAGGAAGAAAGGAAGCGAAAAAGCGGTCGCGCGAACGTGGACGTGGACAATGCGGAGTGCCGAGAGACGCAACTAGCAGCTCGGATGCTACCAGCGAAATAGACAAAAGCCCGGAAAGAATTAATGGCCAGCCGACTCTTTCGCGCCATGCCGAAGCCCACGGCGCGGCGCGGCGGGGCGCCCTCCGAATCTCCCAGCTCTGTCCTTCGCCCCCGCCTCCATCCCCCTTTCCCACCCTCATCGCCGTACTTTTCGCTTTTACTCACCCCCTTCGCTTCCCAACCAATGTATTACTGTAAATGAGTTACCAAGCTCTGGCAGACTTACCACCCGGAAAAAAGGAGAAAACCGAAACAGAGAAAAAGGGGACAAAAAGGCATAGATGGGCGGAGCGAAAGAGAGGGTGAAGAAGAAACAGATGGGGGAGGGTCGCGAAACGTTGCGGGTGAAATTAAGTGCCTTCGAGTCGGAAGGGACGATGCAGTTTCGCAGCCAGTGATTCATACCGAGAATATCGAGGACCTCTCGACTCTTGGTCGTCAAGAGATATCGTCGGTGAACTCTCGACCGAGTCTCGGCTTCGGCATGGTACGGGGACGCGGAACCCTCTTCGCAAACGGCAGAAATGGATGCGCGTAAAATTATGTAATTTCGTTCTGACACCGGACAGGTTGCAATTTTTCTCCCGGTGATTTAAATGGCCAGATAAAACCGATTTGTTAGCAGGGGGTGCTGGACCCGCAGTTCCGCAGAAGAGAAGCGGAACTGTAGGGGAGACCGGGGAAAAGTGAACCTCGGGGTAAAATGAGCTTTCTTAATTTATTCTTTAACAATAGAATATATTTACAAATTTCGGTGGCGTAATAAAGGTGTGTAATATCACAATGATAATTATGCACATTCAGATATCGAAAAATGGAATTCATTTAAAAAATTAAAAATGAAGTTTTAGAGACTTCCAAGTGGTTTTCTTCTCAATGTAGCTTTTTAGATAAATCAGTCTTTAATGTGTTATTTTAACTCCAAATTTTTTCTGCGTGTTTATAACAAGCTTATAAACATACATGTACACGCGTTTGAGAAAACATTAATCCTAACAGTATTAAATAATTAATCTTCCAGTGAGTACACATTCGGGGCAATGTGACCGGGGTTAAACTAAGCTGCAAAGAAAAGATGCGCGAGTGATATGCGCATTATTTTTATATGAAACCTGTCTGCCAAAAATTATTGAAGCCAATTTGAAAAAAAATGTTTTTGTTAAAAAATTTATTTAGATTTAGAATTATATATGTATTTGTTTTAGTAATAATATGTCAGACTATTCATGTAAACAAAGTTCATTTAAAAACTCATTTTCAGAAGAAAATGTATTTACACAAAGTAAAAGTACTACAAATTATTAACGTTAAACTTGTATTAATGAAATATATTTTTTTTAAATTACTTTAAATAGTTTACAAGTTCTAATAAAGTTAATTTTATAATTATATCCTTCATTAAAACTCGGATTTTATTTCAGCTCACTTTTGCCCATATATGGGGTAAAGTGTTCGTTTTGGCATTTTCTTTTCAAGTTGAATTTTAATATACTTTCAGTTTATTTTAAGTATTGCTATTCGTAATTTATCAATAGTAATGTTCAAATTATAGGTATTATAAATCTGTTTCCACACATTTTTATTGAAAGGGAAAAATTTTATTCGACTTGAAACTTTTTTCGTCTCACTTTGCCCCGGTCTCCCCTACAGAAATTACGCGTGGATGTCTCTGGACTGAAAGTGAATGGATTCAAACCGATCAAGTGCCCCAAACTGATCCATCTTTCCCCCCGTTCGGGCAACAGAATTAGATTTCGTAAATTAATGACAGTCTGTAGCCTCGCGACGCAAACCTCGAATAGAACGAATCCGTGCCGTGCCGTGGTGAGAATGATGCGGAACATCCCGGATAACCATTTCGAGCGAGAGAGGAACTTTTCACGCGTTGCCTACGTTTTCCGTTTGGACGACTGAATTTGCAAATGGCCGATTTCCTACGCAATTGCCCTGCCATTGTGCCGCGTTAAAACTGTCGCGTCGTTAATGAAAACGAGTTGCAGCCAATTGGCTAACAAAAACGCGGCTTTCAAGCGTTCGGCGCGTAAACAGAATAAAACCTACCCACCCCTTGCGTGAAAGTGGAAAATTTGTGGCGCTCGAACACGTAACCTCGGCGTGGCTATTATTCGAGACTAGCTCGTACCATAATACCTAATGGTGGACCCTCCCAGTGCTGCCGGTTGTTGAGAGTTACGTCCAAGGTTCTGCTGTTCCGCACTCATCGTCTGTGGTCTGTGCCCTGTGCCCGAACTTCTAGCGAGGAGTACGTAGAAGAACATACGCGCGATAAAAAAAAGGACGAGGTCGAGGTCGAGATATCATTGTCGAGGAAAAGGGGAGTCGGGGACGCGAATAAAGTCGGAACTTACGGGAACGTGCCGGTGTTAAACCGCGGCCAGACCCGACGAAATCATGGAAAACTTCTGCAACCGGCAGGGAAAAGGAATAATTTAAACAACGTTCTGGCGGCTCCGTTAATGGGTAATTTGCACGAAGCACCGCCGGCACAAGCCGCGACCCATTTGAGGGTCGGGCGCACTCCGTCAACGCTGCTCAGAAACTATGAGCCGTCTTGTCGGGCATGGTACGTGGCCATGCAGTTTCTTTTTCGCCGAGAAACCCTACGAAAAATAATGCAACCGCGTTGGAGACTCAACGAACCGGCTGTTTCGCATTTCTTTCGCATCTGTTTCTCCCAGAACTGCCGCGATTCGTCTGGGACAGGGTCGAAGGGTTAGGCGCAATTGCCCGGGAACTCGATTACCAGCTCCGAAAGGCCTGGATCGATCGATAACCCTGGCGTAGGTGTACGCGCGAAGGGACCGGGTTTACGTTTTTCAAAGATCCAACGAGGATTAGGGTGGGGGATTTAGAAGGATCCCATTGCGCGACACGTACCTACCTACGTAGGTATACCTACCCCTGTCCTTCGCGCGTTCAAAAGAAAGTAGATTATTATCATCGGTTCGAGATGAATAAACTCGTCGTTCGCGAGATCCCAACCGATCGCTCGTGGAATATTATTTTGTTTGGGGGGAAAGATAGAGTTCGTGAATGGAATCCGAATTACTGGAAGCCGCCATGTCAGCTGCCCAGCGCGATACGCTCCCGTTTGTTAGCTATTCGGTAATCTTTACGGTGCACGATGAAAAGGTGTGCGAATAGAAGTCGATTGTATCACGGGCGACGAGCTTTGGTTCGTCATCGATTTCACGTGAAATCCGCCATCGTCGGCACTGCCGCGTTCCGCGCGCGCGGAAACAACTGTGCATCGAAGCTCGTATCGCGGTTGAATCGGCGTGCTTTAGTAGCGAATTGACACGCGACTAAAGCTTTTGTAAGGATTCAAAGGGGTCCCAGACATTCTCTGAAAGCAACACCGAGCTTGCCCGACCCCGACGCCAGGTCCAGGACTCTCGGTCTCCGTTTAATTGCTTTATCGAACATCAAACTATCCGTTCTCGACTAGCCGCAGATGTTTGCCCATATGCCGTTGGTAGGTGAACGCGTACTAAGGTGTGCTTCCGTCGATTCAGAGGCGAGCAACGTGTTTTCCCATGCTTTCAGTCACCTCCGGTTCGATGGGCCGAGAATTTGGTAGCGGCGCGCGTGGGCCTGGCGCCGGGACCATTAGCTTTGACGGCGATACCGAAGGACGAGAATTAGTGGTGGGCAAAGGCAGTCTGAGCCGCGCCCTAGGTAAATTAGGAGGTCGGCTGTACATCGCGACGCGTTGCGCCACGCTATGGCGCAAAGCGAGCGTACTTTACCGCGTTAACGTCATGCATAGCCACCATCGCGCCGCGCGCCGCGCGCCGCAACCGAGGCAACGCTTCGTGCCAAACACCAAAGCAACGAACGTTCTTTTGTTGTCTAGCTTCTTACACCGTGCTCCCAGAAATCCTCCCTTTTCTCGTACCAATTAGGCGACATTTACCTTTATGTAGAATTTTTATTTAAATTCACGTGGTACGGTAACAGGACTGCCAATCTATTTCAGCAGAGAATTCAAGCGAGAAGGATATTGGCTCGAACGAGCGAGCGGTGGGAAACGGATGCTGGACCGACTAGAGCGTTTCATGTGAAATTGTATTAGCCCCGTCCTGGCCAGCGCGGTAACCCTTGCATACCGAATGAACTTATTGTTAGTACTGTGCGAAGTAGAATACGTCGGTGCATGCAACGGGCCCGCGCGGCACGGCGTACCTTTGAAACCGAGCCGTTCCAATACTATACACTGTCTCGTTCCCAATGGAATTATCATCGGTGTTTCCCCGGCTTCCTCATCGAAGTAATTTCCAAAAATTTTCAACTTCTCCGACTTTTCAGTCCAATGGACTTCTTGCCTCCGTGTTCACCGCCTTATTTTTCAGAACGCGACGCTCTTCGTCTCACTTACCCCACGCTGTAGCATTTAAACAGCGAGGAGAAATATAATATAACGATTTCCGACCAAGAGGTCCTCTGCCGGCCCTGTTCTTTTGAAAAATCGAAGAAGATTTTCGGGAAAAGCGGGGAAAGATTTGGGCTAAACCTCCTTGGAAAGTCGTGGAGCGTCGCGTAATCCGTCTCGGAAGGAGGTCGATTTCAATCGACATTCTTTTCGAGTCTGCTCGTGATGGAATCGCGAAGCCCCGATCGAAAACCAACAGGGTGGCCTCTGGATACGGTAGCCGGCGGAAAGTATCCAATCCTCGCTTCTGTTTAAACTGAATGATCGCGCAAGAACGCGAGCACCGATCCGCGAACGGTGCAGCGGGGTTCGTATGCCGTATAAATTGACGTCGCGCCTCGACTATGTTTCTATCGAGTTTTCTCTCCGAAGAAATTAGCAGCTTGACGCGAGTCCCGCCCGCGTCACTCCGCTGCTGATTGTATTTAGGTACCCGGGTCGTCCCGCTACTTCGTTACCGGCCGTGTTCGAATTCTCAGTCGTGGTCGAAATTTCTGGAAAATTAAACGGGACACGGGGCGCGCCTTTAATAAACTGTTTTATCCAGGCGTCTAGTATTTCAGCATACAACCGTGCCTCTCTCCATCGTCCATGTTTTGACACCCAGCTCGCGCCTATCTACAAAGGCTTCCTGAATCCCCTATCGCACGCGCGCGCAATTTTTCTCCTTCCTCGGGGAATAATATTTCATCGACGAGAAACAGCGTTTCCTAACGGCCGCGCAAGATTTACGCTATAGGTGTGAATCGCTTGGGAGAAGCAGTGCGTTCGTGAAAGGAGGCGTTTGAAAAGCAAACGCAGTTTCGGATAGAAAGAAGGAGGTGATATGCCGAGGGTAGTAGCTGACGCCAACGAGAGGCGTTCGGCTGGAAATCAATTACGTGCGCTCGCAACCCGTCATCCCACGAAAAAATTCTTTCTACTCGATACTCTTGAAACTGGTGAAGCGTCTCGGTTAGCGAACTGTGATTCAAATCGACCGCGTAGAATTGTAGGGGAGACCGGGGCTGGTAGGCCAGTTTTTCAATTATTGATTTTTAATAAATTATGTGGGCTTATAAAATCTTTAAAAAAAATATTTACTAACGTAGTGAATTTTTCGACAAACACTGATAACTCGGACATAAATGCATGGCATAGTTGGTGCAAAGTTATTAACAATTAGTCAACCTACCCCTTGAGACAACCAGCCCCGGTCTCCCCTACCTACGGCGAACGTGTCAGGATGAATACTTTGGCCCGTTTGTAAATAGCCGTGGGGGGTAGTGCTAAGACACATCCTATTAGCCAGGGAGGAAAAGGTTAGGACTAATCTTTGCCGAATCGTTCTGTTTGAAGGAGACGCACAGGGGGCCGAGTGTCCGGAGGACAGCGTGCGAGGAGAGAACGGCGGTTGCAAATGCCAGGCCGAGTGTCCACCGGCCGGATGCCCAGCGGGTCATCGTCCGGTCCAAGTGAAGGCAGCGGATCCTCAAACGCCCGGCAGCTGTTGCGCCCGCTACGACTGCGTTCCCTCAGGTAAGAAATCTACGAACGACCCGCGAGCAATAAGAGAAATAAGCGAGCAATCCGCGCTGTACATCGAGCCGCGAAAAGCCTAGCGGATTTGAGATTCGAGATACGCGATACCATCCGACCGACCCTACCCGACCAATTCCAGCCATGAAATCGATCCGTGTCCGTCGCGGCGGGCAGCGATCGATTTCCGTTGCCCGTCGCCCCGACGCGTTCTCGCGTTCTCGCGTTCGAAGAGGATCTCGCGATAGTGGCGAGGACGCGACGGCTGGCTATTATCTGGCAACGGGCACGATAGAAAGACAGAGCTGTTGAAAGTCTGGTTTTTCCTGTGAAAGACGCCCGAGGATCCCACACGTGTCCCGAAAACACCGTGTTAACTGAAGATGGAGAGTGCGAATGCGCGGCCTGTCCACCAGCGAGCTGTCCGCCCGGGCATCGACCGTTTCAAGTGAGGGCTGCCCTCGATCGCGAGACACCGGCTAGCTGTTGTCCTCTCTACGACTGCAGACCCTCAGGTAATTGCGAAAGGTCGTACCGTAATCGAGGCACGGTCCTATCAACCGATACGAACGCAGTGCCCGGCGATGCAACTCGTGTAGGGTAGATGTCCCAATTACTGTCAGTGTCCCTATTACTGCCACTTTAATTATTTTACTTAACAGTGAAATAATGCGTGCAAAATCATAAGGGAAACAAATTTTAATCTTAAATTTCGATTCCGTTTTAGATAATAATTGAGAAACATTGCATACTTATATTTATAAATTAATATTAAAAGGTGAAATTACCATTAGCGTATCAAAAATGCGACTGCCGTAAGTAGAGAATAAGAGAAAAGTGTAGTGCAAAAACAGTGGTAATTTTACTGTTCGTCTCATATTTGCTGCAATAAATGAATTATTAATATAGTTAAGAGTCATTCTAATAATATAAACGAGTAAAAGTAGTCAGTTTTATTGATAGTTTATAATAATTAACGGTGGTAGCATTGGGGTCAATGTTTTTGTGTTCTGTCCACATTACTGTCGTCAGTAATCGGTACGACATGGTACGACATAACGTGTCGTGCACGTGTAACTGCCATACGTAACCTTAATCTACGCCCGTACTTATTTATTGCCTGTGTTGTTTGTAAGATTTATATACAATTACCCAATTCTTGGCTTTATAATTTATTAATTGTTTTACTTACCTATTTAAACAAAAATAAATAAATTATTATATAAATAATAATGTTATATAATTATATAAATTCTTTGTGCAAATATAGTAGAACTAATAATTTACTTAAAGTTTACTTCTCATTTTTCAATTTGAATTAGCGTTAATTAATCACTTCGTAGCAAAAAGGATTGAACATAATAGGGAGTCAATAAAAAAGACCGTCTGTAATCGGGTCATACTGTCAATAATAAGGACCATCAGTTATCTGGTCACAGTCAATAGGACTGACAGTTATTGGGTCGTGTTTGTGGCAGTTATACGGACACGACAATTGTTTAAATGACAGTTCTAGGGACATTGCACTTCCTTATACATTTTCAATTAAGTAGCAATTAACACATACTATTTATTAAATAACAAAATTTTCTTTGATAAAAGAGATCTTAGGCATTATTATGCTGCAAATTGGAATGATTTTGAGGTTAAATAACTTCTGAAATAATTATCGAAAATTACGCGATGAGCTTAAGGTGGCAGTAATTGGGACATCTACCCTATATCGGGTCGATATCTTGAATCTCTTCTCCTCTTCTATCGAGGTAACTTCATTCGTCGCGCTTTTGTATCGTCAAGGTAACACAGATATCGCTGGGACGAGGATTTCGTGGCAGCATCGCGCTTTTACAACCGAATCGGTATCGTTACAAGGGGCCGACGCGACGGATAAGTAGATCTCGGCGGGATTTTCAGTGCTCATCGCTTTCCCGAGCTTTGCTGGCTTTCGTTCAGCATTCCAACATTCGGCCACGGACGTGGACATTACGAATTCAAGTCGCCTCGATTATAATCGGCAATAAAGCTCTCGGTGACCCGGGAGCTGATCCCCAGCGGTGCAGTGGGTGGAAAAAGGCTTTTAAGTTTCGAGTTACACCCTGTGTAGCTGTCCCTGCGCGGGCGCGGGCGCAAACTTTCGATTTACCTGTTGAATTTTAATGACCTCATTCTTATCTCGCGGACGCGTTCAGCAGCGCGCGCACGTGACCGCGCTTAGAACTCAATAGCGCCTGGTTTTGAAATTTAATAATGGTCGCCGGCCCACCTCGGGGACAATTACGAATGGCCACGATTGAAACGGTTGCTAACCCACAAGGATCATCTCACCCTCTCCCGACCAGCACGGCAATCCCTCGAGGCCGTTCATTATGCTTTACGCTCGACCAAGTCGAAGCAGCCGGTTGTTCACTCGAACGTTCGAACGAGATTCGGGCCCATCGTTTCTGCATTAGTAATAGAGTCCACCGAACGCTACTCGTAATCGAGGGGAAATAATTTGTAGCTCGGAAACAAGCAAGCCCGGATTCAATTTCGGTAGCGATAAATATCTGGCAATGAGGAGAATCCGACACGATGGCAAACAGCGTCGCGATACCAAGCTGCGCGGATGCGGATGCGGATGCGGATGCGGAACCGAATCAACTGATATCGGTACGCGACAGATCGCTAACCGAGCGAAAGAAAATCCTATTGACTGATCGGACGTTCGAAATGCAACCAGATATTTTGAAAAAGTAAATTGTAGTTTTTCAATGATTGCTCGATTTACTCGGACGGGAATCGGTACGAGACGTAACAGGAGCTGGTGGAATTTAGAGGAAAAGGACGAGACCAGTTTCTCGAGGAAACGTTCCGCGCGTGAGACAATGTCGTCTCGGCTGGCTCGTAAACGATCCAGAATTCAAGAGTTTGAACAGTAGTGTTCACCACTCGAATGTTCCGTCGCGCCGGACCGAATTCCGCAGTTCGATCGAACGATTAATTGGAAGCGATTTGAATAAGAGGAGGGGAAAAAACACGTCCCGGCGCGTCCGCGTCTGATCGAAACAAGCTCCTTGGTAACTAGCGAGTCCAATAAATTATGAAGCAATTATGCTGCGCCAACTGGTTCTACCGACGTTAGATACCATTACCTAAGTACATAGGGTGAAAGCACTAGTAGTCAACCACTTAAAGCTAAACTCGAATGAAAAGTTCTACAAAAAAATATACAATCAATGTGATAAAATATATAAAATGTATTTAATTATCACTAAAAATTTTGTGTTAGTATACAAGTTCGGGGAAAATAAATAATTAGCGTTAAAAATAAAGTGTCCGAATGCTTTAATAATCGACCGCTTAACTCTAAAAGTCGATCGGTCCGATAGCTAGTAGTCGACCACCTTTTTTTAATATCAAATTCAAAGTAGATAATGTGCGCATTACAAACTAAAATTTATTTTTAAATATAATGTGCAACAACGGTAAATAATTAATAATGACAGGAATAATGCGTAATTAAAGTAAGTTCTTTTAAAAACTTTATCAAAAACACGTGGTCGACTTTTAGCGTTCATTGTGAATGCAGTTAACTTCAGAAGTCGACCGCTGTGGTCGACTATTGAAAATTGAAAGGGAATGATGGTCCAGTTACCGACCTCCCATAAATAAATAAATTATCCCATTTCTTTTTAATTTTTTAAACGCATATAAAATTGTTGATGCTTTTTCAGTGAAATAGCATCATTTTCCAGTAAAAAATTTATAGAACTGCATTACATTTGTCGTTTCTATGCAAAGCGCATTTATGCTTCTCGTGTTGGAAAACAGCAATGGCACATGTAGAATCAAAATTATTTTACAAATCACTTTAAAAGCATTTGTTTTTCTTACCCTGAAGAGCGCTTTTTGTCGTATTTTAAAGTTAGAAATTCAAAATATAATATAAAATTGTCATTTAAAATAAATGCTTTATTTCTGTACTTATTTCTTTAAGCTAAACAATAAAAGTGGTCGACTACCAGAGGGTGGCCGACTACTAGTGCTTTTACCCTAGTTATTTCATACGTTTCCTTGCTCTTACAGCGTCCGCGTTCGTTTCGTTTCCGGTTCGACGCAATGATGTTATCGACGCGTTTACATTGCAGAGCCCGTGTCCTGGGAAAAGCTAGCAGCGGAGGACCCGAAGTCGACCAATTGTTTCTACGAAGGGACGGCGAAGAAGGTTGGCGAACGATGGCAAGCATCGGATTGCGTGAGCTGCGTGTGCGAGGAGGAAGGGCCATCTTGTCAAATGACAATGTGCAAGCCCTGTGAAAACTCGATCCCTCCGGATCCTGGCGAATGTTGCCCCCACTGTCCGGCGCCGGCGCCGGCGAACGGGACGCTGTCCGAACCCGAGCCGCCTTGTCCAACGTCCCTCGACGGCTGTGGATTGACGTGCGAGCACGGATTCTTCAACGATCTAAACAACTGTCCCACCTGTAGTTGCGTCGAGAAAAAGGTACGCAGAAAACACAGACCAAATGATTGTTCAAAGTAAACGTGGATTCGCTAATATAATTCTAATTTCAGGAGGACGACGACACAGTCACAGAGCACGGTCACCCAGTCACCACCGAAACTGACAAGATCTGCCCAGAGCTACTGCACTGTGGCCTAAACTGCGACCTCGCCAAGGACGAGGGTGGTTGCTCGGTGTGCGCCTGCCAAACTCCCCCGACTTTCGGCGAGCCCACAAACGAAACTGTCGTAACCGACGAGGCTGGGAAGAAGATTTGTCCCGAAGTGAATTGCGATCTGCACTGCGAGCGGGGGCTGGTCATGGACGAGAACGACTGCACGTTTTGCAAGTGCAGAGTACCGGAACCCGGCTGTCCGCCCATCGAAGGATGTAGGAAACGCTGCAGCTTTGGCTACAAGACCAACAAACGCGGCTGCCCCGTAAGTATATAGTATAACTAGGGATTGCAATACCGGTAAACCGATTTACCGGTAAATCGTGAGAAATACCCTAAAATTTTTACCGGTAATTCGTCAAATTTTTACCGGAAATTCAATAAATTATGTATAGCAATGTAGCGCATATATGCATTCATTGATTCCGTCGATATCTATTCCGTTATCAGTGAAAAAATTTCAATTTTTTTATTTATTTTTCGTCTTTATTCCGCCAATTTAGTACAGGATGGTGAAAAAGCGAAGCTCAGCTAAAACTGTTATTAGGCCTAACCTCGTAATAGTGTAAAAGACCGAGAATGTCATTTGAATACAAACTAAACTGAGACTAAAGACAAAACTAAATCTAAGAACTAGAACTAAAAGTAAAAGCTAAACTTAATAGACTTTATAAACTTAATAAGCTTAATAAAACTACAATAAGACTAAGACTGAGACCAGGTCCTAAGTGGAGTAAAGTTGCAGAGGTGGTAGAAGTAAAGGAAGTGAGAAATGAGTAGCAATTAATAATAGAGACGAAAACAGAAATATCTCATGAAGAACCAACTTTGATCCAAAAGAAAACTAAAAATCTTAATCAAGCCATAAAAAATAGACGTATTTTCAAGTAGAAAAACTAAAAAAATAATATTTACAAATGGCATAAGATTTCTTAATTGACTACCCGAGCAACAAGTGTAGAATCTAAGAGCGCTTCATCAGGAGATCAAAGTTTGGAAAAATTATTTTTTTTTGCGTGCTTATTTGTTAAAAAGAATTGTTAAATACAAAATATTTAATTATGTGTATAAGTTAAGATTCTTTTCATTGTTTTCCCGGTGATGATCCATATTAATAATTAATGTCAATAGTTATACAAATATATCTATTTTGCGTTATATCATTTTATATTTTATGTTCAGAACAGTTTTATTTGCATATATTTTTTATAATGCTCGATTGGAGTTCAAAAAAAATTTTTTTGTAATGTTTACTTTTATATTTTCAATACCTGAAAAAATTACCAGTAAATTACCGGTAAACAGGTTTTGAATGAAAATGTTACCAAATTACCGGTAGATGGAAAAGTCGGAAAATGTGCAATCCCTAAATATAACCCCGTTCCCTTTGCCGGATTGAAACGATAGATGCGACTGCCCGTTTAGATATGCCGCTGTCGAGCCTCCTGCACGGACCGCCTGAACCAAACGCATCCGGAAGGATCCGCTTGGCATCCAAACTCCTGCACCACGTGCACCTGCGAAACTGGAGGAAGGCTGAGCTGCAGAGAAACCGTCTGCTCGGTAGCCTGTAGCGATCCGTTGCCTCCGAAGCCGGGAACCTGTTGTCCGATCTGTCCAATTACGGTAAGTCCCGGTGCTCCCCCGTTCCAAGATGGAACCGGGCAGTACCTACCTAGCCACCTACTTGCTGCGCAGGATAGCAGAGCAACTGGATAATAATGGATTCTGTTTTCAGCCCGCGAAGGGGAACGAGTCGAGCAATCAGCAGGGAAGCAGGGGCTGGGGCACGGTGCCGATCACCTTGATCGTCATACTCGCGCTGCTCTGCCTGCTGCTTATCGTCCACATAGTCCGCGCTCGATTCCGCGGACGACTATCACCAGCGGACGCATCCTACTCGTCGTATCCCCCGCAATACTACAAATGCGTGCCCGCCTACGACACCCCGATGCATCGAAACGAGAAGATTGTTCCCTTGTAAAAGACTGTGACGATTCCGAGTCAGGGAGAATAGGAGAAGCGTCCGATTACCCGTTACGTGCCGCTCGCGGGCAAACGAAGATAGAAGGAACGATGGAATATTGCTCCCCCATCCGACTTTCCTTAGGTGCGAGTAAAAGCCGAGCGACGCGACGCGACGCGACACGACACGACACGCACGCGGTCGAGCAGCCCGAACGCAACGTTCGACCCGGCTGAAAATACCACGCGTAGATTCAGTATTATTCGTAAGTAGAAGGCAGTGGTGCGATTAGAAGAGAAAACGATGGGGAAAAGGGACATAGCTCGTAATAAGGATGCAATCCGACAACAATCTTGGATCCCCTAACTTAACACGATATCCTGCTGTAATCTGTAAATTATACCTAATGTAAAAGCTAGCGTAATTGCCGCGGAATGGTAAAAGCAAACATACACTAATGATAAAGTTGGTAGATTCTACCTTAATCGAGAACCGTAGAGGAGAGGCAGGTGTCTCGATCGTAGTATTAGTTCCCCCGATCTCTGGACCATCGTTGCTGTTTCGCCTTGTGATAACGGAGCTCCGCCATTTCTTAGAGAAACTTATTTATTCGTTACAAAGTATACTACAGAACTTTGCGTTTCTTTTCTATTCCTTCGACGATTCCCCAACCACTTCTTTCACTGTATGTACATACGTATGTACCTACATTGGGTTCGCTTTCGACGAGGAGGGTCTGTTTCAAGAGAATCAAAAGGCCGTCGGGATCGCATCAGTTCCGAGGACGGAAGCAAAAAAATATTAATCCGCGTTCGGAGCGAGAGTTTGTTATCGGAGCAACGTTAATCACGATCATCGCTTGTGAGAGCCCTAGTTGCAACGTAGCACGGCGTTCGTTCTTCTTCACCACGGCAGACCTCTCATTTCGCGGCGGATTAAATCTGAGCATGTAATTAGTCCTCGAGGACCAACGTTACGAAAGACGAAATGATCGGAAGATGGTGTTTCGCCGTGGCTCGCTCGTAAGAAGTAAGAACAGCGTTGGTAGATATTAATCGTAAGTTTGCCTCCTATAAATGCGTCACTACTTAGACCGTTCCTATGTTTCGTCTTTCTTTCACGCGATTATAGATTTATAGTATTATGGCGAATGATGCCGCGACTAGCGAACCATGCTTTGCTGTTAGCGAATCTTTACGCGGATATCCTTCTTTCTCGCGTACGTGTCTCGCGACGAGGTACCTTTGGTTTCGAGCTACCGCGACGAACGGATAGGTGCGTGAATGCGGAACACGAGTTGAGGCACGATTTTTATAACGGAGCCCAGTTCAAGCGAAGACAAAAGCTGTATATTTTTGTACGAGTCGATAGGTACTTTAATTTATTTTGAACGCGTTTCGTTACGCGCGCCTTATTTGCTTTCGAAATTGGAGGACCTGTTCTAAGTTCTAAGTTCTAAGTTCTAAGTTGAGTAGATGGACAGGGACGAGCAAGAAAACAGAGCCACGAGCGTCCAAGCATCCGTCTCTGCTCCGTACCGTTCACTTTATCCCAGCACACAATTGTAAATAACCGCGAATCTACTTGACGCGTATGATCTCCGTGGCAACGAAATTACTCTGGATGTAAATGCGATTGTTCGTTTGAACCACGCTTGTCTTTAGACGCGATACCTATAGCGATGTATCGCGCAGCAACCATAGCGACTCTGTAATATAGCCTACTGTTAAAACAACCAGAAAGAGAGCGAGGGAAGAGAGAGAGAGAGAGAGAGAGAGAGAGAGAGAGAGAGAGAGAGAGAGAGAGAGAGAGAGAGAGAGAGAGAGAGAGAGAGAGAGAGAGAGAGAGAGAGAGAGAGAGAGAGAGAGAGAGAGAGAGAGATAGAATGTGTGTGTGTGTGTATGTGAGAGCGAGAGATAGACGACGATCCGTGCGAAAGAGAACGATACGTAAAGCGAGAAGGGAACCACTATGGATACTATGAAAAGTTGACAAAGCAGGGAACGCTCTTTCCGATACGTTCCTGCTTCAAATCGAACCTTTGTATTTGCAGTTTCCTCGCGCTGCTACGTATCATGGTTGCAACGATGCAGCTAATCAATTTGTCGCGAACCTTGACTATACATATCCATGTTCTGAGGCGCGCAACCCCCACACGCACCCACACCCACACCCGCACCTGCACGCGCGCGTCTAGGCTCGTCTTATCGTTCCTCCTCTCCGAAATTAACGCATACATATATTTTTTCAATGTGACACTCTCGTCTTATAGTAGATCTTATATAATCTATCGTGTATCGTCTATCGTGTAACGTCTATCGTCTATCACCTACTATTATACTCGTGTTGGAGCAATTAAGCACGCGCGGTCATATGCGTACCCATTACGAAATGATTACATGTACTTTGGAGACAATACTTATCGACGACAGGTTCGTAGAAAGTTGACGGAACACGGCGACATCGGTGCACGGGCCTCGGTCGGTACACGAATCCTTGTGATCGCGTGCAACGCGTTCGATAGATTGCGACGAGAGGATTTGGCAACGGAACGGCAGTTCTTCGACGCGCGCGCGACCATCGCCTGGGAAACGGGGGAGTGAGCAGCATCCATCAAATAACTTTTCTATGTAACGCCAGTTCCGATTGCCGCGAGAACCAATCGAAAGGACGGAACACGTTTTACGCTTCCGACGCGCAGCTTTAAACGAGTTTGCCCCGTCTGAATTTCCAGAGAACGAACAATCGACTAACTCCATCCTATGCGTGAGCGAGATGCAAGTAGATTAGAATAAACAGCCCGCTTTTTATCGCGTCTCCTAGCGAAAACGCCATCGAGCCTTGCCTCGGAAAACCGAGGGCAGTTAAGCAAATTATTCCAGGCGGAGGAAATTCCAGCAAATAACCGCTAGTAGACGTTTTGGCGGGAAATATGGTGGTAAAAAGTCGTCGGAGAATCTTAAAAGAATCGCGAAAAGAAAATCAAAGGTCTGAAGAATCCCCCGAAACGCGGCAAAGGCATCGAGAAACGGATAGTTTGGTGCTTGCGCGCTCTTTGTACAGTCTCACCGTAACGAAATCATATCAGTGTAACTTAGACATTATTTAATATGTGCGAACACGTATGCGTATTAAAGTCGTGCGTGTCGTTTAAACATAGCTCTTGTATGTTAAATAAAACAAGACTAAATAAAATTGTTGATATGTGATATTGTACATCCGAGGTTACGGCATCGACAAAGTACCTAACATATACGTGTAGAATAGACCTTACGCCCAATGTAAATATTTGTCACACTTACCATTTCCGCGTCGCATCAATTCACAGTGGAATTCCATCGCAATCCTACTACAGTTTGAGAAAGAAAGTGTCTGAATCTGTCGAATCTTGCCAGAACGAACGCGAACACTTTCTGACCGATCCTTCTTTTAGCATTGTTGCTTCGCGTAAATAAGGTCGAGGATTCGCCTATGTTCACCGTTCTTGCAAACAACATTTCTGCCGGAAACATACTTTCGATATTTCTATTGACGCAGGCCCGAGGATAAACTACGAGCTTTCAAAAATTATAGGACCGCACTCGAATGCAGGACGCGTGCCTTGTTCCGCGTAAATATCTCAAGTAAATATAAAAGTTATCGAAAGACGGCGCTGGTGATCGTTGCCCCCCCCCCCCCCCTCCACTCCCCAATTGATAACGTCTCATATTTTCAGTTCGTAATCCGCGCGCTTACGTGTAAATGCGTTCCCGTGTGCAGTATGTTTTAAGTGAGTGAAATTTACAATTTCTTGGTTGTCGACGAATTAAAAATGCTGCACTACAGCTGGTAAGTTTTCCAATGATATTTTTCTCCTTCGACATGCGTCGGATTTGTTAAAATTCGAAACCTAACAATGGAGGTTCCTATTGCTTCTTTTGCATCTACCGGTGTTTGTAAACATATTTGATATTTCTGATTACCTATCTATCGTTCGATAATTTCTTGATGAAAATAGCGGGGTTTCGATTCGCACGCCGCTTCTACGGTATTTTTTAACGTAGCCGGTATCGTTTAACGTGAAACAAGAACATAATTAAGTGTTCCCAGGTTAGGATCTGATGCTCTCTATTTTTCGCTTTGGTCGATTACAAGATCATACCTCTCGGGGTTTGCTTACAAGGGAAGATCCCGAACTCGAAAATTCAAAATTTCTAAAACTTTGTGAATATGTAGGAATTTCCTCCCGATTATAACGCAATTTTTGTTTGCTGCCCAAATTCACTCTAAGGGGCTGCAATTGACCCCTGAAAATCTGGTTATTTTCCGATTTTGTGTTATAACTCGTGAACTGTAAAATAATTTTTTTTACCAATTAATAGATCTAATTAAAAGAAGTAACTTTTGTCTTGAAACTTTTTTCTATCTCTTACAGTTCGCGAGTTATAACAAAAAATCGGAAAGTAGCCGAATTTTCAGGAGTTAATTTCACCCACTTCGAGTGAATTTGGGCAGCAAACAAAAGTTTCAGAATTTTTTGAATTTCCGGGTTCGGGATTTTTCCTTGTTAGATTTGTATGCATGCGTTTAATGCGAACTTGTCGGACGACAAGATTCACAGTGGCGGCCAGTAAAAGTGCGCGAAAATGCTCAGAGACAAATCGTACTTTTTACACTCGACGATAGAGGGTACGTGCGACGCGTTTTCTATTGTCGATAATGTCGTTCCCGTAGGGCGAAAATCTTCTGTGGCATCGTAGCAAGTGAGGCGGTTGATTTGAAATATCAGTGGGCGCGATTTATCGTGCGAGATAAAATTCAACGTTCTTTGCTCGATGCCGCTGGATCTTATTTGTCAAAAATTAACGGTCGCGACGCTCAATATGCTTTCGTTACTATATACATTACACGCGCCAAGCCGCGCCGTCACGATGCATTTAGCAGCAGTCAGTTAGAATGAAGAAGGTAATTTTCCGCAAAGAACAAAGTGTAGGGGAATTGGCACATGATACACGCATCCGTGTTTTATTTCTATACGTCTAACGCGCGTCACATAATATTACAATTAGTTGTCAAAGCGGTGTATCGTTTACGAGAGATCCTTCGGTTCCTCGTAGGATGCGAGATCGAGTGGTCGAAGACTTACGCTGCTCGATGCGTACGTGTCTACAGTCAAAAATAGATTTTACACCAGAAAATGGACATTTTCTTTCATGTTTTATATACACATCTTCAACGGGTACAAGGATCGTTTCGTTCGCGTGCAAATGTTACCTCGGAACTCTTGTAATATTTCTGTGAAAGAATACTGGATCCACTATCGCCGCGATTCGACTCGGACAATAACTCCTCTTTGCATCAAAGGGAACGAAAAGATCAGAACCGTGGAGCCCCGAAGACGGCAAGACACAACATCTCCTCGACGGCATAGTGCGATATCGATTGACATGTTTTACGCGACGATTACGCGCTCATACGGTATACATAGGTACAACGAGGTAGCAGCTGAACACGAACGCGCCATCGCGCAACCAACGAACACCTTTACGAACCTTTACGAAGGGTGCGCGTGTGAAAGCAGTTCGTGTCCGGAGCTCCTCCCAGAACTTTTACGGTCCAACTTGCCCTTTCATTGGCGACCGTGCGCGCAGTGATGGTTCTTACCAATCAGCATGATCGAGAATCGAGATACGCGTCTCGCGAACGTTCGATCGTCTTGATCGCCATCAGCCGTGGTAAAAATCATTTTAAGGAAAAAGTGGTAGCGTCGTGGGGGAGGGCAAGTTTCGCTCCTTTCCCACGATCGTCTTACTTGTTACGCCTTACGTCTTAAGCTACGCGAGAGATAGGTGCTGGATTATCGACACGCAACACTGGTTGAGAGTAAAAGAATGATCGAGTCAAGCGAACGGGTGAACCCGCGCGAAAATGTCATCGGTTTGCTCGTGATGATTCGCGTCGTCCCGATCGGTGGTCTCGTAGTCCGTTGGTCACATCGAGTGCTGAGGGGGCGGCAGCATGATTTCGTAACCGGCAGGCATTCCCTGCTGATGGTGGTGGTGGTGGTGATGATGAGCGCTGGTCATCATCTGATGATGCGTCTGCTGGTAGTACTGGTGGTGCATGCTCGAGTGGCTGGAATAGTACACGGAGCTCTGCTCTACCTCTTTACCTGAAATACAGTTATCTCGTTATCTCGTTGCTTCGTCTCCGTGGTTCGATCGACGGCTGCTATAGAACTTACCAGTCTCGTAAACACCGCGACCGTAGCACAACGCTTTCACGTCGTTCATGGGGCTGAGCCCTCCGTTGTGGGGGTGCGCGGTGTGCGCGGTGTGCGCGGTGTGCGCGGTGTGCACGGATGACGGGGTGACCGGCGCCGTGTAGCCGTGGTGATGGGAAGCCATGGGGCTCATACCCATCGGGCTGCACGGGTTCATGCCAACCGGGGACATGCCCATCGTGGACAACGGGGACATGGCGAGATTCGGGCTGTCCGGATCGATGCTCTGCAGCGACTGAATGCTACCGCCGTTGCTCACCGAGCTACCAATAGCATTGCTCGTGCTGCTCTGGCAGTTCAACGGCAACATGTCCCTGAAACGATAAAACTGTAATTCTCCGATCTGAGGGATACGTTCTCTGTTCCACGTTGGGCAAGTGGCGGGGTTACGTTGCTACTCGAGGTTGAAAATCGACGCGACGCGACGCGCGATGCTGACACTCGTGGACGAGGGTGTCGCATAGTTCTCGGTCAAAGTCGGGGACGGAGGCGTAAATAACGCACGTGTCGTTAAGAAAAATTGCCTAAGGCCGGTCATAAATCTCTGTCCGTTCCGTAGAGAGTCAGGGACGGAAAAGTCGGGGAAAAGGTTCCGACCGAGGAGCACATGGGAGGCTCCTCATTGTCTTACGAACAAACTGGAAAAAACCTATGACCCTTGGCTCGGGAAGGACCGGGCGATTAAGGGGTCACGCATACACGCGCCTACCTATGCACGTTCCGAGAACTCTGTCGTTGAAACGGCTGCGAGGAAGCCGACCGAACGAAAAAGGTCGAGGAGAGAAGGCCACCTTATTCGCGTCTTGTTTCATACCCGCTGGAAACAAACGGCTCGGTCGTTTGCCCGCGCTCCTGCGCTCCTTTCCTCCCTTTCTTTCCTACCTCTCTCTCTCTCTCTCTCTCTCTTTTTCATTTCGCACTCCCCGGATAAAGATGGAAAGGCACGAGTAGACGCCCGCGTAAGCGACACGCACGTGCACACCTACACGGTGGTCCATGTGCAGTCGGCTCCGCCCCTGACCACGGCTTGGCGCTATTCCGTCCCTGCGACCTTCTCTCGCAGCCACCGGGGCACGCGTTTTTATGATCACTCTTCAAGGTCTAAAGTTGGAGGCACACGGTTTCTGTCGGCTCGCCGCCGCCGCGGAAAGGTAGGGTTGGACGGTGTCGCGACGGAACGTGCCTCTACTTACACGGACGGGCGGCGCGGGGAAAAATTAGGAGAACTGTGGTTAAATAGGTCTTAGCAGAGCAGGACGTGCGCCAAGATAAATCGAGGCAGCGTGGCGTAGGGCCGGTCGTGGCCTTTATGTAGTAAACTATTGGTAGTGCGAACAGCTCAATGGTGAAACGGGAGACGTAACCGAAGCTGCGTCATAAAACGGTAATGGGGCGTCGCGTTTCCTTTTCCTAGAGGCTCTGCTCGAGGGAGGACGTTAAGGGCGGGAAGAAGGTAGCCGTCCGTCCGAACTTCAGCTCCTTTGCCATCGAAGCAGAATTTTTCGCCCCGTCGCGACGCGTCGCGTCGCGTTCTCAGTTCTCACGAGCAGCTCCCAAACTCCCGAAACTTTTCATCTCGCCTCGGCTACGATCTATCGATAGACGTCGCGAGAGATTATCGGCCGATACTTAGGTATGTACCTACTCGTTAAAGGCCGTCGCGTCAGCGAGCGGTCGAAAGTCGAAAGCAGACCGTGACCGAGGCACGTCGTAGCCATAACAACGCTGCGCTCCTTCTCTTCTCTGCCCTTTCTTTCTGCACGCGCACGCTGTGCCTCCGCTCGTGAAAATTTTCCGCAAACGCGGCCGAGCAGGATAACACCCTCGCCGTCGATGCTTTCAAAGGTTTCACGATCTCTAATTGATAGAGGGAAGTTCGTTATGCGCGGTAGTCTACCTACGTAGACACACACTATGATCGAAAGGATCAAGTGGACGCGAGGCTAATCTTATCGCGATTCGCCGCCGTCCCGGCCGTGTTGTATCAATAAACGGCTGAACACGCGTTCGGCATTATCCAACCGCGACTTCGTCACCGTTTATTGTCTCTGCGTCTCGTTAATCCGCCACCCAGGCCCGAGTCCGAGCCCGAGGCTGTCAAAGGGTTTACAAATAACGGGGCAGCAATCGCGGATTTATAGCAGGTTCTAGATTTACGGGAGTCGCGACTCGCGAGATTACATCGCCGAGCTCGCCGGTTCCCGGGAATTTGATAAGCTGAAGGATCCGAAGAGGAAGAAGAAGGGGGCGCTTGGGGGGATCCTTGGAAAGCCCGACGATCACTGGGGTCGTGCCGGCTCGTAGAGAGTGATTTACCGTCTCCGAGGTACCCGCTGCGCCTCTTGAAAAAAGGACGCACGGTCCAGTACACATGTCGAAACACTTGTTGCTCGGTGGAAAATTCGAGACCCCCCGTTGACACACGTGCCCTCCGTGTACGAAACTCCGCCACGGGATGCGTGGTGCCCTAACCCCGAACCCCTACCGCGAGCACCACCTCGGCCCTGCCACTCTGACATGGGACTGGGAGCTTTCCTCCGGGAATTTTCCACGCAACAAATAAAGTAAAGCGTAATCGACTCACGTTCTCGTTTGCGGGGTGCGGTCTCTCTGGCGGCGATTCTTGAACCAATTTGACACCTGGGTGAGAGTCAAGCTTGTTTTTTTGGCGAGATTCTTCTTCTCGTCGGGCGTCGGGTACCTGTTCCTCGTGTAGCACTCCTTCAGCGCGTTCCTCGATCGTTCCTTGAAGCAGTACACCGTTTCCTCGCCGTCCCAAATGGTCTTGGGCAAGGGGTACTTTTTCCGAAGCCGATACTTGTCCACAGCACCGAGGGGACGGCCGCGAATCTTCTCCGCCTCGCGGTAGTGCGACTTGAACCACATTTGTTGAAGCTCCGGGTGGCGACGCGGCGAGAACGGATGGCTTTCCAGGATCGAGTAAAGCTCGTGATAAGCGCCCCGATGGAAAGCTACCGCTGCCCTCGCCATTAGGACGCTTTCGCTGCCGCGGAGCAGCTCTCCCGGTGGCAAGGACCAGAGAAACCTGGTCGAAACGTTTATTGCGTTAGCTTGCGAGCAACTTGCACCTTTTGCTTCCGACATCGCATGCATAGCTATGTATTACGTAGCGTTATATGTAGGTATGTTTCACGAATTTTATTGTCGTTAGCCGTTGATCGGCTGCTGCGACGCGTCGTCGGCCGATTGCTTCGAAACGAATGATCCCGCTGCGTCGGCGTCGCGTCTCGTCGCGTCTCGTCGCGTCGCGTCGTCCGACGTTCGCGATCCCCCGAACCGGTAGGAAAGAAACAAAGAGCAGGGCTTACCTCGTGAGGTTCTCGATATCCTGACTCTGCGATAACGCCTCGCACATGCAAGATATATGCTCCGGCGTAAAGTCACTGCTTGTACTTTCCAGAGAAAGTCCTACGACGTTTCCAATGTTCGCGGACGCGTTGGTGGAGCTGCACCTGATCAGCTCTTGGGGGTACTGGGGGCTTCCGTTCGACGAGGCCGTCAGATTTTGCGGATGAGAATGATGGGTCAATGGGAGCCCAGGCATCGACGAATTATTATTGTACTGTCCGGCCGATGCATTCCGATGGACGGCGCCCATCTGGCTGTTGCAGTCGCTGTTCGGCGATGACAGTTGTTCCGAACTGTCAGACATTCTTGATCGAATCTCTGCCACTCGTGAATCAATCGAGGCACATGTCTTCGTCGGCCCTTCCCTTCTATCGCGGTTAACTACAGCCGCGAACGGTGCGATAAGTTTTTTTTAGGCTTTCACCCGTCCCGTCGGATGCCACGGTATTCGCGCCAACCGTCAGCTTTTGCGTTATCGATCAAGGAGTAGGCACCAGCGATTCCAGTCCGAGCAATGCGTGTCTACGGACCGGCCGGATGAATAACTCGTAACCAAAGTAAGCATCCGCTGCACGAACAATCCACACCACTCGATGGTTGTTTAATCGGCCGCCTTTCATTCATGTCCTCGTTATCTGAGTTTCCATTCATAAATCTTTACCGCGACGCTTTCGTGGTATGCGCCCTCCTAGAAGCTGTGTCGAGTTCTCATCACTGTACACCGTTTTCGTCCAGCATCCGTTGACTGTATCCTCGAAACGATATGCACCTATTAACACTTCACCGCTGGCAGTTGATATCTACATCGGTGAAATTTAGCGACGATCGTTATTGCGTCCACCATCACTCGCGGAGTCCTCCCGTCTACACTGTACACTCGTAATCGACGATCCACTGGGATCCAGGATGATTTGGGGGGGGGGGGGGCAGAAAGACTGCAGATCCAGTTTCGGTCACTTTGCTTTGGATACGCGATCTCTGAGCGACCGAGCCCGAGTCACCGCGTTAGTATGATAGAAAAGTGTCGCGACGGTAACGCGATTCCGCTGCTACTGCTTCTTCGGGCGACGATGGTAGTGGTGCCGCTGGCACTGCCGATTATTTCGCACCGATGCCGATGCCGATGTCGATGTCGATGTCGTTGGTGGAGGACGAAGTTGACAAGGTTGACGATGCTGGTGGTGGTGGTGGTGGTGGTGGTGGTGGTGTTGTTCTCACTTCCTCTTCTCTTGAACCTCTTTTTTCGACCAGTGCTCGCGCGGAGGGGAGTGGAGCGCGGCTCGGTCGGAAACGTTCCACTGTTTCCATTGGCGACTGGGCTGCGCGCGAGCTCGCCCGATTGGTCGAGCTCGAGGGCGGTGCGAGCTTTCTACCCCCGGCAGAAGCCACCCCATTCACCGCTCGCGACGCGACGGCTCTCGTCGGTGGATGCTCACCTGCCGACCTCCTCGACCAGTTCGAGAAACGATTACCCGAATCTCCCTATAACCCCTCAGTCGCACGGTTGATTTTTTCGCGACTTTATCTCGTCGCGGGTGACTTTTCGCTCGGAATCAGAGCCGAAGCGAGACGAGACCAGACGGCTTTACAGCCGGAAATTTGTTAGGTATATTCTCTAGTCTCTCTCTCTCTCTCTCTCTCTCTCTCTCTCTCTCTCTCTCTCTCTCTCTCTCTCTCTCTCTCTCTCTCTCTCTCTCTCTCTCTCTCTCTCTCTCTCTCTCTCTCTCTCTCTCTCTCTCTCTCTCTCTCTCTCTCTCTCTCTCTCTATCTTTTCTGCATCGTCAAGACGCATATATTGCATTATCGTACGATTGCGTGTGGTCGAGCGAATTCAGTCTACGCGAGTTCCCGGCTGCCCGAGAATATAGGTGGTGACCATCAAACACCGGAAACGAAACGCGTCAACGTTACCGTACACCGTGTTGTGATTCTAAGCGGTGCTATCACGCCTCGCGTTCGACTAATTTCATAACAGCCGACAACAATTCCCCGCCTTGTCCGCCGTTCTTTATCTCGAGCTTCGTACGCTTCCTTCTCGTTTCGTTGGAAACGTAAATACCTACTTAAGCAGTTGCTCAGGCGCAAATTAATCGGGGAACAGCGCGTAACGCGACAACTGCCAAACTGCACAGACGGGGGACAGAAAAGTTCCAAATACAACGCACGTTCGCTCGTCTACGGCCGAAGGAGAATCGGTAGGGTGAATCCGGGAGACGCGGTCGGGCCGGAGAGGCGGTCAAGTCGATATATTTCAGATTCTCTATGTAAAAATGCGTTAAGGGATCATTCTGGTAATCACGCCGTAAAATTCGGCAGCATTCAGGGATTTAAACGATTTTATTTAGCTTCGATCCTCTGTTTGTATGGTTCAAATCTGGCAACTCAAATTTAACCCACTTCCAACTATCCAATTGTCTTGAAACTTTGCAGGCGTGCGTACTTTGGATGACAATACAATATTTAAAAAAAAAATTAACCCCAAGCGGATGAAAAAAATACCCAGTCATCAACAAATATAACCCATAACCACAAATCCAAGCGACTTGAAATCAGTCACTCGCGTTCTTTACGAAAACGATAAAAAGCCGCTGCGTTCGGGTCCATAGTCGCATCGCATTTTGACATTAAATAAAAGATATTTCTAAAGAAGTCAGAGCTGCGAATCCATAAACACTAAAAACTAGAAAAGAAAAAATATATAAAAAAAAAATTGTATTTTAAACGATATTATTAAAAATGCACTAAAAACTAAAAAATAATTCTTTTCTTGTACTGCAATTTCGATGGTGTCTTTCCCTTTAAATAAAATCGTGTTGCAGGGTATCTCACAACAAATTCATTTCGACGCTTGATGCTGTATTAAATTGATTCATATTCTGTTATGAAAAATTCTGCTCCACGATTTTATTTAAAGTGAAAAACACCATCGAAACTGCAGTACAAGAAAATAATTATTTTTTAGTTTTTAGTGCATTTTTAATAAAATCGTTCAACATAAATTTTTTTTTTATATATTTTTTATTTTTTCTCAGTGAATACAATGAATAATAATGTCAAACTTTTTTTCATTTATTAAGCTACTTATAATTTATACGGAATAATTTTTTAAATACACGTTTAATTGTGTTTTTTCAATGTAATCTGGAGTTAAAAATCGCGCCATTGAAAAGACGGCGGGAGTGATTTTAGCTCACAGATTCATCTGAAACAAAAAAACCAGACTGATTCTTAATCATTATGAGTACCGCTTATTGCAGGTGCCAGAATATTAGCCACGTATGTCAAAATTTAACAAAATTGCACACATTAAAACTTCTAGTAAAAATGAAGAATTTCGCTACATGAAGATTAAATACGCGCAATTTTGTTAAATTTTGACTTACGTGGCTAATTCTAGCACCTGCGACAACGGTACTCATAATGATTAAGAATCAGTTTGGTTTTTTTGTTTCGGATCAGTCTGTGAGCTGAAATCACTCCCGCCGTCTTTTCAAAAGCGCGATTTTTAACTCCAGATAACATTGAAAAAACACAATTAAAAGTGTATTTAAAAAATGATTCCGTATACATTATAAGTAGCCTAATAAATGAAAAAAGTTTGACATTGTTATTCATTGTATTCACTTAGAAAAAAATCCTGATTATTGCCGAATTTTGCGTGATTACCAGAATTACCTTTTAAAGTGCAGACCAATTACTTCTCTAGAAGCCAAACAGTTGAACGAATAGCGTCATTTCGCTTACTTCTGTGTTTTTCTGGATTTATAGGCTTTAAAAGGTAAATTGAGGTTACATTTAACCTCTTTTGTCAAACACCGGTGTACAGAATCACATTTAAAATATACTTCTATATTTATTTTCGTTTAATGTTTTGGATAATAAGATAGTAGAGATATTGAGGGAAAATACAGCCAAAGTATTTGGCCACATTAACTCTTCCTCTCGAAGCTAACGAGAAGACCATCTCTCGCTGCAGAAAGGAAAGATGGTCGAGTTATGATTTTTTTTGTGTATTTTTTATTTTTTATTATTATTTTTGTTTATTTAGTTTATTTATTCACTTTTGTATTCATTTGCCTTGCTAATCGCCAGTAGGTAGTTCACTTTTTCCTTGATGTGTTCTTTACTTTGTTTGGCGTAAACAAATTACATATCAATGAATTTGTAGTTGTATTCACTCATAAATAATTTTGCTTTATCCTTTGTTAGTTTTCCATGAATAATTATGTGAGTGGTCTCTGCCAACGACGAAAACCATTTCTCCCGGCACCTCGGGATAGGTGGTTAGATGTCATGACTTCAGTTTTCAACCCAATTTACAGTAAATATTGTCTTAAAGCAAATATCGACCAGTTTTTCCGAATCAGCATAAAATTCTGAACATATAGGTTTGTTCTGATAAAATAAGTAATTCCTATAATAGTTTTAATAGCCATTTTATATTAGCTCGACCGCGTCTCCCGGATTTACCGTAAGGGTGCAAAGAGGCGTCGATTGCTCAGCCGCCGCGCCGCGCCGGCAGGCAGGAAGTCTACATACTGATCGCGTCGATGAAAATAGCGCCAAGTCTGGTGGACCACCGGCGTTACGTAGATCAATGAGCACCGATATCCTGGCAGACGAACGAACATGTCTTTTAACGGGAACGAAAATCTCAATGTCCGCCACGCCTCGCCAATCCTTTGAATCCGCTCCGCCTTTTCCGACTAATTGCCGACCGTACGTCGCTCCACGCTGCGCGCTGTCCCGGCGACTTTGACTAATTTCGGCCACAGATGCTTCCAGACCGGATCTCAAAGGTTCATGGGATCGTTGCTCATCTACGTACCTACACCCTTTCACCTGTATGCTTTCGTGGAGAGCGACTCAAGTAAGTATGCATATTGCTGCTTCCCCCAATTTTAGACATTACGGTTCCGATTGCGATAAAGATATCTGCGATTTCACAGCCGAAACGTTCAGGTAGCACCGCCGCTATACCGGCAACCAAATCTCGTGGCGCGATACCATTTGCCATAGGAGCAGGGGGAAAGAGAGTTTTTTTTCGCCGTGAAAGAGGAAAATTACTCTAATTTGGAGAACGTCGCGGCTTCTAGGTAGAACGATGACATCGGACAGAGGCAAGACCCGATGATAGAGGGGCGGCGCCGCGCTTTGCGATGGCGTCTCCTTCGATTTGGTGTCAGATTTCCTCCGAGCCGCCATTTTCCCCGCTTCCTCTCTACCTCTCTCTCTCCCTCCCTCTCCCTCTCATCCTCCCTCTCACCCTCCCGCCGCCGTTCCCCGCCACCCGACTAGCTCCTCTAGCCACCCTTTCGCACCCCTTCGCGCTTCTCCCATAGAATAAGGACGCCCTTCCTTATCAAAACTATCCCAAGACTGCCGAGTCGACCACTTTCTTCATCTTCTTCTACTTCTTCTTATCCTCCTTCTTCTTCTCCTTCTTCTTCTTCTTCTTCTTCTTCTTCTTCTTCTTCTTCTTCTTCTTCTTCTCTCTGCTCTTGTCGCTCACGCTCCTCTCCCAATTTCGTTCGCATTAAAAGGATTACCGGGAAATTCGTTGCCCATTAACAGTGTGCTCTGGTCGCTAGGTCGTTTCGATCGCGCGGAAGACATTGTCAAGACTGGAAGTGTTGGAGTAATTGCCACCGTGGCCCGGAGCGAAAACGGTGCGGCTCTGGAGCAGAGTGGCCGGAAACTGCGAAAGGGACTCGATGGAAGGCGCGAACAAACGAGGCTTTCGTTCTCGATCGGAGGACAACGAGAGCCCTTTGCCGCTACCGGTGAAAAATTCAGCCGTTTGTACCTGGACGAGCAAAGGTATTCCTGGCTCGACGCGTTTAGTAGGTGCCAAGAGGCCGGAGCAGGGGCGCGAAGACTCGCGTGGAGGGGATCGGGGAAAGCGGCGTTGGCCAGAGGAGGAAAGCGACGGAGCGAAGCAGAGCGGAACAGAGCAGAGCATAACACCGCGCACCAGCACCACCAGCGTCGTATTTCGCTGTACTGCGTTTAATTGCATTCCAAAATGGCTCTGTGCAAAATCGACCCGACGATCCTCCCGTTGGGCCCTTGTTCGGCCCCTTCAAGTCCGCCGGCAAACGGGCTAGCATCTTCACCGGCGTTAATTCGGATAAATTAAACTGGACTGCTCCCCGTAGATTTCAACGCGGCAGCGACGTGGCGTTTCTCTGTCATCCCTCTCCTAGCTCCTAGCCCGTCCACGCTTTCAACTATCTACGGTTTCAGCTAAAGCGACAAGCCAGGACAAAGAGCACACAGAGAGTGGCCCGTAATGACGCGTTCGCGAACCGAGCGAATTTACCGTGGCAAAGGGAGACTCGGCCCGACAAATGCATCGCGCCACTAACAGACTGCTGTTAGACTATACAAACGCCAGCTATCATCAGATTGGCGCGCGTAAAAAACACACACGAATCTCGCCGTTCGCGCGAAATATCAACGACGCGCCCTCGCCACTGCAGGTGTGTACTAATACCTATTGATAATCGCCAGCTACTTTAGTAACGACTTGACGAATTAACGGCGAGAAATCCATTAAACTTGGAAAGTAAATAGACGAGAACGCCCGTCGGGAGAGAGGGTGAGACAGACGAACTTCTATTGAATTGGCGCGACCGGTATCGGTGCCAATCGAATCGAGCAACAGGAACGGTCAGGTGCATCTCGTATTTCCATGTAAACGGTGTCGACGTGCTTGCACATAGGTGCACGGTTATATCTATAAAATTCATGCGGAGGAACAATAAGCGGGGCTTGTTCGGTTGGCGGGGATCGAAAGGACAGCCGGTCGTATTGGTGGCCGACATTGGACACCGACTGGTCGAGATAGGGACTATCTTGGTGCCCCGCGTAACGTGTACGCTCCGTCCGCGCCGCTAGAATCGTCGACAATCGGTTCGGTTTATTTTTAGAAGCTGACATTCTTGGTGCACGCAGGTGAACAAGCTCGTCCAAAGTTTCAGGTTAACCGAAGCTCCGACTGCTTCTTAAGCGTTACCGTGATCGAGGCGAAAAGCTATCCCTTTTCATTAATTCTTTCGAATTATCAGCGATCGCGATTCGGCCGAGGGGATTTCGAATTTCCAAAAAGAGCTGGAGAATTAGGTTGTTCCCGAAGATGGGAACGATCTCGAAGGCGAAGAGAGGACAAAACGCAAGATTCGCTCGATCCCCTCGCGACAATGAGATCGCGTTGGCGCGGGCGGGAGGATTAGGCGACGTAATCCGTCGGTTATTTCCCCATTAAGAGGGCCGATGGGAAGATCGGCGCGGGAGATTCTGCCGGTGGAAAGGGCGAACAGGCGTGAACACAGGTAGCCGGTGGTCGGGACCTTTCTAATGCTCCAAAATATGCTCTTTATGTGTCACTGGCCACTTTCTGCCACGGTTCCGTGTCAGCGGTCCTGCGTGCACACCCAAAGACACGATCTCACGATCATCTTGGATTAGCTGCAGCGAGTTCGCGTAAAATCTTTGTCCATCCGAGCGTTGCTCCCTTTGAAGGAACCGCGATTTAACTTTCGTTAATTATTATCGTCTCTCTGACGCAATAGACCAAGCTGCCTCACGACTGTACTTTACCGGGGGAAAGTGTAGCGTGTAGGATGTCGTAATAGGTCGGAATCGTCGATTACACGGTTAGTTAGACGCGCTCGGTGATTTGAGGGTAGTTGAAACGGTGGACTGTCATCATCCCCGTTGCGACGCGCATCCGCTAAACATGTCGCAGAGTGGCGGGAACCGCGTCTAACAATAACCATTCACAGCAGGTCCATTAAACGGGGGCCCGAGGATGCACCACCCAAGGATCTTGATCAACAATTACGAGGATTTTACATTCGATAGGCTTTCCAGTAGGTACTATGTATACCTACCTTAGGTACGTTGACGGGCTAATAAGTAGGGTCGATGTACCGTTTGTGGCCATTACACTGTTTTTAGCCATGTGCATAATTATCTTATTTTTAAATTGCTTGCAGATCATTATTATGTGGAAAATTTCACATCATAAATATTTTCTTTGGTATACATTTATTGCTTACACGGAAAAATATTATATTTTTTAATAAGTGGCCAAAACTGGTACAATACCTTAAAGTGGCTACAAACGGTGCATCTACCCTAACGTCGGTTTTTAGCTTCCCGCGAAGAGGGAATGGCTACGGCTAATTAATAATTATTAGCGGCTCGACTCGGCCACGCCGGCATTGCCGGCAACCCTTAACGACTCCTAAGAGGGCTGGTGGAGATCGCGGTAATGGGAATGCGTGGCCAATTACGTCGATGCAACCAACACGCTGAGCTGTTGACACTCAGCGCGCTTATTAGGGTGAGAATTTGTGGTTTTTAATGATGCAACATGCGCTGCGTATTGATGGCCCGATTGTCGCGAGGGAGACGATAACGATCCACCAGCTCTTCGTTAGTTCTCCGATCGATCATAATTCATAGCATCCCAATGACACGGTTGTCGCGGCAAGACCGAGCAATCTGGCAAACAGGTTGTGTTGAATTTTCCTCAGCTTATTTGGTATTTTGATTTTACGGCAGCACGTGTCGCTTCCGCCGAGAGACCGCTTCTAATAATATATGCCACCTCGCACATTCGCCGTTCTCTTATCTGGAAGGTCTGTGTCAGGTGAGTTTTGTGGGAAAAAGGTGGACGCAGGTCTCTCTCTAGAATCGTCTTACGCTGACTCGCAGTATTTATCTGCAGGTAAAGTACGAGTGTTGCATAGTGGCAGAAATGTGCCAGGCCCTACGGACTCGTTCTCACACTCGTTCCGCGCCTTCCGAAGGTATGTAGCTTAGAAAAATTCCCAACTCTTAAAGCCAAAGTCGCTCGAAATCGGAGCGAAGTGCAGATCTTTGTTGGCTGGAATGATAATCGCGCGATAGAATTATCCGGCTTCCGTAGCTTTTTCAAGAGCTTCCACGCGTTGCTGATTCAGAAGACCCGGAAAATGTTTTCCCTATTTTTTAAATTCACGGTCTCGTTCCGTTTCCTGTGGCCGACCAGGCCGACAAGGCGCACGCACGAGAATCAACAATAAAGGCTTGACGCCATAGAGGTATTGCCACTGTTATACCGACAATATGTTCCGGATCCTTAATAACGACGACAGCGAGCGGTATTAAGAGGTATTACAAAGCGGCGACACTTGAATGCGTGTCGAGGAGGGTTCTCACTCTTGAAAAGAGCATCTGAACACAGAGAACCCTGTTGCCCCCTCGATGTTATTATGAACTCCCTCCCATTCACGCCACGTTCCTGTCTCTCCCCGTCTCTCCCTCTCACTCTCTCTCTTGGTCCTTTTCCCGACTCGATACGCTTCCTCCGTTGCACCCTCGTCGGCGCTCGCGCTCGCACCGACAGCCACATGGTGCGCGTACACAACTCCCTGCATATTTCCGATTCGATCCGCTGCTAAGCCGGTAACATGCGAATTCTAGGGGGCCATTTCCCCCGATTACCATTCATCTACCTTCGCGAAATCACCTGATTCCATTCGCGTTCTCGACGAAAAAATCCAAGAGGAGCCATCTCCGGCAGTTTCGCAGAATACTTAGAACTCTACCCATTTAGCTCGTTGCCAGCTGCTTCTCGTAATTCGCCAGTCGTTACAGCTAAGTAACGCACCTCGGCGACACGAGTAAAAAATGCGAAACGAGGGGAAAGTTTGGAAGGTGTCGCGTTACATCATTGTGTCCGTGAGGCCGGAGCAGTGGAGTACCCCAATAGGGGGCAGATAGGCGCGGCTATTACCTACTACGTAGGCGATGCTAGAGTCTAGCGCGTCCCGAGCCCTCGAACATGTTTCCTGCCTGCACGAGTGTACGTGCGCGTATCATCGTTCCCCTCTTCGATCGAGGGTGGCTTTCAAACGATGAAATTGTTCACACCGCAACCAAGATTTATTTAATTAGAGGCTGCGCCCTCGCTTCGCGATCTTGATTTATTCCCATCGCGTATGAGTCTGAGGTTCCTCCAGTTCTCTAGGGTAACTCCGGGAGGCGCGGTCGACCTAATATAAAATGGCTATTAAAACTAATATAGAAATTACTTATTTTATCAGAACAAACCTATATGTTCAGAATTTTATGCTGATTCAGAAAAACTGGTCGATATTTGCTTTAAGACGATATTTACTGTAAATCGGGTTGAAAACTGAAGTCATGACATCTGACCACCTCTCCCGAGGTGCCGGGAAAAATGGTCTTCGTCGTTGACAGAGGCCACACACATAATATATTCGTGGAAAAGTAACAAAGGATAAAGAAAAATTATTTATGAGTGAATACAACTACAGATTCATTGATATTTAATTTGTTTACGCTAAACAAGTAAAGAACACATAAAAAAAGTGAACTACCTACTGGCGACTAGCAAGGCAAATGAATACAAAAGTGAATAAATAAACTAAAAAAACAAAAATAATAATAAAATAAATAAAAAAAATAAACAAAAATAATAAAAAAAAGTCATAACACGACCATCTCACCTTTCTGCAGCGAGAGATGGTCTTCTCGTCTTAGCTTCCCGTTAGCTTTGAGAGGAAGAGTTAATATAGTCAAATTCTTTCGCCGCATATCTCAATACCACAATATCTCTACTATCTTATTATCCCTAACATTAAACGGAAATAATCTGTACCCCGTTGTTTGGCAAAAGAGGTTAAATGTAACCTCAATTTATCTTTTACAGCCAATAAATCCAAAAAAAACACAGATGGAAGCGAAATGACGCTATTTATTCAACTGTTTGGCTTCTAGAGAAGTAATTGGTCGGCACTTTAACGCATTTTTACGTATAGAGTCTGAAATATAGCGACTCGACCAAGTCTGTAGCCCGACCGCGTCACCCGGATTTACACTATGGTTCGTCGCGTGTTTTCACGCCATTTTTCTTCCAGCGCGGCGTGTCTGTAACAGGAGATGGCGAGGAATAAATTCGATCTGTTTGTACGAAATCGCTGGAAGCTCTTGATAGGCGGTATGCAGATACTCGCGCGACATTCGGCCAGCAAATACATGCATACTCGACTCGCTCGTTGGCCGCCTACAAGTAAGAGGATGACGTATTCGGACGAAAGCTAAACGCTGTTACGACGATTCTTCGAGCTGACCGTGCAGACGCCTCAAGGCCGCGCCGCTTCTTTATCGGCTTATCGCGACCAACTTGGCCAGACTACCTTCTGCGCTGTGGGAATTGAGTAATTATCGCGTCACACCTCCTAGAATTGTATTTATAGCGGCTCCATGAAGCGCCTCCCCAGCGGATCCACGTGTACCGTTCATTAGAAACCGAGATGCGCTCGGGGATCCAGTCAACGATCTCTGCTGCTCGAATATCCTGCAGGAAATGCGGCTCTTTCTAAACATTCGCACACTTCCTCGTTGCTTGCACCGCGGATTACGCGTCGAGTCGAAAAGGGATTGATTTAGAGAAATGGCTTGAAATTTATACGTTTACGGAAGCCCGACCACCCTGCCGCGCCACCCGCTCGGTCGCAAACACTCGAAAACCACTGGCTTGTCAAAATATAGCTGCAATTCATTACCCTCCGAATCCACGAAGGTATAGGATCCAGGTAGGCAGTCGACGCGCCCGCCTTTTGTCCGAACTAAATGGATTCCCGGCGAGCGTTGCCAACCAATGCTTTTTCTCCCTCAACAAGCTGTGAAGCACGATTTAAAGAGGAGAAGGCACATTACAAGCCCCGCGGCTACTACATACAGTACATACACCGCGGCTTTTTCACGGACAGCTTCGATTAATTGAACGCGTCCATTTGTAATTATCAGGAATCTATTATCGGCTGCGCGCAGTGAAAGCAAAGTGGTAGGTAGTATGCCGAAGAGCGAGACTAGATTCCGCGATTTATTAACGCGGACCCTTACAGCCACAGCGCCGTCACGCATCGCATAACTTATGGTTGAACAGCGATGCAAGCGATACAGAGAATAGCCGTATATAACGAAGGTTATGGTGTTACCGGTGGATGGTGGAGTGGCACGGTGTCCAGTGACTCCCATGTCGGCTTGTTATCCGGACCGCCCCATCGTTATCTGCAATTACCCGAAAACAGCCCCTAGTTTATAAATTATAGACCATCCCCAATCCCTATCCTCGCCACCCCTTCCCACCCCTTCCCCTCCCTCCTTCACCCGCCCAACCCTGCGTTCTGCCTTCAGCCTCCGTCAGGATTACATCTGTCATCAAACGCACCCAATTACGTTCAATTATCTTACCAACGACCCCGTCCACCCTGATCACTCGTACCTACCTCGCCACGTCGTCGTCGTCGTCGTCCTCGTCGTCCTCGTCGTCCTCGTCGTCCTCGTCGTCCTCGTCGTCCTCGTCGTCCTCGTCGTCCTCGTCATCGGGTTGCGTCATTCACGGGAGAAAATTCATTTGCTTTCGATACCAGCGACGCGCGGTCTTCGAAATTTCTCCTCAGGAGCAATTGCCGCGTTTACCGGCAAATAAGAAAGCGGGCCACGTAAGATCCGAGATTAAGAGATGTAATCCTTGGCTAGCGACGATCCTGACGACTGCTAGTACTACCCGCAGCCAGAGGGTAGAGATGCACGCCGACGACAATGCGATCGGCCTGCCCCGAACTATTGTCGCTGAGATTTCAATGGGCATTGCGACAATGAACTATTGACAACTGTGCGTCGAGTTACGTAAAGGGCGGAGGGTTCCCTTCGACGGGCATAAGCCTGCTTGACTGTACTTTTCACGCCCTTTTCCACGGGCCTCGAGCAAATTATTATGTCGCATCAGCCTTCATCGCGATCGCAAATAGACATCTGTGCTATTAGAGATAGGTGCCAGCTATCCGTCGAAATTTCACGCGATCGCACAGTGTTACGCGTAATGGACAAAAGTCAAGAATCCGAAGTGTTTGATCCCCAAATTCTTGTATCTTAAAATGTTAATAAAGGAACGTAGGTTTCAATGTTACCTATAACTTCTGCTGAATTTACTAATTTCATGTCAAAAGTGATACTAGAAATTCATTACAAATTTCTGTGCATTTTTTCAAACACGTGCCATTGGCAGAATATTTATGCTTTTCATTTGGTTTTTATAAGTTGTGTTTAATACTGTCATACCTTCAAAACTGCCGAGTCAGTTTTTTACAATACTAACAATTTGTACTAATTCTTTATGTTAAATGTTTATCAATTTCGAAGGGACTTTTAAAAAAAATACCAAAAAATACCTCCGTGATTTTTTGTATATTAATTTAGGGATCATTAAACTTTATATTGACGTCAATTTCAACTGCTCGAATTTGCACGAAACAGAAAAAATAGCCAAAATCATTATTAACACGTTCACCGCTCCGGCCCATAGCGTAGTCTCTAGTTCTCCTCGTGCATAAGACACTTATGTTAATCTACACATCCGATATGCTTTTTCCAATTGTTTATAATATATCTACCATGACTTTTCCATCCTGGATGCTGTCTTCTGTTTTAAAATAGCAGTCAAACGCGATACACGTGATAAAAATAATTTGATAAAAAAATGTTTCGAACAAAAGTTAGTCAGTATTTTGTTGACAACAAATTGCAAAAGTAAATATTAATAAAAAACTTTTTATTCACTGAAAAATCAAGATCGCCCTAATTTTTTTAATGGAACTGTATATTTTTTTAAACACCAATCGATCCATATTGATATTCTCTTTAAACAAGTATTAGGATACTTAGGACGAAAACTGATTAGTTCAGAAGTTATGAGTTTTGTCCCGAACGCCCATATACGCGTAACACTGTGGATCGCTGCCAATGGCGCCGATAATCATAACCACCTCCAGCCCCCTCTGGAACTCGGTCAACGGGGAATCATTTTGCCAAACGACACAACTTGTATAACAGCTCTTTATTTTATCGATATGATACAATTTTAATGGGTGCGTGTCATGCCGCTGCATCGCACAGTACCTACATAGGTATGTAAGTATGTATCGCGATCCACCCTTCCGCGCTGTTATTCCCGTGACGCGTTACAGTAGTTATTACGAGACTTTACGTTGCAGAAATAGGTCAAGCGATGCGGTTGATAATTCCACTCCCTTTCAACTTCCAACAGAATTCCCGCGACTTGGCGGTTTTTTTTTCTTCCTTACCAACGGGCCCGTTTCCCTTCCTTGGCGTGGTAGCGCATTGAAAATTCAATCCCCCGTTGACATTGCTTTCTGTTCACGCTAATGATCGGACGTGTCTGCGGGAAAGCTGCGATCTTACCGACGCGACGCGATCCCTTAGATTACCTAACTGCTAGCCGTTACGGTACTGTCTATAGGAAGATTGGCTTCAGCACAAAAATACATCTTCGTAGTTACATCTATAGACCATGTTGGTGGCAATGCCGGCGTGTCGTAAATTAACATTTCCGTAGCTTAAAAAATTGAAACGTTAAGAGATTCCGCGGCCGGGCCGTGCTGCGCTGGCAAGGGTGAAGGGACTCGATCAGTGGGCGCTCACCACTCGGGGGTCATCCTTAAATTACGTAAGGCCTTTTAGGGGGGTCGCGAATTTCTTATGTTGTCTTACAAGGGGGGTGGGGGGTCAGGTAGCGTCTTACTTAATTTTTTTTAACCTAATTTTCAATAAACACAAATTCTATCATTAATGTTCCAGAAAAGTAGTTTTAGTTTTTATTTCCCGAAATCGAGTTAAATGAATTATATAAACCTTTAAAAGAATTTAAATAACTGAAAAAATTAAATGTAAAATATATTACGTAAGGAGGGGGTTGGAATATAAAATCTTACGAATTCCTATACTGGGGGAGGGAGGGGGTAAGAATTCGCCAAAATTACCCTTACGTAATTTCAGGACGGCCCCTCGCCACTGGGATTGCTGGAAAGCCGCGAGAATCAGGGGCGCATTCCTCGGTTCTGCCAGCACGGGCTCGCGGTTCGACCACGGCTAATCACGTTCACTTGTTCACAGAAATACGATACACGATATTCATAATACGTATATATTTATATATTTACACACGAAGTTTCAACTTTAATATGCACTTGGAAGACAGAGGTTCATACGTTACGTACATATCGATAATTGTAAACTTGCACGCCCCGTGCGTGCCTTATATATATATATGTATGTGTTACACGTGCGCGTAAACGCGATATGGTTCGTAAGTGTAAATTAGGTACGCCATGTTACTCCATTTTACTTATTCTCGGTGTTCCCCTCCTTCCCCCGAGACGCTCGTCTTCTCCCCTTCGTTCCATCAAATCTCCCTATACGTATCATCTATCTATGCCGATCGCGGCTTGGAGAAAACACGAGTTTCTAATTGGACTCGATCATCCCAAGACACAGCTTAGTTCGCTAATATATCGTCGAAATGGACTATCCATGGACTAATAATGAGTACACGCTCGTGTGATATGTTAAAGAATGTTCAAAAATGCCGCGTGATCGTCGAAGCCCGCCGCCCACGTCGATTTTGCGCTCGAGACGTGTAGAGAAGCTGGACACACATTGCACAGACCGAAAAGAGAAAAGAACCAAGGTAATCCTTTCGAACGGGCTACAGGCATGTACACTCCAGTTCCCTTGCGCGCCGGAGAGTGCCATCTCGTTGTGGAAAATCGAATGACCCATGAATAGCAGGCGTCGCCGATCTTCATCGCACTAACATATTTACATGATATGTTACATCGAGAGTTATAAGAAAAAAATGAAAGGTTCTATTCTACCGATCGTTACACACGTAGGAATTAGATAGAAGATCGCAGACCGCGATCTAAAAATGATATGCTCGTCGTTTCCAGTGCCGCAGTTCCTTAAAACAGTATAATTAACAGTTTACGATAAAGTGAATCGCGAGCGTGCGTTCACTATCGAAGTTTAAAGCGAATTTAGACTTTACACTGTGGGCGTGCCTGGCGGATGATTCGCCCACAATAAAAGGTGTAAATATTCGTTTCATCTGTATTTCATCGAATCTCAGACCCGTGAACAAAGTAGAGCCAGTCTCTATTTTTTATCAATTCACATTCACTCTGGATGAATCATCCGCGATGCACGTCCAAAGTTTAAAGTCTAAATTCGCCATTTACATAGGATGGCGAATGGTGAAACACTGGAAATCAATGACATAGCGGCAAACATTGTTACAGCTCGGCTGTCTGATATGAAAACGGTATCTGCGATTAACGTGAAATTGGAAATGCTCGGCGATGTGTCGCCGATCACTATTCACGCGGTAAAACCCAAGAAACTATTCAGGCATGGATTAAAACCGCCACCGACACGAACGTGTCTACTCTGTCGCGAGAATATTACTTACTTAAGGTCGACCTTAGGTACCTATAGCTTGAGAATTCATAGCTGCCTGACAGGGCTCTGCCTCCTGCGCGAGGACACCGTTGCTTCCAACGTATATTTCAACTCTTAAAGTAGAGGAAACTGGTAAACGAAAATGCCACCGTCGGCGTCCATATCGTGAAACACAATAGACAATGCTCGTCTCGATAATGATGTCTTACATATTAAAAAGTTTGAAGAAACTCCGTTGACCTGCAATCGATGAAATTAATATACGTAGGTACTTAGGTATCGTCGATGGATCATTCTACATTCTACAAGTGTGATCCGCGGAGACGACAATCGAATTTTCCGCGAGTATTTGCTCTTCGTGTTATCTTCCTAGACGGCCCTATAACATTCCTCCCTTCGGCAGGGATAAGTGGATCAGCGCCCATCTCGCGAGTCGAAAACCTATCGATACAACCATCAGAGTTTGCGACAACAGATGTATCCTTTGCGCGATAGTGGATTTCTCCTCGGTGAACGATCTACACTCTACAGGAATAGGTATACGAGTATTACGAATCCGTGGAGCAGCTTCCACGCATCGAGCCCATTCATCGTTGCGCTATGATATACGCGTAGATATGTATTTGAAGAGTAAGATAACCGCGAGTACGACTGATCCGCGCCCCCCTCTAGGTAGTCGATGAAAAATAAGCGCGATTCTACTACCTACCGGTTTGTAAACTCCGACGAATATTCGTACACGGTGACGGACCTCGCGTGAAACGTTTACGTGGCGTGGTGGTGATTCTGTGATATGTCCGCGAGCTGATCGCGATCTCTCCACCAACTTGGAAACGATTTACTGGTTGCTGCGTAGGAAAGGTCGCTAGCGTTCGTTTTGGCGTGGCGCGGTCCAAAGTCCAAAGTCCAAAGTCCAAAGCCCAAGGTCGAAATTGCGTGCAGGGTTGAAGCTCCTACTCCATGGTGTCGTACTTGACTTTCTTTACCTTGAAATGGCGATAGGCTGCGTAGCCCGTGATGGTGAGCAGGACTGCTGCGGCTAATGTCGAGCCGACCGCCACCGGCGCGGTCTCGTCCCGGAAGCCGCGCGCGCTCAGCGACGTGCACGAGAATTCCGCTGCGAACTCGTTGTTCTTGAACTTGAACGGCTGTAGCTTCATGTCCCTGTAATTCCCAGCGGCGCGGCGCACAGGCAAGCACACGGCATATTTCAGAACTAACAATAAGTACCTCGAAAGAAATAGACGGGAAATTTCGTGGCTACGGTGGCCTAGTTAAGGAGGTAGTGGACTATTTCAGCTTCAGAAAATCGATTACTTTTTTTTACTGATTTTCAAATTCTTAATCTTTATGAAAATTTTAAACAAAATTTCATGAAGAAATTCAAATAATTGTCCAAGTTATAGCAGCGAATGTAATTGAGTGCACCGTCGAGTAACGGCCTCGCATAGCGGTATTGGCATAGGGGACTTAACTTTGAAGCCGGTTTTCTCGAAACACCATTTTCAGAAACGGTGTACATCATAACTTTTCAACCAATGAATATTTTCACTTAAAATTTTAACTGGAGCTGTAGAATTCCATTCTCTATCGTGTAGAAATTCCGCATCAACATTGGATGTTTGTGAAACATTTTATAACTGATTAAAGACGATTTATTCCCGTACAAATGTGGAAAAAAATTTATTCGTGTGTTACTTCCTCAATTTTTGTTCAAATTCATCGGCAAGTTTCTACACTGTAAATATTTGTGTATAGAATAATCACCTCAAAGCATTTTGCTTTTAGATGATTGGTTCACCTGTATCGATGTGCACCCCCTGCAGCGCCGCGCCGTACAGGACTGTTTTCAACGATTAATAACTTTTTTTTTTTGTAAATACTCGCAAACGTGCCCACAATAGATTATTAAAAGCACGACTATAACAATTGTTTGGTATCAAAGTAATTTAGCGTCAAAGAAACTAACGATTTTACGTATCCAATAGTCCACTACCCCCTTAAGTACTTCGGTATACCTGAGTAGCACGCTGGCGTGGTTCTTGCCATCGGTCAGGGGAATTTCCGTCTCTTCGCTGCAGGCGTACGACTTTCCAACCGGCGTTGGGAACAACGTGGCGCTGTGTTTCTGGCCGGTACTGCTCAGCCTGATTGTCTTGCCTTGAACGGAAAAGAAATTGGAGCGAGGATGAGATTATCGGACGAAGGAAATCTCGACTTACCTGGCTGGTCGTTGTGCTCGAAGTGTTCATCGCTGGAGTTATAAGTGAGCTCGATTTTCTCCACGTACCAGCGTTCGCCACCCGGGGTCTGGAATACGTAGATATTCATTTGTTCGCCTTGTTGATTTGTTACGCCTATACCGGTTGACAACGCCGCGCCGCCGCCACGAGATTTTCATTGTGTTGGCGATAAAGTGGCCAGCAACCGTACAGCAATTTTCGCTTCATACTTTATGATCGCGAGTAAAAGTTTCCGCGCAGCGTGTAAACGAGCGAGTTATCGCGAGAACGTTCGTCACGCGATCTACGGAATGGTAGGAGGAATTAGAATCGGGGGAAAAGGGCTGGGTATCGATCTCCGTTTCAAGAAACGACCGTCTCGTGTGCACGCCGAACGCAGTAACGCAGCATTCGTGACCTCGATCGCGATTGAAGAAACCTCCCGTGTCATTGGCCAGTCGCACGCGAGCGAGACGCGTCCAGAGGGGTCGGCGTTGAATTATTACCTTAGCAAAGCTCCACAAAAGTACGAACGCTTTCCATTTCAGGGACATCGTAACCGTGTTCTCGTTGTCGCAATTTCCAGTCACCGTAGCGTCGATTGGCACGTAAATGTTCGCTTCCTAAACAAAATTATGGGTAACTACGTATTTCACCATCCTCTCGTTTACTTTCCATAAGTGTCATCGACTCTTACTTGATCCTCCCCAAGCTTCGTGCGATATTTCACGGTGATCAGGGCGTCCACTTGCAGAAGGATGCAAGCTTGTCCGTTGCTACGGTCCAAACGGTACAAAGGTGGCTCCGTGGAAAGCGATCTGTGCGTTGTCGTTGACTCCGAAGGCATCGCCATGGTACTCCTCAGCTCAAAATTCACCACCGGCTTCAAAGTGATCATTAGATATTGACATTAGAAATTGATTTAAAGAAGACGAGTCAGTGGACTATATCTAAAAGCGCGAGACAGGGCGCGGAAACCTTACGAGCTTTCCTCGGAACATCGAAGAACTTGTTACCTACGTTTCTGAAAACGGTATCGACCGCGATAACAACTCGCACGTGATTTGATGGGCGAGGCGGTACGACCGCCCTGTACCTATGTATCTTGGCAACTGTAAAATCTTCTTAAGGGGATATACCCGTTGGAACCTTCGGAAAATGTGTACATTTTGTGGATTTTTTACAAGTCAACGGCTTCATGAAGATTTCCCGTTTTTTACTATCTTTACATAGTATTATGAACTACTTATAAAAAAGTTTCAGTTAAAAAACTGTTGTTTTTCGGAAGTTATGCATACATATCCGAAAGTCTCTCGATTTTAGACGGCTAAACGGTGGGCGTAAAAACAGCTGTATGTCGTGTCTGAATTAAAAAACGATAAAATCTTCTTATAAAGTATGTCAATAGCTATTTTTCATCGGGGCCGATTTTGAAAATTTTGAAAAATAAAGAAATGGTGAGAGATCAAAGATAAAGTTACATTTTTCTATGAGAAAATGCCACCTTTTTTCTTTATAAATAATAAACGGGGAATCGGAGTAAGTAAAGTAAGTAAAATCTTATTACGATCCTGCATGCAAAATTGGAAGTGAATTGGTTGAACGTAGCGCGAGTTTTTAGGCCCACCATTGAGCTGTCTAAAATCGAGAGACTTTCGGATATGTATGCATAACTTCCGAAAAACAATAGTTTTTTAACTGAAACTGTTTTTTTTAAGTAGTTCATAATACTATGTAAAGATAGTAAAAAAAACGGGAAATCTTGACTTGTAAAAAAGAATTTACTTCAAAATCCACATTTTCCGAGGGTTCAAACGCGTATACACCCTTAAGTTCGATACCTATTCTAATCTTTAGTTATTCCAGTATAATCCAACCGAATCCAGATACAGTATAGTTTGGAATTTTCGATTCCGTGGGGCATCAATTAAGGGGTCATGCCTAAGTAGTTGGTAAACGAAAAAGAACGTAATTTTCGGGAATTTTTTGTGAAAAATGTGATGTATGTTTCTTACAACTATTTCCATTTTTTAGAAGTACATATATTCAGCAACCCTCAGGAATTTTGTTATAGGAAAATATTAAATAATGAAGAAATGACAGCCACTTTCGCGGAAGCTCTTTTTATAATGGCGCTGCGCGGTGAGGACAATTTCTCCGAGCCGGATCATTTGAAATCAGAAAGTGAAGAAGAGTCTGTTAACATATGAGTTTATCTGGTTCGTGACCGAAGGATTTTTCAAAAAAATGATTTCAGTCAAAATGGCGGCCGTTTAACGCAAAATCATGATTTTTCGATGTCTGAATTGTTCGTTTTTCGTAAATTAAAAATGAGAGTTTGCAGCAGAAACAAAAATCCTTCGTTCACGAACTAGATAAACTCATATACTAACAGAATCTTCTTCACTTTTCGGTTTCAGATGATCTGGCTTGGAGAAATCGTTATTCGTTCACTTTTTAATATTTTCCTATAACAAAATTACTGAGACTTGCTGAATATATGTACTTTTAAAATAAGCAAATAAATCCAAATGAATCCCGAATATCACGTTTCATTTTCGTCTGCCAACTAGGCACGACCCCTTAACCAGGAAAGTGCAATTGTTATTGGAAGGACCTTGATGCGACGCGATGAGTGCGGAAAATGGTCTGACGCGTTTACCTTGCGAAAATAGGTACAATTAAATAGTACTCGAGCAGCAACAGGCACGGTTTATCGGTAGTTCTCCCCGGAGCAATTATCGCTGGTGATCGCGTTCCTATTCGACTAAATATCACTTGCATCGGCTCGATCTATATTTAACGGACAATCTCGATTGCGGATCGTAGGGCCGAGTTTGAATGCGAGGGAAAGGCCGCGTTATCGGAAACAAAAGTTGACTCCTTCGAAATTAACACGGTACCACCCAATCTCACCCCCTATCACGGTGTCTCCTCCCTACCCTTCTTTCCACAACTATAAAGCTCACGTATCACGAGTCACTTAAATGATTATTGTTCACGCACACGTTACAAGTTACAACACGGTTACTATATACTTTCTACGCATGTATCGATCGCGGCACAAGTGCCTAACGTGGTCAGCGTGGGCTTCCGCGACGATGAAATATTCACCTATGTCGCGAGGACCGACTCCTTTCATCCTTCCTCTGGTTTTCGCGCGACTCGGAAAATTCTGTCCACTTGTGTTTCAGATTAATTCAGACGAATCAACTTACCAACGATTGCTTGGGCTTCGGACCAGACATGTTGACGTGGACTTTCGACAATCTACGAGTCGTGTACTGTTGCTCGTCCAGCCTCTCTGTCGTCGACGTAGGGCTGGGGACGCTGAACGCCGTACTAAAGACACACCCTGCGGAAATGTCATTCGTTAGACGTGCAGCTGCGTACGGATTTGTGACGGAGAAACTTGAGTTCCCGAACTTCATAGCTTTCCAGTTTGTTACGGACATTCAACCGAGGACGATATCCTTACGATTAGCAGCAGCAGCATACATTTATATCCATTACTCTTTAAAAAAAGGCATCCTGTTCTTTGCATTTATGGAAAGGAAATGGATGCTTTGAATCCCGTACAAGTTCCTTTCTCTTATACGCTTCGATAAGTTGAATTGTTGCTTCTTTACGCCACTCCATGTCTCGGGCAGTCGAAAGGCAACGGTCGGTCTTGATACAACTGCCTGTCCAGACTTTCTCGCGCCCTAACCGTAACACCCCTTTGACGTGACAACGTATCGAAATTTTTGTTACGCCACGTCAGAGGTGCACGAAGAGCCCCTCCGAGCCGAAAACCTCTATGCGATTCTGGGCGCAGAGATCTCAGGATCTGAGCGGCTCCCTTTGTGCACCTATGCGCTACGCAGGTACGAATTCCGTTCACACTGTTCTCGTTATGGTGTTACGTAACGTAACGTTGGGTTACAAATCTGTACGTGGATTTAGAGTTAGAGGATGAGGTACCTAAGTATTTTCGAATCGCAAGGAAATATTACACGAGCTCCGTCGCGAGATCTCTTGCAGGTACCCTGAACCGAATGCATTTTCAAGGTGGTTGACTCCTCGAGAAACGCTACGAAGCGATTGCACGGCACGTTCTGACAGCTTTCCTTATCTCTCCCTAAAACCGAGAATACCTACCTCACGCGACTACCCTTTCCCGTGGTCACGGCAATAGAATATTTTCGCTGAACGCGCGCGCATTACCGATCTAAATGTAGACCCGACACGCTCCCCGTCAGATTAATAACAAAAGTGCCTAACACGATCCCTTAGAATTGCCGATTGCGCGGAAATTTCAGGCGTAAGTTGGGCTCTACGGATATCGTGACACGTTCCTGTTGGGTTCGAATGCCGTGCCCGATAAATCGGGCCTATTTAAGTATCTAGTATCTAGTATCTCGTATTTCGTTGTTAAGCACTTTGCGTTTATCTCGGGGCAATAAGTTGTCACTAAGGTGTGAAACACGATGCCGTTGATTCGCGGAGAGATTGAGGCGAGGCTTCTGTTACTTTCGGCTCTGGTCACGGCCTAATCAAACTGTCGTCTCGCACGATTTCACGCGGACTCGTCGAAAATCGTGGAAACGTGTCAAAGGGGAAACTCACAGAACACGAAGATCGTCTTGGTGTGATCCACGCGGCGCGACATCTTCTCTGGCTGCCTGCTCGTACCGATATGCGATATGCCCCAGTAGAAACAACGAAAGGATAAAGAGAATGAAAAAAATATGTCTCGTCGTGCCAATTGCACGCAAGACGCTTCTACCTAGGCGACGTTCACGAAGCTTGTGAGGCGAGCGAGAAAGCTCGGGCGCAGGTGGATCGATAGTAGAAGCTTTCAGCATGCGCTGCGATGTCTTCCTATATGTATGCGCGTGTACATGCGAATGTGCGTGTACGTGTGCATCGAAGAGCGCAGGATGGTCGTTCGCTCGTTCGCTCGTTCGCCCGTTCGCCCGTTCATTCGGTTCCCTTCGGGGTGGCGTTGTCGGTCATGTCGAGCGTCGGGCGTTACTTTTCAATTTTCATTCACTTTCTGCGCTTCAGGCTCCACTGTCAGTTGCGCGGTCACTAAATATCCATAGAATCGATCAACCCATTCGATTGAAAATTCTTGTCGCGGTTCACTGAACGGATTTCGTGCGGAAATCCACCACTCGATCATATTAAACCAAAGAAACTGCTAAACCCTGAGTTTTATTTTCGGAAAGGGATAAATAAGAGAAATTTTACAATCAAACGAGTATCGTTACTGGAAACAATAACTTGTATTCGAACTTTCGCACTATAAGTAGGTATCGCCTTATATGAGACGTCGCGTGACATGATTCCACCCCCGCACGGGATAAAGGGCACGAGGGCTGAATGATGTGGCAAGAACAGTTTTGGTTGCATCGAATCGTGTGTCGCGTGGGCGTGGGCGGCTCGTTACGTAGATAGTTCAGCGTATTGCCAGTACGTGGAACGTTCCGATAAACTTTAGAAGTACATATTTTTTTAGAGAACATACGAGAGTTTCGATCCTTGTTTCCCGTCGATTAGCATCACGCTGAACAGCAGTAGCATTTAGGGGAAGGGGGACATGATGGGGAAGCTAAGCAAACATGCAAAAAAATTGATAATTATAACTTTTATCTTAGTTTTTATGAATCAATATATAATTATAAGTTAATACTTTAACCTTTGGTTCATAGTTTGAGTAATATTTAAATAAAAATTTGAAGTTATTAAACTTTTAAAAACAGTAATGAAAAACAATCTTGCCTCTGCCACGCGGTATGACGGGGTACTGAAAATGGGGCAACACGGTTCCTCTAAATATTTTCACAATTGATGTAGGGGATAGTGATGGGACTGATACCGTATCGATACATATCGATACTCTTCTACAAATTTCAATCTGGTATTGATACATATCAAAGTCAAAGGCATCAAAAGGAATCGATGCTTCTTTGATACCTGTTTGATACCTACACAAAAATATCGATACCTACTTGAAAAATTAAAAATAAAGTTTTAGAGACTTCCAATTGGATTTCGTTTCAATTTAGCTCTTTGGATAAATGAGTCTTAAATGTGTTGTTTTAACTCCAAATTTTTTCTGCGTGTCTATAACATACTTATAAACATACATGTACACGCGTTTGAGAAGACATTAATCCTAACATTATTAAATAATTCATTTTCCACTGAGTACATATTCGGGGCAAAGTGACCGGGGTAAACTGTGCTGTAAAGAAAATATGCACGACTGATATGCGCATTATTAACCTGTCTACCAAAAATTATTGAAGCCCATTTGAAAAAAAGTTGTGATAAAAATATGTAATGTTTTTGTTAAAAAATTTATTTAGATAGTATAAGTACGTATTTTATTAATAATTATTTATGTATTTGTTTTAGTAATAATATGTCAGACTGTTCATGTCAACAAAGTTCATTTAAAAACTCATTTTCAGAAGAAAATGTGTTTAGACAAAGTACAATGTACAAATTATTAACGTAAACTTGTATTAATGAAATATTTATTTTAAAAATTAGTTTAAATAGTTTACAAGTTCTAATAAAGTTAATTTTATAATTATGCCCTTATATCATTAAAACTCGTATTTTATTTCAGCTCACTTTCCCCCAGATAGTAGCTCACTTTACCCCATGTATGGGGTAAAGTGGTCGTTTTGGCATTTTCTTTTCAAATTGAATTTTAATATACTTTAAGTTTATTTTAAATATTGCTATTCGTCATTTATCAATAGTAATGTTGAGATTATATTATAAATCTATTTCCACACATTTTTATTGAGAGGGAAAAATTTTTTTCGACTTCAAACTTTCTTCGACTCACTTTGCCCCGGTCTCCCCTAAATATGAATTTCTTCTAAATTATTTTCTTTCTATCCTCGTACAGGAGTTGTGGGACCATATCTTTTAAATATTCGGCAAGTTCTTCCTCATCTGTTTGCGAAAATACACTCTTAATTGGAGCTAATGGTAAACCCATGATCACTTCATTTCCAGGTTTCAATTTTTGGACATAACGTTCCAATGTTGTTTGTGGAACTTTGTGGCAATATTTTCGAGCAGCTGTCTTGTACCCCATTTTGTTGCTTAAAACTTCATCTACAGATTTATTCATACCTTCTTTTGACCATTTTCCTCGTCTAGTTTCTTCTTATATGTTCTTACCATTTTCAAATCCGAATTAAAAGTAACGAAAATTCGACTTAAATTATAATAGAGAACGATGGCGTTTTTCCACATCACATGAACAACCATAATCCGGGGTATGATGGGGTACCCCATCATTCCCCGTATCAAGGACCCCATCTTGCCTCAAATCATCGTTTTCCAGAGACTGATGTTATTTGTACAACAAATAAAAAAATATTAATATTTTTAATATTGTACATTAAAGTAAATAGAATGGAGATTATAATGTAACAAAAATAATTTACTTACTGTTTTTAAATATATATTTATTATAAGTCTTTTTAGTACACAAAATAAGATCCACGCAGCATGTGGACGATTTCACAGCTCTAAACCAAAGACGCGTGCTCCCCCACTCATTTTTATCAACGACCTAACTGTTACAATACAATGGCTTCCTTTTGGTACGTTCATCAAATGTCTAGCATTTTTCGATTGTGGTTTTTTACGATACCCCATTTTATCTCGCTACCCCTTCATGCCCCCCTTTCCCCTACTACAACTGAATCAAATTGCTACTCGTGGATTTTACTTTAGTTGGATATTAGCCAAGCTACACGTGTCCTCGTTACGCCCACTCAAACACCATTCCCACGCTAGACAAATCTCATCTACTACTAATCTGACCAATCGTCCCAGATAATATGCCCGTCAACAATCTGATAAATTTCAAAGATTTTGCAGTTTGCCTTGCATATATTTCATCGAAAATTTACATAAATCATCCAACTGTTTGATTGGATAAAAATCTTTTTTATATCCTAAGAGAGAATTATTTAAATTTAAATATAGTACCGTGACGTTCCGAATAGATGGCGTACATGGATTATGAAAGGTCAGAAAAGTTTGGACCATTTTTCCGTCAGATGTCTACACGCGTGTATGATTGCACTGGACTGCAACCTCTTATCAAAGGGACTTTAGGTTGTTTAGGTTTTCGCCGGTCGGAACTGGTCGGAATCGTGGCTGCCGGACGGAAAACAAAACAACGCGATTTTCCCCGAATTTTCGGCGTGCCTAAGCTCGTGCGTGTAAGCTCAAGTTGGCTCGAGTTTGACACCAGGGGGGTGACACTCATAGAGGCTTGGAATGTAATCGCCGTATAGTACTCCTCCACAATGGTAGGCAGCGCTGTATGCAATTTAGTTTCAAGATTATCCACTAGATGGTGCTGACCACAGGCTGCATTTGCCGCAATTTTGTTGAATTCAGTTGAATTTGGCGGTTATTATTGACCGTTACGACTGTTACAGTTCAATCTGGTTCAATCCAAGCGTTGCCAAGTGTGATCAAGCTAAGCAACACTAAGCAAAGCCAAGTCAAGCTCAAGTAGCATTCAGTATCGTGGTTTCGTGTGTGTTTAATTAGTTTTATTGATTAGTTTTGTATATTAAAAACTACAATCAATAGGTATGTATGTTAAGATACTTTAAAGTTAATATTCATTTTCACTATTCACAATCGCATCTGCGATTGTACGACCGTCAATTTCTTGAGTGGAATTATTTTTATTACCATACCAGTCAGCAAACTGTAGGAATATAAGAGATCCTTTATCAAATCTGTAGTCTTTCTGTCGACAAACATTTGTAGCATGTGTTGGGCAAAATCTGCTTGAACAGACTTGGCTGACTGGGACTGAAATTACTGCTTGCACTAACATCCTCATTTTCCATTAAATTTCTTCTAGCGATTTCGTAACTCATTGAAGCCACAACCTGATAGCGACTCGGATAAAGAACATTGCAAGACATCAGGATACAGGTCATAAACATCGAACTGGAACAAAGATAAGTGACATAGCATATTAAGTATCCGCACAGTGGTCCATACACTGCACGGAACAAGAGTCCGTACAGTACACAGGCATATTTTATTTATTTTCTAGAATCATCATGGCCAGCCACATGAAATGTTGTGTGCCCGGGTGTGAAGATCGGACAAGGCATCGATTTCCAAATCCAACTAAAGATGCAGCACGTTTTAACATATGGATCGAAGTAATTGGTAATCCCAAACTAGTGGAGGTAGACCCGATGCGTATCTACAGAAATGTTCGTGTATGCCATCTGCATTTCACGATCAAGGATAAATCTTCAAATATGTACTTGGTCCGTACAGCAATACCTTCTCAAAGGTTACCATCTATACAAGGTACGGAATGTGACTATTATTACTATATGAACAATTATTTTATACAATATAAAAATCATATTGTTTCATTAATGTTTCTCGCGGTGCATTATAAAACTATATAATATTACTAAATATATGTTACATAAATATTATAGTAGGCGTAATCTTAAGTTTTTCATCGCGTATTATGTAAAACATCATGTAAATTTTAGTTTTATATGTAGTCATAAAGACAATATGTCTGATATATTTATTACTAATATTATTAAGTATTGTATTTATAATTTTTGTAAAAATGAAAACAGTAAAGTGTCAAATGAGTAAATATGATAAAATATGTTGTATGTTTACAAAAAGTTTACTCTGTTCAATTTTTCTTTCCTTCAAAATAATTGACTGAGATACAGTTTCTGTATGACAGTGCACACTTTTAAATTGTATACAGAATGCTTACAAGATAATTGTGTGCAGTCATACAGAAATTGTATCTTAGTCATTTCTTCAGTTCAATTAATTTAAGTAAGGAGAACCGAACACAAGTTTTGAATTTGCCGCCCTCAATTAGTGTGGTCAGCACCATCTAGTGGATAATCTTGAAACTAAATTGCATACAGCGCTGCCTACCATTGTGGAGGAGTACTATACGGCGGTTACATTCCAAGCCTCTATGAGTGTCACCCCCCTGTTTGACACGGAGTTCGCGGAAAGTGAGGGAGCGGTGTGATTTCCTGTCTTTCCGTTCAAGGATCAATGAATGGATGACAGCTAAAAGTTGCTGATTTCAGTTTTGACTAGAAGATTATGCTGACTCGGATTGTAAGAGATAAGAGGATATCAGCAAGGGCCGACGAATTGAACTGCGTAGTGAGAGAAGAATTGTTTCTGATTTCCAGGCGACATTCGCCAATCGTTTTCCCGTTACCGCCCTACTCCGACCAACCGTTCAGAATTGCTTGTCTAGAAAGAGCTTTGCCGCATCTGTCAATCCTGAGGCGAAGATGTCGTTCAACGTGGAAAAGCGTAAGGCACACCCCGATATCATTTTGTTTATTGCTGTAGTTACGTAAACCGCGATCAATTCGTGATATTCGAATAATCATCGTTCTGGTGCACCGCGCACCGGGCCCCCGGCCCTGTTAATTTATGCGAGTTTTACGAAGGGACGGGCACCGAACCCGTTCCTTACCACCGTTGTCTCTGTTGAATAGAGAAATTCTTGGCCATGCTTTCGGAAGAGAAAAGAAAATTCTACAAGGGGACAGTAACCACGTTGGGTCAAGTTCCAACGTGGGTAGAGTACCGGAATAAGAATAAAATGAACATCTTACTGACGCTTGACAAACTCGAAAAGGTCGACGAGGATGTAGCTAAGGCAGTGTCTATGTGGCAAGGAGACATTAGGTCCCTCGAGATAGACGCGATCGTCAATGCTGCAAATTCGAGTCTACTCGGCGGTGGCGGAGGTATATAGGAATCTTTCCTAGAAATATACAGAGGAACTTAAAACTCACTAAAGGGTATAAAATATTCTCTAGTTGACGGAGCTATTCACAGAGCGGCCGGAGCAAATTTAAAGAAAGAGTGCGCTACTTTGGGAGGATGTCGCGTCGGAGAGGCTAAAATAACAGGGGGCTATATGTTACCTGCAAAACGTTAGTACACGGAGGAAGGCGTAAGAGGTAGTTGTTTCATGGATGTAATGTTTTAGATGTTATTCATACGGTCGGCCCGCAAGGGGAAAAGCCAGAAAAGTTAAGGGAATGTTACGAGAATAGTCTGGCCCTTGCCAAAGAGAACCAGTTGCGTACGATAGCTTTTCCCTGCATATCGACTGGAATTTATGGATACCCGCAAAGACCAGCTGCCAAAGTAGCTTTGTCCACGGTCAAGAAGTTCCTACTCGACAACAAAGACGCAGTAAGATTTCAACTGGACGGCGTACGACCGTTGAGGTTGTTAGAGCAGCGATAAGACTTTTTAAAATTACAGGTGGATAGAGTTATCTTCTGTCTATTTCTCAAGAGCGATGTAGACATATATGAGGAATTGTTACAGAAATATTTCGATGTCGATTAGATATACCGTCGATTGGCAGAGGTATCCCATATTTTGCGATTACACTTAAGACAAGTGTTACAAACTTGTATGAAAGTATATGTGAAATAATATTCGTACAAAACCTATGAAAATAAGTACGCGTTCTTTCCTAGAAGCCTCCCCTATTGAGAACGGCCGAGTATGGACGGTTTAAATATTCGCGGGCAGCGCGTCGCTCGTGAGTCTCGTGATCGGATTGTCGGTGATTGGCGCGACGGCAGCGCCCTAGTTTCACAGGTCGCCCGCATCGTGTTTCGGTCCGACGATGGCGTGTCGCCATCTTGAAAAATCGAAGTGTGGTAATGTCTGTATGTGGTAATAGGTGGGGGACGGTCGTTAATGTGGTGCGTCTCGTACGGAAAATCTGTCACAAATGGGTAAATATCTGTTGTACTGAAGTCGGTGGATTCGAGAGCCGTCCGGTCTCGTGGCTATCGCGTCGGCCGGAACGAGGGAACGCTGGTAAACCAAGCACACCCATAGCTTTTCGCGTAGTGCTCCTCTCTCGCCGATCTGTCGTGGCGAAGGTGTGCGCTCTCCCGAGCGAGATCGCGGCTAGTGAGTAGTGCGTGAGTCGAAAAGAGGATAGAGTGACAATTTCGCGGGACCTTGGTACGATTTTAGGGAAGATCGACACGACCAGGCTCCCGGGATTCCATCGTTTGGCCGCGAGTAACGCGAGCGACGTTGTTGCATCGTCCAACGTCGCTAGAGCGAGCGGAGTGTGTGCGTGTGCGCGTGTGCGGGCCGCGGCATGAAAGTCCACGAAGACGTGGTCCGTCAAAGGAAACCATCGAAATAAGGGACGGGAGTATCGAGTAATATCGTGATCAGGATCGGGATCGGGACCGGGACGTAGGTCGTATATATCTGTTCGGTGGGTTTGGTTCTATCGGGCGGTTGCTCGCTTGCTCGCTTGCTCGCTCACTCGTTCGTTCGTTCGACCGTTCGGACAAGGCGGACGTACGGACGGAGTCCCGTAATCCTGAATGGCCGCCGCCACCGCTTTCTAGGTTACTGACGGACACTCAAAGAGAGCGACGGAGAACGAGTTGGCACGGAAGAGAGAGAGAGAGTGCGTGAAGAAGAGAGAAAGAGTGTGTGAGAAAGAGAGTACGAGAGAGAGTGAGTGAGGGAGAGCAGGAGCGAGAGAGCCTTAGAAAGGGAGCAAGCGATCGGGACTTAGTGGGGTGTAGAGAGAAAGAGAGAGAGGGAGAGAGAGAGAGAAAGGTACCGAGGAACCGTGAGCGCGCGCGCTCGCTTGCTTGCGTACGACTCCATACACGACCGAGCACCGATGTGCGGCCACCGAGGTACGCGATCACCGTCTCCCGGGTGTGTTCCTCGCGTTCGTCGCCGATCCCAGATCGGGGACTCGCTGCATGTGGCAGACAAGGCTTAAATCGCTGGTGCTGCTGCTGCCACCGCCGCCACCACCGCCGTTGCTGGTGCTGCTGCCGACGTCCTCGTCTCCGTCGTCGTCGTCGTCGTCGCCGCTGCCGCCGCCTCCGTTACCGCTTCCACCGCTGCCTTCCGCCGTCCTCATCGCACACATCGGCATTGCCGCCGAGACTTTACTTTAGATAAACGAACGCGTGCTGCTCTCGTATTTGTACGCGTGTATGCAACTCGACGCGTACGTATTTTAACGGACCAAGTGATATATCCTCGAACGTGTGTTGCGTCCGTCGTACCTACCTAACTACCTACCTACCTACCTATCTGCCTACCCACCTACCTACCTACCTATCTACCTACCTGCCAACCGCTACATAAGTGGGTGTGGGTTAGTTCGTATGGCTGGCGTGTGTGCCTACGCTCGCGCTCACGCTCGCGCTCGCGTTCGCGTTCGCGTGTGCCTGGATGTATGACTGTTTCCTTATGTGCACCATCGCGTAAGCGTGGTAAGTACCCAAAAAATCAGGACTCTTGAAGGGAGGAGGCTACACAGCGATACAACTCGGTCGCATGAAGTCACTTTTCTCTCTCCCCTCCCATCTCTCTTTCGCTCTCCCTCACTCTCCCGCTGGCTGCTTCCCCTCTCTTGATTTGGCTCCGAAAAGGCTTCCTCCCTTCTGTTCTCCTGTGACTTCGCTTCTTATTTTCACTCTCGCAGTGTCCGTGATACTCCTGACACGCACATTTTTCACTCGCCTGTCACGATCACGCTTCGAAAGGCATTCCACGTTGACGGTTCTCGTTCCGTCCGAGATTATTGACATTGAATATTTTTCTTCTCGCTGCGTTTCGTTCGTACGTTGACGCGCTGCTCGCTGTCTCGATATACCATAGCTACCATAGCTTTACGAGATGAGCCACTTCCGCGTGTACGACTAGCGAAGCAGCTACGAGACTAGAGGCTCGTGCAGATCGAAATGCTTTTTCATTATGTACCTGTCTGGACCCTCTGCTCCTTCCGGCGAGGTCACTCGCGCGGTGCTACTGACCTTCCTCCTCCACTCGTCCAGTCGTCGCAGAAAACAATTACTGCGATAGCATCGATTTATATTTGTCGGTATTAGATGTTGCGAATCGCGTTACAAAGTTAGTCGGCTGATGACGTAGGCTTGCGTATATTTGGGCACGATTGCGCCGCGCCAATCGTCCGTCCTACACTTCAGCTGCCGTGTATGGCAAGAGATTAACCCTCTTGGGAACGAGGGGAGGATATCGCGAGACGACTTCACTTCCATTCAGGGGCGACGCGTTCACTCCTCAATGCGCTGTCTACCAACACAGTTCGAACGTCTACCGTTAACCTTATTTAGTAAACATTCGTACATTCAATAACGATGCTACTTGCAAAATTCCCGATCGTTGCGATATTCGACGCTTACATTAACCGCAGCTATTGTTCCTTTGGTGATCCAGCGTTTCTTAAAAGGTAAACAACCGTTGGTGTTCGAGAAACGCAGCGTTTTTATCGTCGTCCGTTCCACCTTGACAGATGCCGTGCAAGTGAAATACCGCGATGGTCTTCACAGAGTTGAACACTCGTCGGTTTCTCAATATCTTTTATCGGAATGCCCTTCTTTTCTCGCACTCAGCCGAGCCACGAGCTGTTGCGCTCGATACTCGGAGCAGGGGAAATAATCTCTCTCTTAGCGAGAGTTCATCGTTACCCGTCAGCCAACGATTTATTCTTGGATTACATTATGGAACCCCAGTTCGCGAGTTTATGTAATAGACTTGGTTCGCGTGGCTACCGCGCTACCATCGACGTTAGATCAGAGCAAAACAAAGCAAAACAGACACGAAGAGTGTTTGCTGCAATTCGTCGAATCGCCGAGACAAAGTATCGTAGGAGACGTAGGTCACGTAGCTAAAGAGTATTGTTGCGAACAGTGGATGTCGATGGTTGGAGAAGTTTCGGAGGTAGTGTAGTGTAGAGGCGGAAGATTCGGGCACCTCGCCCTGGTCGCGCGTATACCGGTGACCCAGTTCGTAGGGACTGCCTAGGACCTAATGCTGCGTAACTCGGCGCAGCCCAGTTTCGATATCCAACCTTTGGCTTGCCGAACACTGTCGCACCTGGAGTTTCGTACGACCGCGTTTCGCGGTCGCGATCTTGTTAGCCGCGGCCGCGGCCGCAGCCACAGGTGGCACGAACTTTTGGACACCAACGCACGCGCGCCCTATCCCCCGTGAAATTCGCCAGGGAACTTTCCTCGACGCGTATGCATACACCGTGGTGCAGTAGCGATTCCCAAGCGATTGCTACGCTCGCGCTCGTTGCTATAATTAGTCGAGGATATCTCGCAGGTGCCCACCGAATAAAATCGTATTCCAAACACCTGTTTCTCTACGGCGATGCTTCTCATCTCGGCATCGGTCAATTACTCGAACGAGTCGCGAAACGATCGCCATTACGAGATTACGATTACGATTACGTTAAACCCTGCAGCCGTTATTGCTGTCGCCTTTACCTCGCGATTTTTGCAGGATCCGTTTTCGTACCCTCTGTATCCGCACACTTTGCTACTGTCGGCCGCACCGGTGAAATCGTAATTTTGGCTGCGATCTAGACCATGGTCGACATCGTTCCCTTCCTCTTCTGCCTCGCGGACCAAATTCAACGGCGGACTCGTTCCTCCAACCAAACGACCGGGTTTCTCCTTGTTACGTGTGTCTTTAATATTTTATAGCGCCGACCTGTCTGTGGCTTTTCTGTTGCAAGGCGGTCGACCAAAGGCGGAAGTGTGTCGATCCTCTCACTTTAAGCCTGCTGCCTTGGCCAAGGGGTGTGCGCTACAGTTAGTTTTGTAATAAATTTCCATCGACCCGCATCTTTCTGATTCGAGGATCCTTCGTTCAATGGACACAGTGTCCTCAAATTTTATTCGTACCGATAACGAAAGAGTCACGGGTGAAAACGCGGATGCCCGTGATTCGGGAACTCTTATTTACGCGAGGCATCGTTTGCAGACGAATAGATTGCACATTTTCTAAACATGACATCATTAAAATATTTGTACTCCTACAATGAGTTAGTTCCTCGCTCTTCGAGCCGTCGCATAACGGAGATAAGGCCCGTTGGGATTAATAATCTCACTTCCGAGGGACTACTTTCGCCAACCTTGTTTTTCGTCGCGAATTCGAGATGGGAACGTATGCGAGCGCGTATATACATACCCACCTCGGTGACACCAACTTGTTTCGTTCCTTCATTTCTATGGCTTTCCGTTCCCCTCGATTAGATAGAATCCGTAGCAAAAGCTGAAGCGAGACTAGCATCGAACTGTCTATTTTTAACCGACTTCAAAAAGGAGGAGGTTGTAGATTCGACCCGTTTGTATTTTTTTTTTATGTTTGTCTCCGCATAACTCCTCAGCATATGGACCGATTTTGATGATCTTTTTTTTTATTCGAAAGAGGGCGATGCCCCGGTGGTCCCATTCTACACTGAATCAATATTGGACCAATATTTTGCCAGCTCTGGTTAATAATAAAGACTATTGCCACCTAATTATTATTCTTTTATGTACGAACGCGCATATCTCCTCAGCATGTTGTGCCAATATATATAAAATTAAAAGGTACAAATAAAAAAAAAAATTTCAAATTGAAACCGACTTCAAAAAAATTAAATTGCACTAAAAAGTAAAAAATAATTTTTTCCCTTATTTAATCTACGACTCTCACATTTTTAAAGTCGGTGCTTCATCATGTGCACTGTATAAATCTGGCGCCGACTTAAAAAATGGGAGAGTCGTAGATTAAATAAGGGAAAAAACTATTTTTTACTTTTTAGTGCAATTTTATTTTGTAGAAGTCGGTTTTCATTTTTTCAAAATTGTTTTATTTGTCCAGTATTTCTATCTCCTTCCTCTGATTTTTGGTTAAATTTGCTACGGCTGGTTTCGTTTGTACCCTACTTTGAACCCGGCAATCGCGCAAAACGAGATCCTTCTAACGGTCAGAGCGCCTTCCGTGAGTCATTGTGTTTACGTAGTTTCCAGGAATTTCTCAATTTCCAGTATGTATCGGAGGTGGTTATTAGGGATGTACAAATAGTGACGTAAGATAGTTTTACGCGAACCAGACAAACGAGAGTGAATGTTGGCCCGATGTTACATTCCGACGTATGACCGGCCGGCCAGTGGGTATGATTCACTCTTGCCTACCTGTACGAGTTCGCTTCGTTTCGTTTCGTTTCGTTTCGTTTCGTTTCTGTTCGTTTCTGTTCGATGGCTGACCTATTGCGACCGGCCCAGTGTCCTCCTTTGTGTCGCGGATCGTAAAATATCCTCTCGCGACGAGCCTCGAAACCCATTCGCTTCTCAGTTTACCATATTTAGGGTTCTGCAAGTGGAATATTGGTTGCCCGGTAGGAGCGAATCGAGGCAGACTGTTGGGGCAAACAGAGACGTTGCGTTTCGCTGTTTCGCTGGGAAGTTCTGATTTGATCCGCGCCAGCTCCGTTCCTAGACGCACCCACGCGTAAACGCCGCGCCGGCCGGCCGGCCGCGCGTCCGATTCGTTTCATGGTTTGGCGGTAGAGAATCGTGCGATGCAACGGTACGTACGCGAGGATACTACTCGTCTAATTGAATCAACGGTTCACTGCGCATACCAATTAATAAAGAGGAGTCCGTCGATCGACGATGGCCCAGATGCACCGTTATCACCCGCCGCGTATCCGATGAGTTGTCTTTCGCCTGTTGCCTTTAGCATCGGCCTGGCAAATAGCATACGCCCGATCAGAGGGCGTCGTTACCGAGTCCCAGCGTTGCCCGTGGTCGATCGATGACGAGTAACGAAATCTCGTACATTCCATAGATTCGATTCCGAATAGCCCTGAGCAGAATGAAGCGAACAATCGCCATATCTAATCGTTTGCGTGTGCTCTGTTACAGGCGTAGAAGAAGAGGGTGTATCGTTAAAGCGTCGGAGGGTCTGAGGCAGTGAAACTGGCTGGCCTACCATGTCCGCTAGTATGCGGAGCACTCTGCAAACCGTTCCAGAATCAGTGCCGGCCGACCACGTCACAAACTCCAAAGTAAGTCCGAAATTCTGGCGGAAGCTAGCTGACAGTCATGCTCGTCTATTCGTAGCTCGTTCTCAACGACGAAACGGCGACGAAGCGGCGGCGAAGCTTTTTTTCTCACACGTTACGTCGCGTTGGTCGTTAAGGTGTAACCTTATCCTCTATACCCTATACAGTATGTATACTCTATAGGAACGTAGTCGGTTCTCGACCTTTGTACGTTCTTTCGCCGAACGGGGGTTGAAAATGTCACGGGTGCACAGTTACCGGATTCACGAGTGACCCTGCGATCGATCGTTACGCCCACCGTAATGTACCTACACATCTACATACCATGTAGTTGGCTTATTTGGTAAATTGAATCGCGAAAACGCGAACTTTCATACCAAAGATCCAGAAAATTCAATCGCCTTCGAATCGCAAGCTTTTGGAACAGCGTCGCCGTTTCGTCGATCCACAATGTGCATCGTCACGCAAAACTTGTTAAGGGTATGGTTGAACGATTACGCTCGGAAAAAGGTTTCCGATTGCGGTAACCGGACGGACAACGCTTTATGTACGTGTACATCGTAACGGGGCGAAACGTGAATGAAACGCGCAGAGAAGTATTGCTGCGCCAACGAAGGCCGGTATACGTATAGTCTACGCGGGATCACAATTTTCGATCGTTTTCAATCGTCCTCAATCGTTCTCAATCGTTCCCAATCGTCGGCGGTGTTTCGCGATGTTTCGCTAGCCTCGGTTACCGCAAACGCCACCGTCCGAGCGTATATATTTGGTAGTGTTGCTCTGTTGCGACGACCGCGCAATTGAAAAGCTGCTTCGTGACGTCTTTGGTTAACGGTTCAGGGTATTGCAGTGTACTAACGCAATGCTTCTCGAGAGGCAGAAACGGCGAATGATCGGTAACGGACGACAGGCTGTCCCACTTACAATTAGAAGCGAATTCGCCAAATCGAAGCTGGCACGATTGGAAACTACTTATGGGAGCGTCGCGAATATAGCGCAACGAATAATCGGCGGTCCTTTTTTGCCGTCGCGACTGGCGCACAGAGTCCGTTTTGCAGATCGACTCGAACTCCAGCCGTAGCCGATGACTCGACCGAACAGGTTTTCACGACTGGTTGCTTTCGAATTTTCTCCCGGGCGGCAGTGGCCGCGGCCGCGGCCGCGGCCGCGAGTTCTCCAGCACGGGTGCTCGAGCTTTCACGTTATCATCCTCGCGACAGCGTCCGCACGGTTCTCTGGGGAAAATGGGAAATACCCCCCGCCCTTACTCGGATAAACCGATTATCTAGGTATCCGACATTGCTCGTTGACCTTGAGCAACGGTAACGGTACCGGTACCGGGGATCGTTGCCGATAACGTTAATTAGCGTCGATGCTGGCATATCGATGCGACTCCGTTCCATTGAGCAAACTTTCGACGGGATGTTTGGCGAGGTAACCTTATAGCGAACGGTCCCAGATGGTACCGTTTCGCGTTCGACCTACCGATCGGTGGGCGGGTTGATCCTCGCCACGAGACACGAGTCCCATCGCCACGAATTAAACGTCAGGCAGAATTGTATGGGCGCCGAGTCATTTATGAGCTTGGTGCGCGTACAACGAGTCGAGCGTAACTCGACTTACATTACTATGTAACTTACCTCCTACCTATCTCCCAGCTCCCTCCGGGGCTTTACCCTTTCCGTCGACCTGCCACGCGACACCGACGCGACGCGCCTAATCGTTACCGTTGGTAATTGTTCGTTCAGCTCAATTCCAGCCAGCGGCGTTCAGGTTCGCCAACGAGGTCCCGTCCACTCTGAACGCCGCGGCGCGCCGGCACTCTCTTCTTTCTTTCCCGTTCGCGTATCGATTAACCAACCGTATACAATAGTATACATATTGCCGCGCGACCGGCGAATCTACTTAAGTAGTGGGAAAGGCATTCCAGAGAAGAAGTGTCGAAAGAGAGCAAGTCCCTTTAAGAATGTTTCTAACGCGCTGGTAATTGGATGGATTAGCGACTCGCCTTGAGCCGCACCAATCCGATTGACCGCGAACTTCGCGCGTACTAGCTGATGTCTAAGTTTAGCCACTTTCTTCAACACCGTTTATAATTGTTGGTTAAGCGCGTGAATTTAGTTCACGGCATTCCGCCAATTCGCCGGACCCTGGCGCATTTGTCATTCGTCGGTGGCCCGTTCGCCTGTTCGCCAGTTCGCCAGTTCGCCCGTTCACGCGAACGGACCACGCCGGCCAGATCTTTCGGGCGGACCAACATCGATCGACGATCCGCGAACCACGGTTCGTCCCAGATAGGGCTGCCATCTGTAAAATCACAAACCCCGGACAGAAAGCATTAAAACCCCGGACATTTCCACTTGAAACCCGGACACTTTTAACTATTTCTTATATGTATGTATTAGGTACGATATCCTAAGACAACAATTCCTGTAAAATATAGACTGTCACCGTAATCAAGAAAGATAGATAAAATATAGTTGTACAAAGTAGGAATTTATTTATGACTTTTTTATACACTTAACTTATAACTAAAAGAACACATAAAATATGCAAATTTAATTTATAACTAATATAAAATTAAAAAAATTGAAACCAATCGATTATGTTAAACGTAGAAAAATATAAATTTTTTTTTTTTGTTTCAAAAGTCAACACGAAAAGAATCTTACAAATTGCGAGCGAGCAACATCGAAAAACCCCCCCGGACGTCCCCGGGCGCCCTAAGAAAGAGAACAAATCCGGGGAAACCCGGACGGATGGCAGCCCTAGTCCCAGTACTCCCCCGTCTCTGGCATCTTGTCTCGAATTACATCCACTCGGAAGGCATACTCGGGATTCGGGAAACCGTCCTCGGAGGTACTAAACGGAGATAACGCGTTATCACTTGAACCCGGAAAATCAAACCCTTTTTGTGTCACGAACGCTACGGGCCAATCTATGGCGAAGGATTTCTTAAAATCTCAACACCTACGTATATCTCCGGAATTCGGGGAAGATCTAGATGAAGAAATCATTAGCGTTCCCGCGTCTACAGGATAGTTAGAGTGGGCAGCACCGATAGAGTCGATTCGCCTCAGGTTCGCCCGAGACGTTAGCAAAGGTGACGCCAGATGGCGGTCGCAGTGTTTTCGCTTGGGATCCTTGTAACGCGAGAGGAGAGAGAAACGCGATCGACGCGCGACGGCGCCTTTTTATTCACACTCTGCAATAGGTATAGGTACCATCGCATCGATCTCGATACGTCCGTGGACAAAGGAAATTTAATTACCGACAAGTGTCTTTCCTCGAGAATCTTTCGATAGAAGTAAAGCGAAGTTGGCGAAAGATCGCTACGTTTCGCTTGTTCTTCTTTAAGGGGTCATGCCTAGTTGGCAGGCGCAAAAGAAACGTGATATTCGGGATTTATTTTGTGGAAAATCTAATGTATATTTTTTATAACTATTTGCTTATTTTAAAAGTACAATATATTCAGCAACGTTCAGTAATTTTGTTATAGGAAAATATTAAAAAGTGAACGAATAACAGCCACTCTACCGGAAGCTATTTTTCTTTAGCGGTGAGCATGATTTCTCCGAGCCGGATCATCTGAAATCGAGAAGTGAAGAAGATTCTGTTAGTATATGAGTTTATCTAGTTCGTGAACGAAGGATTTTTGTTTCTGATGCAAACTCTCATTTTTAATTGATGAAAAACGAACAATTCAGACATCGAAAAATCATGATTTTGCGTTAAACGGCCGCCATTTTGTCTGAAATCATTTTTTTTTAAAAATCCTTCGTTCACGAACCAGATAAACTCATATATTAACAGACTCTTCTTCACTTTCTGATTTCAGATGATCCGGCTCGGAGAAATTGTGCTCACCGCGCAGCGCCATTATTCCATTATTATTTAACATTTTCCTATAACAAAATTCCTGAGGGTTGCTGAATATATGTACTTCTAAAATAAGGAAATAGTTGTAAGAAACATACATCACATTTTTCACAAAAAATTTCCGAAAATTACGTTCTTTTTCGTTTGCCAACTAGGCATGACCCCTTCACGAAATCGCTTTCGTTTCCACTCTTGTCGTCCTCCAGAGCAAGATTCGTGGAACGAGGATGTTGGGGAGCCATCGGTGTAACTCGAATCACCGAGCATTGGTGAAACTACATCCACGGGACAGCTGCAGGAGGACAGGGACCAGTGGTGGTCACCATAAATGGCAATAGAGACTCTGATCGAGAATCAGCTGTCCTTGTGCTCGGGTAGTTGTTCGATGTTCCCGCGATCTGGCATCGGGACAATTGTTCTCGCGTCGACTTCCACCTACGAAAACCATCTAGCTATCATTGGAAGGAACTGGCTTATTTCGTGGACCGACTGACTCGCGACCCTGTCCGATGCACTTTCCAGCATTAGTTTAGTTTAGCTCAGACCGATCATGAAATCTCCTCGCTCTGGGTTTCGCAAGTGGCAATCTCAAGGCACGACCGCAGCAACCCGACCACTGGGTATATTTTGCAACGGTAAATCTAGCCGAGGGAACGGTGCGCAGCGGTCGCGAGCGATGGAAAGCTCAAGCCAGAATCTCCTCTGCGAAAATAAAGCATCGCTGATGGGAAAGGAAAACTTTGCGATCTCGCCGAACAGAAGAGACCGTCCATCAGGGCACTTGCCTTTTCGCGGGAACGCCAACTTGCTGCGGAAATTTTAGAAGCTTTAAAAGCTGAAAGAGTGGAGGGCAGTGGGCAAGCTGCAGATTCTGAGTCCAGAAAAACGATCGTGCCGCTTGAATCGCTGCCGCAAATCTCCAAGTTCCCGAATCGCTCAGCCCGACGCGGGCGGTTTTCTCCACAGTAACGGTTGCATACGCTCCCATCGGCTAGCTGCGCTCAAAATTTCATCCTTGCGAGCAGACTTTGCCGTTGTATAGTCATCGCAGTTTCGAAATATATATATGTCGAGCTTCGGAAAAGAAAGGATGATGACCCATCGTTGAATAGTCGTTCGCGTCGATACCCCCTTTAAAATTGTTGGCTGTGCGCCTTTCCCCCGGCCGGAGACCGTTTAACGCTGATCCGTTAGAAAATCTGAACAATACCCTCCTTGTCGCTTGAAACGTTGCTCTCGAACCGCAATGAGGCGACGTGGGAGGGCGAGGGTGAGCTGCTACACACCTTTCTGCGGATTAATCGAATATTAAGAAGGTGGGACGCGCCGAAGCTTTAGACTCGCAGAAGATGGAAAGAGAGCAGGTTGAACGGTTAGATTATTGGTTTTCCCGCGACTCGCGTTGCTCGGATTCAGCAAAGTTGTTCTAGAGCGAGGCTATACCTACCTACCTGTATACGTTGCCCGGACTTTAACCTCGCCGTCGTTCGGACGATAGATTGTAGCGAAAATCGTTGCAGGTGAGAAGCCCACCGATCGCTGACAATCGCAAAAGGTAGAGGTGCATTTTCTGCGGCGTTGTCCGTGATCTGCTAGAAAACTAGCTCGTCGAGGGGAAGCCGCGCCTTAGAAACCATTTCCCGCTGGGAACGATATCTATATCATTCTCTGTGCTATTGCGTAACCAAACTCGACTGGTTCTCTCGCTCGGAAACCTTGTCGCCGCGGCAAGATTACGATGAAAGCAATGTGACTACTTAACTAGGATATTTTCCGCCTCAAGTTTCGCGTGCGCGGAACTATATTTCCCTACTATTTTCGTCTGATATTCGCGATAATTGGATAAGAGCGAAGATAAAAAGGTAGGTACACTGTAGCGCGATCGTGACGCCCTTGACACGATTTCCAGCGGAATATAGGTACTGATTCGGTTTTCTCGCAGACGCCAAAGGAATCAGGGCTTAGCTTTCCCTCTCGGTCTTTCTGGCTGAAATGATTTTTTCCGGTACACTCTTATCGAGAGCGTTTCTATTCTCAACACAATGCCAAGGCCGCGGTTCAGCCACTCACTTGCCCACTTCGCATTGATTATACGGGTTTGGAGGATCGATAAATCGAAGGCTGTACACACGCGGCGCGTGTATAGAGTAATAATAATATCTGCGGCGAGCAGGGATCGGGCCGACACCCGACGATCTTTAATAAAATACGGGGCTTTCTGTGAAACCTTCCGCTCGTATCCCGGCAACGTTATTTTCGTCGCGATTATCGGGCAACGCTCGGTTCTCCCCCGGGAGAAGGGTAAAAAATGATGAAAGAATGTCGTGCACTCTCCAAGAGTTGCGAGCTAGCAATAAAAGCAGGCGATAGTTGGTCTCAACTCTCAAGATTAATTTGCTGGCCAAAAGTATTTCGGAATGTGTTCGCGTTATCAGCCGCTTGGCGGAATTTTCTTAGACCGATTCCAGTCGAATCGGCAGACCCTCTCTCTCGACGCAGCCACTGGCATACCTTTGTTAAACTAACGGAAAAGACGCGCGTGACACCAAACTCATAAAGATAAATTTATCATTTATTCGCGCTGTGAAACCCACTTTCGATCTTTGGAGTAACGCGTCGCGCCGTCCACTCGCACAATTGGAAACAATAAAGAACGTCGACGTAACGCCACGAACGTTTACCTAGCTGCAAAGAAGAAAGCGATCGCGATCGCGATCGTTCTATGAATTCTTTACTCCTGCGAGCAGAAATACGGCTGGCAAATTGTTCTCGGTGCTGTGTATCGAAATGACGTTAACGATGACGCGATGTCGAGCGCGATCAAGTCGGTCACTGTTCTTGCGTCACTGTTATTAGAATCAGAATCACCGTGGCCGCTCAAGTTCGGGAAAAAAAGGTTGAGCTAATCGGTGAGTCAGAAGAGAACGCGGACAGCAAAAGTCACAGGCGTAAAGGTTATCGCTGCCAATCGTGTTCCGTGGATGTGCAAAATTCTTTCATGAGTCGTCAAAGCGACGACCCGTCCCCGGGACAAAGGATACTTTTCCAATAGGCAACCTCGCAAACGTCAAACTTGATCTTTCAGCTGGAAAAGTTATGTACAGTTGTGGTTGACAAAGATGCAATAAAAACAAATTAAAGCCGTACAATCGGCAGTTCGCGGAGCAGTAAAGGTTCTCGCACACGTTGGTGGTCTGCCTGTGTGCGTGTTGGTAACTGACGCGGACAGGCGTGAGCTGCCCCATTCCAAAACAGGGAAACGATATTTTTTTCCACTCACACCAGTCACACTGCGATAGAGCACCGTCTACGCGTCTCTACGACTTTAGGCATTCGTGCATCCTACGGTGGAGTGAATGGGATGTGAGGAGTGAGGAGCGAGGCATTTACTCCCTACGACCCTACCGAGCGTCGGACGTTGTTTATTTTCCCAGGCGTTTTTCGTGCCGATTGTCCCGGCCAGCGCCCGCTGCCCGGCGCTCGAACCTTGTTTACTTTAAGTTCTTGCTCAGTTGACCTACTTCTCTATTTCCCTGACCACGCATGTGGTCTGTGCTGGAAGGTGGAAGAGAAATAGGCAAGTGGGTCAAACCATCCAGGCGTTAAAGTAAACATGCTTGGAGCGACGCTGCACCGCGCCGGGACAAGGTCGTTGAAAAACACATCTGAAGCTAAACTGCAGAGGCTTCTGATTTTGAGTAGTCCCATACATCTCCTCTCATTCACTTTCCCCTATTTCCACGGCTGAATAGATTGAATAGGCGATACCCCGAAATATCTGCGCATATCTAGGGGAAAGGTGTCTAAAACGATCCCTCGGGATAAAATGATTCCTGGCTGTTCTGCGGCTATTAGTGCTGCTATTTTTTAATGTCGATGTACAAAAGTTCAGCCTGTACGTGATTAAGTGTCGCACGAAGTGCCATGTAAATATCAGGGCTGTGTGTGCCACAAATAAACAAAAAAATCAAAATTACTGCCTTTTATCTAAGATAAGATCATTTTCAATTTTGAGTAACTTTTGTCATAAACGGCTTAGTGTGATAGCTGTTTTTTCGCGAATTTAATGACAATTCAACAATAATTTGATGTATGTTTTGTTACCGAATGTAATAATTTGACGTTATATTCGATCACTGAATGTGAGTTGGATGTTTGGGGTCATACGATCCCTCCCTCTCTAGTAGGGTAGAATGATCCCAGAAATCCCAGGGGGTGCGCGAAAAAATTCGAGTCTGTGAAACTGACCTCATTTTCTTATACTTGTTAGTTGATTTTAAGTAGTTCTATTCATTGGTTATGTACCAAAAATCATCTAAGATTTGATTTTTAAACGATTTCATTCGACTTCGATCCTCTGTTTGTTTGTTGATGCACTTGAAATCAGCCACTCGCGTTCTTTACAAAAACGACAAAAAGCCGCTGCGTTTCGGTCGCTAGTCGCATCGCGAGTTGAAATTAAATAAAAGATATTTCTAAAGAAGTCTGAGCTGCGAAATGTAATAATAAACTCATAAACACTAAAATCTAGAAAATAAACAATATGTAAAAAAAAATTTTATGTTAAACGATTTTATCAAAAATGCACTAAAAAAATCATTCTTTTCTTGTACTGCAATTTCCATGGTGTTTTTTCACTTTAAATAAAATCGTGGAGCAGGATTTTTCATAACAGAATATGAATCAGTTAAATACAGCATCAAGCGTCGAAATGAATTTGTTGTGAGATACCCTGCTCCACGATTTTAATTAAAGTGAAAAAACACCATCGATATTGCAGTACAAGAAAATAATTATTTTTTAGTTTTTAGTGCATGTTTAATAAAATCGTTTAACATAAAATTTTTCTTTTATATATTTTTTATTTTAAGAAATTGTTTTAATTTTTTATGTTCGCATATTTCGCGGTAGAATTTCATTTTTGTTTTTATTTAAATAAATCACTGCTATTTAATGTTTGTCTTATTTACTATCAGTAGGTATAAAATCATCCTAGAGGTCATTTTTCTAGGGATCCCACGTAGGGATCGTTTTATTCACATAGGTGTACAAAATGATCCTTTAGTACGCCTTCACAAAAAGGGAATAAAAATATAATTGATCAGGTAAAATATCAATTTGATCTAAGTCAATAATAAGGTAGACAAACTAACTCACAAAAACTATTTCACTTTACTACCATCGCTCGTGTGCTTAAAAAGAGAACATTTGCGCCACGATTGAAGTGTTTGAAGGCGACCCAACTAAACGCGATGCTCGCAGGAGGTTGAGGCAACTACAGGGATACAGAAAATCCAAGCGAATCCTCGCCGTTCTTGGAAAAGAAGCGTCCAACGATGTTTCTGGTCGACCAGGCGTATGCGCTCAGAGTCCCAGCAAATGCGCTCCTTTTCCCGTGACACTCTGGTTCACCGCGAGAAACCGTAAACCGACCATTAACTAGGTTGATCTTTATGCGCGCAAAGGGAAGGTGTCAAGGATGTATACGCGAAACCGCTTCTAGGAGAATCGATAATTCAGCCTCCCCCTATATATCCCCCTGTCCCTCAGCTCTCACTCGAAATATATTCTTCCATCTGTTTGTCGATGCGATTCTTCTTTCGGCACGAGGCTTGCTGTTCATCTAGGATGCACGCAAACATCGCCTCTGGCTCAAGAAAGTTTCCAATCGCCAGAGACTTTGACCGTAAACTTTCCACTCTGAATCCCTTTCAGCGCGACTCAGCCGGCCAATCGATTATCTGGTCCCAACTGGACGTCGAAAACCTTCTCGTTCGTAGTGATTCGTTGGAAGCATTAGAATATCGCGAACAAAGATTCTGGCTCTGAATAAAAAGAAATAGAGACAGCGTCGAGAAGCTGAGGAAACGCGTAAAAGTTTCACGAGTTTACCTTGACATTAAATTCTTTCCAGTCTCGCCTGTCCGGTCCCGAGAGTCTCGTTCAATGCATCTTTCGCGATATACATACGTATGTATCCAGTCCCAAAGTCAATTAACGTAATGGATCCATCTCTGCTTCTTCCTCGTCCATTATCTTCTGTCCTCCTTTCCGTGCTCGCGAGCCTTCCGTCTCTACACTCTACAGAATCTACGCTCTTTCGTCCCCTCTCGCTCTGTCGCCCTCGTTCTCATGCAAACCTATTGCTTGCACAACGAATGCATCTAGGTGCGGTTCTGTAGTTTAATTTCTATTCAACCGGTGGCACCCGATGCACGCAGAAATGCATACACGTTCAGCGATGCTATACGTGACCAGAGTAAACGAGGCGAAGCACAAAGGCGGCTCGTAGTCGTAGACTGGTAAACGCATCCAGTGACTTGATCGACTGCTCAACGAAAAGCGCCAGCAATTTACTCCTCGTGTCTAACAAGCAACCACTGAGAACGTTGGTATCCTCTCTGACGGTGCTGTAGTAAAGTCGCAAAATGTTTAGAAAAGCCGTTAAGCAAATAGATTTCGGGTGTGTGGCGAGCCGCTTCAAAGAAACGGGCAGATAAGGAGTTGGACCTTGCTCAGCAACGTGACAACTGTTTCAACTCTGATTCAGTTGCCATTAGCTCGAGATTCGGTAGCCGACCCCGGCTTCATTCTGTCTCAATCACTGCCGCCACTTAACTGTCAAATTTACGACTTTGCTGTATCTCCGCCAGCAAGTGACCCTGCATATGTCGCCGGCATATGACCCTGCAGTGGAAGCTATTCTGAATTATCAACGTTCAGCGGAATTTCGATCGGGCGGACAGCGGAAAAAGCGGCTCGCAGCTATCTTTTTTTAATTCTGCCCGTTATCGTTGTGATTCCCGAACCACGGCGAAGCGCGGTTAATAATTGTGTGACATCGCTACCTGGCTCCATCGATACACCGAGTATCGGGCGCGTCGCGTCGCGTCGCGTCGGTGTGCGTGCACGCGTCAAATACGATGCGGCGCGAGAGTGGGAGGGAGAGAGAGGGCAGAGGAGGGGGGGCTGTAGCATATCGACGGTAAGATCCAGTAACGAAAGAGCTCGGCCCGAGCGAAGTTGTCGCGTCTCCCCGTCGTCCTGCTCGGTCCACGCTCGATTCACGCTCGGTCCACGCTCAGTTACCACGAGACTCGCGACCGAGCAGCACGCTTGCACGATCTGTTCGCCAATACCGTCGAATTCGCGAGTCGCGAGTAACGAGTCACCCTACTCTTCACCTGGATTTCGATCGATCGATACGGTAAACAGAGTGGAAACGCACGTGGCAGCGCGACGCTTTACATTATCGTCCGGTCGCGTTGGCGGTCGCGTCGTTACTTGCGATTTGCGAACGATTGCCTGTTCCCGTTAAAGTGCACACATGGATTTGTTGTCCCGCCTCGAGGAACGGTGCGCGAGTGTCGACAGTGCGGGGAGCGTTAAATTCTTGGAAAGGTAAAGGCTCCGCTTTTAATCGTCTCGGGGGAATGTGTCCGAGCTCGTTGAAACCACCCCTCGTTCACTTGTGCGACGCAAAGTGATAATGCCCCGTGCGACTATTGCCTTTTCCGCGAGCACCAATCTAAGTAGATTTCACCGCCGAGTCTAGAACAGTTGGGCATCGAAGCTGAAAGGGAACGAAAGTCTTTGCAACTCTCGAATCGCAGCCTCGCAGGGGATACCAATATCTCGCGGTTTTGTCGATCTCCTTCCTACCCGTCCATACCTCGAGGTATACACGCGAATCTTGGCACGGCCAGCCGACGCTTATGAGTTGACCGTGAACCGCATAATAGTGTCGGCAGACTGGCGCGAGATAGAACGATGAATGGAGAATATTAATCGAGTCTCGGTTATTCGTAGGCATTGCATCGGCCGAATGACAAGGCGATAAGGTGAACGCGACGGCAGGTATAAGAACGTGAACGCGTTCGGTTATTCCGTTTCAATCTTTGCACTGGAGCGACGCGTATCGCGTGTTTATCGATGGCGATTTCAATGATATTCGGGGCTGCCAAATGATACCCTCGAAATCGGCGTGGAACGTTGAAAGCATCGTTCGAGATCCCGGAGTACGGTTAACCAAACAAACCTTGTAAAAGAGAATTTGTTTGCTCCCGAGCTGACGGTGAGCAAGATTTATGACTCGACTCGTCGCAACCAACTCTCACGGTTTTATCAATTGAACTGGTACATAGTTAGTGTTGCGAATGCAGAGGCGCAAAGAGGCCAGGAGGCGAGGCAGTGGAAGTGAACGGTGCGTGACGCGGGTAACGATAGCTGACATTGCGCGTACTGGTGGCATCGCCAGCAATTTTAATTTCCGAAGCGTCGCGTCGGTGCAACAGGTTCGACGTCGGCTATCTAGCAGATATCGTTCGGCCACGATCGCGGTAGTCCGGAAAACAGCGTCGGAATTTCTCGGATCGTTAACCATTGCGTCAGAATATTTCGATGACCACCACGAGGCTAACTTGATGGAAAGCTCGGCGTCGGCACCGGTTCACTGCGAAATACCGCGCATAGTTGGGCTCGTGGCGTCGGCGTGCGTCACACTTGCAACGCAAACCTCCTTTACTCTCTCCTCTTTACTCTCCGCTATAATACATAGTCTAAGGTTACGTGCTTGTGCCGCGTATCGGCGAACTGGCCTAATTCGTTTAACTTAACGACATTAGGAAGTCGCGCACAGGAATCCGTGGCATCGTTCTTTGCAGAGTGCATACGCGACGCGACGCGTCACAACGTTTCGAAAAAAGTCATTCGCGGCTATTCAACGATAGCGTGTTCTCCTTTTCCCTCTCGGTGTCTCGCGAGTCGCAATCTCGACAGTGCGAGCGTTTTTCTCTTCTCTCGATGCTGCAACTTCGTGGTTCTCGACGTGGACAGCAGGACGCGCGGAGTGGGCCGTTTACGTGGCGCGCTCGTGTCGTGAGTAAACGCATCGAGAATCGCGCGGTGGGTGACGATGGCATATATGACGTTTCGCGGACGGTGAAACGACGCCCATTCCATAGACGTGGCACCGTAAATAGCCTGGGAACGTATCGATTCACTGAAATTCACGTTAAACTTAGAAGTTAGAAATGCGTTGGTGGAAGCACTGCCCCGAAGAAATTTTATTCCACTTTGGCCAGAGTGCGGTGTGGGCAGAGTGCATCGCACTATGCTCGATACGCCTACGAACGCGACGTAGCAGATGCTCGGTCGCATCTCTTCTCTTAAAGCTCGCGAAAAATCGTGTCCGAGGGCAAAGTTGATCGTAGCTAGTTATTGGCGCGTGACTATGGAAAGAAAGCAGGATGAGAAATTTATATCACACGCGGCCGAGATAAAGTTCTCCGCTTGAACTCGGAAGATCACGGGGTTAAGCATCGTTTGCGTCCGTTTCGATACCAGTGTATGACGTATCGTTAGTTTAAACGAATTCCGGCTGGAGAGATAAAATCCCTTATTATCCGACAAGGTTAGCGCCGATCGAGTCGGTTACATAATTTTTCATCGAGCAACACTCGAGTAATAAGATAAAAGCAAGGGCGGTTAGCTGCATTACTCACCCCATCTCGGGGATATTACGTCACAGATTACATAGCGTCTTGTTGGATCGAACGTTTGTCCACCAAAACCAACTTGTCCGTTTCATTTAGCGATTCGTTGCATCGTCGCGACCGTTTCACTCGAGCTCCGCTGACGTAATCGATCGATGACCAACGCATAACCTTCGAAGAATCGCGTTGACAGAAACTTCCACTATTTACAATCACTCGCGGTAAATAAGCGAAAACGTTGGTCCGGCCGCGTCTTTCCCTTGGGCCAATAGCCTCGGCTTTCATGATAAACGAGTGAGGAAACACTCCACCCTTTATCCATCCCCGTGAGTAGCCAATTTTGAGGGACGCTGTTCGGCGCAGCAGCAATCGTTTCTAATAGCATTGTTGAGCATACTGGTAAATTGAATATTTCTCCGCGCTAAATCGCCCGCGAATGTCTGAACGTTAAAACTCGAGGCTCCCGAGACGAGCAAAATAACTCCTCGCCTTCCACCTGCCGCCTTGCTCCGGTAACACCTGCAACTCGGCTGATTTACTTACCTGTTTCCAAGTGAATTCACTCGTCTCTGAGAAACTTGCCGCGTACCTACACCGGACGCGTTTATCGACCAAGAGAAGAAGAGAAAGGGCCCGCGTCGATTTGCAAAATCCCCCAACGGCTGGGCCGCGCTGCCACTCGCGATTCTCGCGAATCCATCGACCCGTCGTTCAAACGATTCTTCTTTCTCTCGCAGAGCTAGCCTCCGACACTCTTGGCATTCTAATTAATATACGCGTTCCGCTGCACGCTGAAAGACTCTCGGTTCGTGGACAGTTTGATCACGCTCCGGATGAACAACTCTCCCAGCTCGAAATACAAAGTGAACTTGCCTCCTCGATGGTTCTAGTGCGGGAAGATTTCAAGGAATTTCTCTGCTCCGTCCAGCGCCCCGTTGCGATAACACCACCAACGGCGGCTAGTGGTGACTCCTGTGAAACTTCGGACCCTTTTCGATCTGTGCCCATCGACGCAGCAAGCTTGCGCGGCGAAACGCGGAAATGCGCGTGTCGGTTTAAAAGGTCGAAGGTCGAAGGAGTACGCGTTGCACGGCCTGACGTTGGAAGCTGCTGAGACGCGTCGGAGCACGGGAAGGTGTAGCCCCTGGAAGCCACCCGTGAAGGGTAGCGGAGATAAAGTTGCGAAACGTCGCCAGTATTACGCTGCACGTGGAGAAAGTGGTTGGCATGTACGTAACGGAGACGGGTGGCCACAGAGTGGCTCCCATGCCCACCGCCAAGGCGAAGATGGTCGAGTACAAAACGCTCACCGACGCTAGCGAGCGGGAACGCGAGCGCGGAGGTGGCGGAGGCGGAGGTGGAGGCACGCATCTTGCTACCACCGTCAAAAACACCGTCCGACGTCTCCTTCGTCGCACGAAAAGCCATCGAGACGCCCCGTCTGCGAACGCCACCGCCATCGCCACCGCCACCACGCAGCCATCGAATGGGAATCAACCGAATAACCAGGCCACCCTCAGGAACAAACCGAACAACGCGAACGACCCGAACGCAAGGAGGTCCCAGCCTCCCCTCCCGCCGACTATCGAGCAGCATTCGAGTAGAAACAGCCAGAACTACAACAGGCGACACCCCAGGCCACGCGTCAGACTTCAGGTAAGAGAACCTCGAGCCACCGAGCCACGAAGCCACACAATCCTTGACACGGTGTAGCGATTCAAATCCTCTCTCGATACCGCGAGGCAGGTAAAGGGCCTCTTCAGCTAATTATCCTACTTTGCTGGAGCCTAGTTTCCCTAGCGGACAATTCTTCTTCTACGCAGATACCGCGTGGGAATAGCTCTTCCTCCCCTTAGGCTGTTCCTCGAACGGCTACGCGAAAGAACTTGATCGCTTCGGCGAACTCTCTTTGTGGATCCCCCTTAAGACTGTTGGCGAAACGGTCGCTCGTCGTTAACGGCATAATTGACCTCGTAGAAATGCGCGCCGAACGAGCTTAATTGCTCTTCGAATGATCGAGTCGCAAGAGGAGGATGGCCACGGTCACGAAATATACCTAGACCGATCAAACCGAATCGATAGATCTGTTTCCACCGAGTTTGACGCAACTGCACGCGCTACCTTCTAAATTTCTGCCTCCAGCCGCGATAATTACTTCCTGCGTGGCGAGACAATGGTCCTTTGTTCGCGAGGGAACAACACTTGTTCGTTCGCTGGCGCATTGCCGGCGAAGCAAGCGTCGATGGCCATTTAAAAGGAAAGGATCGGCTCCGTCACGAGTAGAATTCATTCGATTGTGTTTCACGCTAGTCCCACGTCTCTGGCGCGTGCTGGCTTCTTCCTTTTACTGCCGTTCACCAACACTCGCCCTTGCAAGTGCATCCAGACACGCTGCAGCCGCTATCTAATCTATTCTCAGATGTTGCATTTTCCTCAGGCATCTACCGACCGCCAGACGCATCCGTGTTTGTCACGTACTTAGTTGGACTGGCCCGTGTTTTAATTCCTGCACACTGCACGCTGCTCCTTCCTTGCCTTTCACCGTTCAAGAATGCCTTCGCCACCTGCGCAGGTGCACCGCTCGCCTACCATGAATCGCGAGCGTAGAAACTACTCGCGAAACGTCCACCTGGCCGGAGCGGAGCCGAGTCGATAGAATTGATACGAGCGCACGTTTCATAAACTTTGGAGCAGAGGGAGATTCGTCATCGCCGTCGCTTTATTGCGGTTGCATGTTGTCGAAGGCAAAAGTGGTGATAAAAAGTTTACGTAATTCTGGTAGAAGAAGCGTAGGAACGTTGCCACGAAGATAGCACCGGTTACGAAAGGCGACCTTGGTAGATGGTGAACTGGGCGCGCTTTTATCGCGCCATTCGCTTGCTGGTACGAGACAAATTTCTTTGTTAAGTACTTGTGTTAGATACTAGCCCTGCCTGTAGATACGGCTACTCGTTTCGCTCTACAGAACCGTTTCAGAAACAAGACATCTCTCTCACCACGTTTATCGATATTGATATTCGTGCCGCCATTTCACCGGCTTCTCCCCCCCCCCCCCCCCCCGAATTTGCCGCCACTCGGATTATCTCCGGGAAACAGATAAGCCTGATATCGGCGCTGAGACAATCGCGAAATACGCGCAGTCGGATCACGCTGAGTGCAACGAAACAGAGATCCAACGATCAATTGCTGCCCTCGAGGCTCGAACAACAGAGGAGAGTTCTACGTTAACGTTTCTGTGGGCATATTCATCGTTGGAACTTTGGCACGCGGAAACCGAACAGAGTCGATAGGTACAAGCCGCATGGAAAAGTGTAGCGTTTCGAAATTTCCATGCGGTCGTTTAAACTCGGTTGCGTATCACCTGATATCTTGTGCAATTAAAGCCGCTCCTATGCTTTTGGAAGATACGCAAGCGTTACCGTAGCTTTGGTCGGTAAACAAGATGACGTAAAATTATTGAACTCCGCTTCAGTCGCATTATCGACTTTTCACGCGTTATCGGAGGTCAGATGGGCCTCGCAAACCCATCCGTTTCATTCCGTTTCACAAACAACGAGTCGTTACTTGGCTGTTGAGTAGCATCGTCGGTATCGTATTCCTTCCATTAAACTTCCGCTCTTTTATTTGCAACGACCTCCCGAATCTCCTACGTCCTGTTCACCCTACGCGTGTACGTTTCGCTCTGCAGCGACACTTCCACGAGAAATTTCACGAGAGAAAATACAGAGGCGCTCGTGTTTTTGTAAATTCACTGACGTCAGAACCGAGCGAGTTATAAATATTGATGTGTAGGTATGGAATATGGAACGGTGTTTGCCACGTGAGATACAGGGGGATAGATTGTCCTATCGAACGCGAAGCGAAAAGAAATTTCCGATACCTACGCAGAACGTGAACGGTTTGTTATTTTCAACGCGCTTTTCTGACGAAATCACAGGTACCTACCCGCGAGTTGGTAGCGGTGCTTGACCCCGATTTTTGGCACAGAACATAAATCTCATCCTCTGGATCGCGTTATTTCGTCTATAAATAGCAACGAGTGAGTTTGAAGCGGCATAGTGTTTGTACAGCAGAAAGTTAGGCCGCGAACGTTCCCGTTGTCCCAGCGAATGCAGTACACCCACCGACAAACTTTCATCGCGTGCGATTTGTCGAAGCAATAGGTGGATGAGTAATAGCCATCCAGACCAGCAGTAGCTCACGCGTTTCCAACAAATTGCGTGGACGAAAAAGTGATATTTAGTCGCGGTGAAGCACGCTCGGAAAGCTCGGCGCTTCTATGACGGCTGGCTGATATTCTTTGCCGACATCGTTTAACAGCGGCTGAAATGTACTTTAAACGATTCACTTCCTCGATAGACATCAGGGGTCCGTTGGTGTGCACAGACAACGTGGATGGGAGATTCATCAAGGCCGTTTCCATCTAACCATCTAACGGCTCAAGCTCCCCTAGCGTGCTCGATGACGTCCAGTATTGAAAATTATTTTAGACAACGCGAGACGTCATTTCAGCCTCGCGAATGGCAGCGTTTCAGCCACTGCCAATCCTGCACGAGCATTTAAAAGTAAGAGGACCATGAGAACGGTAGTTAGCCTCCACTTGAATTTCCTACCTCGGCTGTACTCAGAAACACCGGAGCCAAGACACTTGCAAACTTTCCGTCGCGATATAATTTGCTGCACAAGTAGCCGCGTAATCAACGATCGACTGGCTTCAGCTAGTAATTAGTAGCGAACTCTGGAAGGGATAATCTGGCGCGAACGAACTGAGAAAAATTTCCGGAGGAAATTGAATGTTCGACGGAGCGCGTGAAATTAAAATGAAAGTTAAATGTCGATTAATTGATCGTTCACTTTCTAATCGGAGCCTTAACGAAGGGAAGGAAATTGAAACTGCTAGCGAAATTAGAGAAATGCTTAAAGTGATATTACCCGCTGCATAAAGTGGAAATGTAGCGATTGCTTGAAAGAAGCGCAATGCAAAGGCTCGAGTGTAAATGCACTTGGAAATGCAATTAATCGTGGAGATGGAGAAGCACTTGTCTGAAAGCACTTTGTCCGTAGCCACTAGCCAGCCACTTTGCGCTTCGTTTTTATTATGAAAGCTACGATGCTTTGCTTTGCTTTGCTTTCACCGATTAGAATTTTCACGATTATCGAGCAAGTAGAGTAGCTGGACGCGTGAACAAGCCAACTGAATAACAATGAAATTCTCTGGAAAAATGTTGCGAGTTCAGGGTTAATCGTTCTATGATTCGGTTCGTTTAGTCTAGCTACGCAGCTGCATCGAAGTAGTCAAAGAATGACGGATGTAAGTTCGTCGAGCCTGGAAAATTTTCATTCAAGCTGTAGGCTTGTCTCGATTCCGTTTGATAATAAGTACATAACAATCGAGTGCTGTAAACGGTGCGCGCTGGCGCGATCAAATAGCAACACGCGAGACGGCTTCGACCCTGTTAAATAGTATCATCTCGGGCTTAATTCGCTGTTGCGCACATAGCATCGACTAACATGGAATTATGTAAACCAGCTAGAATGCTGGATCCGCGATACGCGCGTAACTAGCAACCGCGGCCCGTTTCGTCGCATCGGACTAGCGCGTGCACAACAAATGATTAATCGCGGTGGATGTCGTTTCCTGATTCGTTCAGACACGTGTGCTGCGTTATCTTTGTCACTTTACAGAACCAACTCCAGCGTTTCCATTCCGCTTCCAAGCGAATTTTAAGCGCTGCTTTAAACCGAACAATTTCGGGGAAAGGGAGAAACAGACGACCAAGTTTGCGTGAAGATTCAATGGAACCCAGTAAACCTCTGTTTCATCGAAAGCTTTCGCGCGTTCCCCCAAAGCCCAAATATTGCTTTTGAGGAAAGCAGAAACGATGCAATTTGTTATCTGCGACATGGTAAACACGGAGCGGAGGCGCCAATGTTCTAAACCGAAAGGCGCCTCCGGTTTGCGACAGTCACGGTTTACTTGATTTCTTCCAAATCCTTGGCCAAACAACTACGCTATTCCTATCGAGTCCGCTAAACGTACGAGACAAGCAAACCACACTACTACGTTTATTTCCTTCCCGCCTTCCATCCTGTATTCGCCACGTCGACAATGCTTTTAGATACTCCGTCAAATTGATAATACCGATCTCCACCGATAATAATAGCGGCATTCGCCTGTCGCAAATGATCCAAGAACGATACAGCGATACGACGTCGATCGGTGAACTTGAAATCGTAGGAATTTCCGGAAATACTTTGATGAGTCAACTAGCCTTGGAGGAATTCGGAATGGAGCTGAAAGGGATGCGGCAGATAGTGCTGCGCGCATTTCCCCTCGATAAGAAATACTGTTCGAGGATAGAGCTGTTATAGGGGAGACCAGGCTGGTAGGCCAGTTTTCCAGTTTTTCATTTTTATTAAATTAGGGTGGATGCACCATTTGTAGCCACTTTAAGGTATTGTACCAGTTTTGGCCACTTCTTAAAAAATATAATATTTTTCCGTGTAAGTAATAAATTTAACTTTATATTTCTAGCGGTATACTAAACAAAATAGTTATGATGTGAAATTCTCCACATAATAATGATCTGCAAGCAATTTAAAATTAAGATAATTATGCACATGGCCAAAAACAGTGCAGTGGCCACAAATGGTACATCTACCCTATATGGGCGAAATATCATTAAACCGGTTAGTATATTTCATACGGCATACATTTGGCTATCTGATTAAATTATTAATGTTGACTCAACGTGACAACGATTGAGGTATTTTAATGTTTTTCTAACACCTTCCATGCTGGTCAACCAGCCCCATGATCGGAGTTGGTTGACTTACAGTATGAGGTAGGTTGACTATAGGTACAATCAGTTAAGAAAATATTATTAGTAACTTATCTTAGTGTCGCAACAAGAGTTGCATTAATACATTAATTATAAGCAAATGCATTAATTATAATGTATTTATAACATAGGGTGAAAGCACTAGTAGTCGGCCACCCCCTAGTAGTCGACCACTATTATTGTTTAGCTTAAAGAAATAAGTACTGAAATAAAGCATTTATTAAATGACAATTTTATATTATATTTTGAATTTCTAACTTTAAAATACAACAAAACGAGCTCTTCATAGTTTAAAAAAAAAATGCTTTTCAACTGATTTGTAAACTAATTTTGATTCTGCATATGCCATTGCTGTTTTCCAACACGAGAAGCATAAATGCGCTTTGCATAGAAACGACAAATGTATTGCAGTTCTATACATTTTTTACTGGAAAATGATGCTATTTCACTGAAAAAGCATCAACAATTTTATATGCGCTTAAAAAATTAAAAAGAAATGGGATAATTTATTTATTTATGGGAGGTCGGTAACTGGACCATCATTCCCTTTCAATTTTCAATAGTCGACCACAGCGGTCGAATTCTGAAGCTAACTGCATTCACAATGAACGTTAAAAGTGTTAACTATAATTTATCTTATTAAAATTTTGATAAAGTTTTTAAAAGAACTTATTTTAATTACGCATTATTCCTGTCATTATTAATTATTTTCCGTTGTTGCACATTATATTTAAAAATAAATTTTAGTTTGTAATGCGCACATAACCTATTTTGAATTTCATATTAAAAAAAGGTAGTCGACTACTAGCTATCGGACCGATCGACTTTTAGAGTTAAGCGGTCGATTATTAAAGCATTCGGACTCTTTATTTTAACGCTAATTATTTATTTTCTCCGAACTTTTATACTGACAGAAAATTTTGAGTGATACATTAAATACATTTGAATTACTTCAATACATTTTATATATTTTATAACATTGATTGTTTATTTTTTTTTAGAACTTTTCATTCGAGTTTAGCTTTAAGTAGTCGGTTACTGGTGCTTTCACGCTAGTGAAAATTTAAACAAAAAATAAAAATCGCTTTATGAGTGACAAAATAGCAATTTAAACCTTATTAACGTTATTAGTCAACCAGCCCCGACCGATCATTTTGACTTCAATAATCTATATAACCTTCAATTATTTATGTATAAACAAAAATACACAATCTAATTACACAGTCTAATAAACAAACTTTAAAATAGTCCCTTAACATTTATTCTATTGTAACTATATAGAGCGTGAAAAAATAAAATCTTTAAGAAAAAATATTTACTTACATAGTGAATTTTTCGACAAACGCTGATAACTGTTAAAAAAAACGTGCGATCGCGAGGTCGGACATAAATGCATAGCATTGTAGAAGTGACGTCTTTCTACAGTGAATGTTTCCGCAGTAGAGCATATGTCGGTGCAAAGTTATTAACAATTAGTCAATCTACCCCTTGGGACAACCAGCCCCGGTCTCCCCTACCTATCTACAGTCTTGACTAAAGGGAGATTACTTAGTGCGAAGGCGCGTAATCCGTGCGCTCCACTTAGCACGCTCTCTCGCTGGCACAGTGGCCGTCTCGGAAATAGATTCAAGTCCTGCATGCGTGGCCTTCGCGCTATGCAAAATCCGTTATTGTGTCGCGTGCAAATGGCTCGCGGCTCCCTTTCAAACCCGCCCGAACGAATCTCCTCTGGATTCCCCATTCGAATTGCGCCCGCAATCTGGAAACATGCTACCCATCTCCCTGTAGTCGACGCTCGGAAGAATCGTGTTCGAAATTTCAACGAATCACCGCCATTTCACGGCGACGGAAGAATGGCGAGTAATCAAATAAACACTGTACTCGTGCTGCTTCGCAATGTAGGTAGCTACGTCGGTTCGTTGGAAACGGTTTAACGCGTAACCGCTTTCGTAGAATCGGAATAAACATTTTCGGCGAAGCCAACGGCAATTCAAGTAGGTACCTACTATCCAGCAGGGCTAAAGTAAAAGCAAATCGAATAATGTTGGATGAATGTTCGCGCAGGTACACAAGTCGGAGCGATAGCCCGCTTTGACTTTCCTTGTAAACATTCGCCCAAAATTGGTTCCCGTGGTAACAAAAGACATCTTCGATAAGGCCAGACACTGTGCACATCATGTATCGTCGAGTGCACCGCCGCGAAAATAACCGAGTTATCGATGAGTAACTCTGTTGTTTCAACTTTCTTCGATTCTCGAAGATGGCAGGCAAGTAGCGAAGTACAAGCGAGGAAATTTTCAGAGCGCGAAGGTTGCGTGGTCTCGTGTCTAGTGGCGATAGGTAAACGGTGAGAAACAGAAAACGGGTGAAACGGCTCTCACGCATTTCTCAGCGGTGCATTACGAAGCATTCGCGGTAATGCAAATGCCATCGTGCGTGATTCGATTCTAATTTAACGGCGCGGTTAATTTTCACCTACCATACGAGCGATCATTTCCACTGGAGATATCTCGTGGTAACCCTGTCGCATGTTTAAAAAAATTTCACCCACTTGTTTAGCTTTCCTTCTCTGGAAAATGCAAAGTCGTTCGATCGTTTAATTCGTAGGATCGGCATGGCGAAAAGCAGACGAGCCGTTCCACGCGGTGAAAATGCTTTAGAGATGGGCGTTTCAGTCAGCGTATACATATACCTAATCTCGAATGCCCGGTCAAAGACACGCGTGTCCCTCTTGAAACGCTAGGCTAGGCAGTGAATCATCGCCACGATGCGATGTATCATCGCAGATCCCAGCCAGGGTACCACCGCACCGAGGCCTCCTTTCAACGTCCCTTTTTTCCTCTGGTTACTGTGCCAACCGACTCGATTCGTCCCAAAAGAACAGCTCTGCAGGCCCACTATCGATCCCCCTAACTGTTATCTTTCGTTCTGCATCGATTCGCTCGTCGACTTAGTGCACGTTCACGGTTCAGTGATCGCTCCTGCGAACGACAAGAAAGATCCTCCTGCTAGCGGCTCGCGACTCCGGCCAAAGGGAACTAACTCACTGGTCGTGAAAGCAACACACGTACGTACATCTGTATATATGTTCATATGTACGTGCGCTGATCTCGTACCAGTGGGAGGAAGAAAGAAACGAGTGGTTGCGCGCGAGCTCGAGCAGCGTAGGACGACGTTGAACGCCCACCTGTCTACAGAGACGAGACTTTCGTAAAGGCTGCAATTGCACGCGATTACTTACCTTAGCCTCGCTTTCAAGATATCTTTTTTCGCGGAGTAGGTGTAAGATGCTTGGAAAGCGACAACTGCAACGAGAGCGAGAAACTCTCGTCGGTGCAGCGTTAGTTGAAATGGTCACGCAGCCGGAATGTTATTCCCTCGGCGGGCGTCGGTTCGTGGTTGTATGGAGTCTAAAGCTTGCTCTGGTAAAGAAAGTACACCGGTCCACGCAACGTCTTTACTACGAGTAGGGTAAAGGCAGGTAATATGGAACTTCTTAAAATTTCGATAAAGTAAAGAAATAACGAACTCTTCAGGCAATCGTGTATACTAGATCCCTAGACACAATAGACGATGATACTGACAATTGAGCATCAGTCGGGCATCCGTCATTGAAAGAGAAACGTTCATATCTTTCGTGGGGTGTAAAAGTTTCAGAAAACTGCATCAAACAGTTAAATATTGTAGTGAAGGTAGGGTAGATGTACCATTTATGGCCACTTTAAGGTATTGCACCAGTTTTGGTCACTTCTTAAAAAATATAATATTTTTCCGTGTAAGCAATAAATGTAACCTTATATTTCTGGCGGTATACTAAACAAAATATTTATGATGTGAAATTCTCCACATACCTAATAATGATTTGCAAGCAATTTAAAAATAAGATAATTAATTATGCACACGGCCAAAAGCAGTGCAATGGCCACAAACGGTACATCTACCCTATGTTACAAAGTATTATTTTGATATAATTTATCATTAAATATATGTGTTCTTGATTATTCAACAATAGTTTACCAATAAAGTTACTTTCTTCTTACTATAATTCTTAATTTCTTGTCGGAACATGTGTGTACGTAATATGGAACATACCGAGTAACATAGATGAAATTGATAATGACGATGACGACGATGATGCGGAATGCTTATTTTGCGATGGAAATTATAAAAATAATGATAATGAAAAGTAGACCCAATCTATTCGCTGCTTTCAGTGGGCACACGAAGAATGTGGGGCTTCCGACGTATTATTCACGTGCCCAATGTGTAGGAGACGCAGAAAGCAGGAATAAATTCCAAAAATCATGTATATTTATTTATTTGTATCTTCTACTTAATAAATCTTTATTTTTAGTAAAAAAAAAGTAAAGATTTTTCAGTTTTATTTACAAATTTCATAGGTGTTCCATATTAGGACTCATTTTTTCGAACGGCCGATTTTTACTCTTTTCAGTTTTTTTACTATAATTGCAAAACAATTTAATTTTTTTACATTTGACTATGTAAATATGATTATGCATTAGTTCCTTCGTCCCCTCATGTTCAGTTTTATTAAAAAAAACAAATTCCCCTACTTTTGACAAGCTTTTGAAATCAGATGTTCCATATTACTACCTACCTTTACCCTAAGGGATGCTAGCAGAAAGTAAACGTGTGCGGTGTGGCGAATGGCGATCGAGCAGGAGGAACGAAGGTCGCGATCGGAGCAGTCCCTCGAGTTGCTAACGCGTTCGCCGCGTTCGGTCAGTGTCTCGCGAGACGCGGGCCTTGGGGCCCGCGGGGTATCTGCGCGGGAAACGAGTTCTCATCGTCTCCTCCGATTCGCGATTTCCCCGATCGATTTCAAGGTCGTCGATCCCCCCATCATTATCCCGCGAAAGGAGAATCTGGACGACGAGAACCCCGACGAGTCATCTCCGCAACTGTGCGATTAATTCAACGAGTGAGACACGCGAGCGGGCCTTCCTTTTTTTCTCTTCCTTTGAAATTGTCTGGCAATGGTATCGACGTTACCTTAGTAGTGCGAACGTTTGAAAGTGTTGCCCGCGATCAGCTCGCTTTACGAACGACTTTCATTATTTTTTTATCGAACGTTAAGCGTGGGTGCTGAAGCGTGTATCTCGCGCGTGGTGATACATCATGCGCGGAAGGTTAAACACTTTCTAAGCGCGTGGCACGCAGTACGTTCCCGCCGCACCTGCTCGACGGAACGCCCGCGCCGCGGAGAATCACCAGCACTCGCGTTGGAATTTCATCCAGTGGCTCTCGGCTTCGGAAAATCGATTTTCGTGGAAGATGCAGCCACACGGTCGCTCGTTATGCGCGTGTCGCGTGCGATAATGCACACCTCGAGACGCAGGCCGGGTGCATTTTGGCCGTGCAGTCGAGTCGGAAAAAACGCAGGCGAATGCGAAAGCAGGTGTTTCTCGAGCATCCATCTCGAGTCGTATTCCAGTGAGAAATGCTGATAAGTTTGCACAAAGAGCGGAGAGTAGAAGCAACTTTCCCTCGGTTTTCCAAACTCGTTTCAAACGGTACAGAGGATTACTAAAAAAAAATAGGGAGTGCCCGCGCGGTGCAATTAAGCGTGCAGCTGGCAAAGAAGCAAAACCAAAAGGATGGGCATCTCGCGGAGAATTGTGGGGGTTACAGAACGGTGGAGCACAATGCTGCTCTTGGGACTTGCACTTTGAGTTGGCGGTACGATAGGAGGCTTGGCGAGACGAGTCGGAGCTAGGCGAGGTGAGGTGGCGTATCATGGCGTCTGGTGGCGTTTCACGGCTTGGTTTTCACTAGTTGCTCCAAGCCAGTGAGTCACGAACAGAGCTTTCGCTCGGTTTGCGTGCGCTCCCGCGAGCAGTTGAGCAGTTGAGCAGTTGAGCAGTTGAGCAGTTGAGCAGTTTTCGCGTCGCCCGTCATTGTCACGGCCCTGGCGCACGGTCGCATCGTGGCGCACTCGCGCTCGCGCTCGCACTCGCGCGGCGTGTACCGCCGACCGGATGCGATCTCGCCGAGATCGGCGAGGTCGGTGCGCGCAAACGACTCGACGCACGAATCCGCTCGTTTCAGTATGTACTGGTGCGTCGCCCTGGCGAACGCGTCTCCCATTCAGAATCATCACCTCGTTTCGGAGCGCGTAGAACGTGCGCGCGTCATTCCCTTGGATGTCGACACGAACGAACAGTGAAAACGAGTGCGAGTGCGGAAACGCGTGCCCCGATCGCATCGGGTAACGAACGCGAGTGATGCGCCACTGCCGACACCACCGCCGCGCCGCGCCAACTTTCTGTTCACTGTGCTCTGTTCTTTGCAAATGGATCCGGAGTTTTAACCGATCTCTGAAAACGCGGAGCAAAGGGAAGGATAAGTGGAGGGATCCGGGGCTGGTGTGCAGGGGGAGGTACGGTGAAATAAAACAGACAGAAAGAAGAATAGCAATTAACGGTTTACATAACCTGCGCGTAATTCCACGGTAACGCTCCTACCGAGAACGATCTGCGGATAATCAGTACGCTCGCAACCGTAGCGTAGATAGCGTTGGTCGTTTTTCTTCTACCATACGGTATCCGTGTTCCCTCTTTCTTTCGGCCACTTTGGGTCATGGATTAAACCGATTTCACACAACTGGGTGTGACAGTTTATTCGAAGGAATCCACTGACGCTGAGAATCCGCGGGTGTTCCGAACAGAAGGTGGCGAGGGAACCGAGAGGTATAATATTTTATTCGCAATCGGTCTGACACGATCGTTGATCTCAAACTGGTATTTAACTCGATGCGTTAAGGTCGTATTCGCTGAACACTCTCGGCAGCCTTCTGTTGCTGTATTAATTTGAAATTACACTCTGCCTGATAAAACCACGGAGAAATGACGTATGTATCTCATAGCGCGCGCGCGCGCACATCCATACGGGTGGGTGCACCACCGTGCGTGTCCGATTATACATACGCTAGTGTTGAGCGGACTACGTTTCCCGTGTTTCTCCTTCCCAGCCACCTGTTCGTCTGTTAAACCACGGCGGTCTGTTCAGCAACGGTCTCGTTCCACTCGAAGCTAGCACGGCTGCGCCGCGAGACGATCCTGTATGTGTGTTGTGTGTATGTACTTGACTATTCTTCTCCAAGCGAAATCGTACACCGAACGTTGCCAATAATTCGGAGACTCGGAGCTCTCGCCTCGACTCGCATCTCCCTCCGACTCATGGATGTAACGCGAGCCACGTCCTCGCCCCGATAACCACGTATCTTATCCTACCGTCGTACCGTCGATTACAGCGTGGCCGTAAAGATTGTTTTTTTCGTCAGCACCGAAGCAGAATTTCGAAAGCAATACGGTTTTACGGAGACCGATCGATTTTCGGGGAACTCGTTGGACGGGGAGGAATTATCCAGCCGGCTGCCAGCAGTTGCCACTTTTCGTTCCGATCGCCGTAAATCGTCCGGTTAGCACGATCCTGATCGATATGTTTTTTCCGCGGCAAACGAGTCGGCGCCCTTGGGAAAAATCTCGATGGGCCTCGCGGCGGAGTCGCGTAGATAGTTGCGGACGTCATAGGTACTCGAGAGAGTGGAGCGCGGACGCGAAGATACGAGACGCGCGTTCTTGAGCTTATTAGATAAATGACAAACTACACGCATTTCGCGCCTCCCGTTTAAGGATGTATCGGACGTACAATATTAGACGAAAGTATATGAAATTTGAAATACTTGAATATCTACGTCTTACGCATAGATATAAGGAATTCGAACTACAATTGGAGTCTCATTTTTACTCCTAGAAAGGTATTTTTCACTTTACAAGTGCTTTTTCAACCATTATTTCCTAAACTTTTGGCAGTGAAAATGCCCAGATTTCACAATTTTCTCAAGTTATAATTTATTTCTTTAAAACGGTGTAGAGAAAACAATTGAAACTCGGCAGATATTTTCATCTATCCATATACTACATGTACAAAAAAATTGAACACATTGGTACTATTTCTTCAACATTTTTTCAGCTGTTTTATCTGTCAAGATCGTCCCTTTCCATAAGAGTACGTGTAAAATCAGTGAAAATTAAAAACGTTATAACTCAGCAACCGTTTAGTGAATTCGTTTAAAATTTTTGGAGCACATCAAGAAGATTAGAAAGAACAATCTCACGAATTCTCATCAGCACCTTCTCATTTTAAAGATTGGTCCGATACATCCTTAATCCGTTTCTAGCTGCGTCGGCCACTAACCACGCACCAACTCCTCACTTTTCTTTTCTCATGTACTTATAGATACCTATATCAGTTCCGTGATGGTGACCGGCCGGAGTGCCGTCACTGCGAGTTGTAAAAAATATCGTTTCCCTGCTTTGGAATGGAAGCAGCTCACACTTGTCCGTGTCAGTTACTCACACTGACGCCGATAACACTGAACCGTCGCGGAACTGATACCCGTGAATCCCCCTTTAAGCTGCGAACTAGAAACAGTACAAACAGGTTTCGTTCTGGCTGCGCCCAATTTCAACCGTTCGACACACATGACAGAGATTTACCTATCACCACGTTGCGCCACGCTATTCAACAGCCGGAAACGCGCATTTCCTACCATATATTTTTCTTGTCCGCCACTCTCGAGATTCCCCGACACTGAGTTAGACAGACGGTATCGCTTATCAGCATCTACCGCTGATAACAAACTAACGAAGTCGAGTTGGCCAGTCGAGCGCTTATCGTCACGAGGGAAATGGACCCAGTTGTTCGCAGCCGGCCGTTCGCGCGCGGCCTTTACGCTTCGCGTTCCCTTTTTCTCTTCTTTCTCCGTAAGATACAGCCCCGAACCGATCCGACTCGTTCCGATCCGAGTTGCGTGCGTGGAACGCTGCGAAAATTCCGTTTCATTGTTTGACGCTTCGATCGGGAAAGCGACGCGACAGCAGATGAGCAGAGTAGAAACCGTAAACGTTGAAAGGAACGGACGTGATCGCGAACGCCTGTGGGAGTGGTTGGGAAAATTTTAGTTGCTGGATAATCGTTTATTTGGGGAAAATCGTGGCAAGTTGTTCGACGCGGCACGGCGGCGCAGTATCTACCTATAATATCGGTAAAGCATCGCGCTCGTGCGATAAGCCACGGAAAAATAACATTGAATTAGCCGAGTGGAGGTCGAGAAAGCAACGCCTGGAGAAGGCGCGCGCGCGCGCGTGCACGCGGCTTTATCGTTGCGTTCGGTGCGACGTATGTATGCGGTAACGGTGCTGCTGGTGCTGCTGCTGCTGCTGCTGCTGCTGCTGCTGCCTTTTCCGTGTCTCCCCGAGGACAACTCCTCGAGCACGATGAAATCACTTTCGCAGAGGTTTATCAATTACTCCTTAATCGACTCGGAATTGGTCTAGTCACCGCGATTCGCTAGAAACTTGGACACTCACTCTTCCATCGTATTCCATTACGCGTCGGCCCACCACAGCTTTACGGGATTTACTTTACTACACCGAGTACCTACGTACGTTAATCGCCGCGAAAGCTTTAATCGCAAGATTTCGTCTCGTCGCTGCTTCCTGCTTGTCGATATTTATATGTCTTCTTTGTTGCCAACGAGAGAAATGTACGCCGGCAGACGTTAACCGGCTGGATGTCGTGTTTGGTTAGCGGGTTTAAGGGTAAATGTGAACGTGTTGAAAGTTGAAAGTGGTAATCGTCGGCTCGTCGACGAGGATCGTCGTCCAGCAAAGCAACGAGCGGACCCTTAACGAGGACGCATGTTTTTCTGACAGAAACCAAGCAACCTGGCCGCCGTCGTCGATCCACACGGCCAAATCAGTTGATGTTGAAGGATTATCTGCAACCGTGCGAACGTTTCCCCAAAGCTTTCGGACGGCGACGAGGCTGCCGCTCTTCCTTCGCTTCACGTAGCAAAAGTGACCGGTGATTCTGCCTGAAGCTCTCACTCTCGGAGATGGACGATCGACAGAGCCCGTTCTCTCGGACCCAACCGAGCAGAAGCTCGATTCGGTCGGCCATCGGTCATGGTCGAAAGAGCTTCGTGGTCGCGACAGATCCACAGCCACAGCGCCAGATTACGCCACGGCAGAGCAAGCAAAGTACTAGCCCGAAGGTGGCCAAGAGGTTCGCGGCTCCTCACACCGTGCTGGACAACCTGAAGCAGTGGGAGCTGGTGGAAGGCGACCGTGGCTTGCAAGTAGTGGAAAAGAGGGGCCTGGCGAAGGCCGTGGAACGTTCCGCGAGCCCCGGTACCCTCGCAACTATCCCGCTTCTCGCCAAAAACACTCTACCGGCCAACTTGAAGATAGACCCGAGTCTCGAGGAGAAGTTGAAGGCCTTCAGAAATTCCAAGATCGTGCAGCCCATCCCGATGTCCGAACACGAACACGAACACGAACAAGACCACGAACGCGACAACGACGGCAAGCTTCCAGTCAGTCTCGATCTGATCCTGCAGCAAAAGAAAGGATCCACCGCAGAAAGCACGGACATGCTTGAGCGATTGGAGCTGCAAGTCAGGGCCATCGAAATGGACACCCTCGCTGCCAGAACGCGTCAGTTGGAGATGAGCTCGGATTTCGAGCCTGAAATCCAGCTTCGATACAGGGAACACGAGGACCTACTCCGAAACGTGACGGATGACGAAGCTGAGGGGTAAAATTTTCTCTCCTCTGATCATACGAAACGCATCTTTTATCGCGTATATCCACCAAACCCCGACTCGATACCTTCACCCTCCACTTTATATTCTTTTCTCTTTTGCTTTCTTTCTATCTCATTTACAGTTAGTCTTTTCTCGCCCATCTTCTTTATTTTTGCTCTTTTCCTGTTTTTTTTTTTTTTTTTTTTTTTTTTTCAAAAGAATACTTGTCACGGTAACGTAGCTCGCGAGTCTGTATTTGATGCGACGAGTGTCGGTGACGTTCGTTCCAGCCCGATTGAGAGGACGATAGCGATACAGTTCATTTACTCACAAAGCGCAGTACCGTTTTTCTATTGATTTCGTTATGCATCCCGATATAACTTTGAGATTACATTTCTTCTCTTCTGTACGCATCGTCCTTTGAACTGACTGGGCAGACATCAGTACACTGTCGCACGCCTATCCCAAAACGCGTTCATCTATCGGGAAATGCCAACATTCGTTTCCCAAACGAAACGAGCAGAGAGTGATGACGGTACATTGAAACGAAAAGGGCCTCCCCGTTGCATCGAGGAGACGCAACGAGGAACTCGACGGGAAATTCTGGGATCACGGCGAAGAAAAACGTGGTAAAGCTATCGAGGACAGCCTCGGACACGAGGCGAGGACAGGAAGCGGAAATGTCCCTTCGAGCGCACGCCAGAACACAACAGTCGCGTGCACACGTCCGCGCTGTCGTATCTAAGAAAGATCATCGACACCAGCAGCAGCAGCAGCAGCAGCAGCAACAACAGCAACACCAACGCCAGCAGCAGCAGCAGCAGCAGCAGCAAAACAATGCAGTTAGCGGTGCACTCAGGCAATTGTCGGACATCGCGCAGAAGGGTGGTCAAAATGAGAAGGAGGTAGATATTGTTTGATGGCTGGCAATTAAATAGAGGTACACCCTTTCGAGGGTTCTTTAAGCGAAGAAACTATTGGCTGATTCTATTTTGTAGCTGTTAAAAGACTCGCATCGCGACTACCCTCATCCCTATCGTACACGAGCGCGATTTTTCTTGGAAAGTTTTTATGCGAGCGTGCCTTGACGGTTCCCTCGCTGACTAGTGGAGTGCAACGTGTACACTGTACACTATGAGCGTATCTGCGCGCTCGGCTCACGTACCTACCGCACGTCCGTTCGGGATGAAATAATGCGGATGGCTTGCCTGCCTGTTCGACTGTGCGAATGCGTATCGCCTAACGATCGTGAGAGCCGTCAGACCCGATTAAACGTCTCCGTTCTTTTTATTCGAGGGAACAGACTACGCGCGCTCCGAGACAAACACCAAACACCTGTAATACGCGGTAGAGACGTAAAGTTTTAACAACTCCGCGTAACGAGTCACCATTTAGCCAGCGATTTCTGTAAACGTGCTTCCAGTGGAGTTTATTAGGCTCCCTCTGTTTCAAACACGCTGTTTCTCGGATGAAACGAGCCGATTCGGAGGAATCAGCTGATCCGGCGAAAACTCGGTTTCGATCGCTCGCAGACTTGGGGGCAGCCAGTTCTCTTTGGACGGATGCAGGGGGACGAATATCTATAAGGGTGGGGGCGAGGGTGAGGGTGAGGGTGATGTGCCGTGAAAGTCGTGATGGCGGTGGCACTTAGTTTGGAGATAAGCGCATGCGTCGGGCATCGTCGTCGTCGTCGTCGGAGCAGCTCGTTGGGAAGGCAAGGGTGGTGGTTCGGTTCGGTTCCACGCTTGCATCAGGTAGGGGGTGGTGGCACAGCGTATTGATTCTCCTTTCGCATCCCTCGGCTGTGGACTCCTCTGGCTGACTCGTGCGGCTCGCTCGAATCGTCGTGGACAACGGAGAACACGGTAGTCGCGGACACGGTCGTCGTCGGACGACCGCGACGACGACCAATCTCCACGGCATCGTAAACAGCAAGTCGAATAGGATTCGGTGATAATCGGTTTCGGTACTTCCACGATCGCTGGCTCCACTATAGGGATACGGTTCTCTCGGCACCCCGGTTAGGTCAACCTAACCCAGAGACCAACACCGTTCGTGATCAGTGACGTCAAGTGCACCTACGGCACGCCTCCGAAGCTACGATTTCTTTGGGCCGCTTCAATCCTTCCTTCGAACGGTCAACGTACGAGAAACTCCTCTCTATCGACGTACGAGATTCGGGCTCGCAGTGACACTCGAGCGTGAATTCTGTGTGAATCGGTGCCGCCCCTGTACCACCATCGCTCGTCTCTTGTCTCTTGTCCTTCCTGTGCATCGGGGTGAATCGCCGAACACGTCCACGATATTCGACAATACTCGAATTGACTGAAGGTGAAAGTTAAGAGTGACAGTGCAAACAGCAAGTACTCTCGCCGCCTGGTCAACCATCCCGTACGAACGCGCCCAACTCTGGCCAGCAATGTCTCTCAGACGATAGCCTCCACGATCTTATTCCCGATAGCTCTTTAATCGTGGAATCGCTTAGAACCGAACGGGGCACCGCATTTCATTTTTTTAGTGATCGCAGTTCTAGGGTCGCCGTGTCGACTGCCTCTTTGAACTCTCTTCCCGTGTTGCTTTCGTCTCAAGTGAACGCTCGCTCCGTCAGCGCCTCGGCAAGCATGTTAGTGTTTCGAATAATCTCGAGCAAAAGCAAAAGTTCGGTGCAATGATAAGTTGAAAGACCAAAAGAACCCGTGTGTACCTGATTACGCAGATCGTAACTGGCTGGCAGTTTATTTTCCATCGATGCTCGTTATCGATCGTGATAGTAAAAAAGTGTAAATATCTGTGGCGGTTGTCGTGAAAATTTCGATGGATGCGTTCGGAGCGAGACACGGTGGGCATTCGAACGAATTGCGAAAAGAAAAATGGCCAGAAGGTGCGGAAGACGTAGGAGAGATCTCTCATCGGTTGGCCCAGTCGGTCGGACGTTTTCTTCGTAGCCTCGGAACATCTGCTTATCTCTGCCCAGGCGAAGAGAAAAGTATCGTTTGAAGGAGACGGAGACGGAGACGGAGAAGGAGGTTGTGTTGTGACCACGATTACGTTTCACCTGCAGATGCTTTACGGCAGAAAGTGATACGTGGTCGGCACTGTTCCCGATTCCACGTTCATTTTTCTATCTTTCGGCACGTCCAAGAGATCGATCAAGCTGGCGGCCTCGAAAGTTGCTGCGGCCTCCTCTTGCAAGATGGTCACTCGTGGCCACACGCGGGTAATTGAATCCTAGACAAATTCGCCCATCTTCTCAACTTTGCCCTCTCTCTTACGATTCCAAGAGATTCCCTCTGTTAGCGTTTTCACTAACGTCATCCCTGACGTTGCATAATACCAAAGACTCTGCAGGAAGGGAGGATACAGTGTACATACGCCACCCGTGGAAACCTGTCGCGTTTTAATTGAATGCCCCAACTCCAGCTATACCGAGTCGACGACCTCTCGAGACGAATAGAACTTTCCCTACTCTTTCCCAGTTGATTCTAATCGATTATTATTCCTGCATGGAGAATTCGGTTTCCGGTGAATGTGGAGCATTGCAAAGGCTCCTCCCATTAATACGAGACAGTGCGTCGTCGCGATTCGCTCAAAACAATCTGTATCTGGTGCAGCTTTAACAAGGTATAATTAATTGCATTGATGGTCCCTGGAAATGTCAAGTGCGGTCGCATGATGCATAGATAAGCTCGTTGTCAGTGGCGCGTGCTCGTAACGAATTTACAGCTCTGAGCAACCAACGCTTGTACTCCGCGATCAAAGTCGATTATGGTAGCGTAAGAATTTCTACTGATCGGTTTGCGGTCAGCCGGTCGCAAACCTACAACTCCGCGCGAGGGATAGAATTGTATCGCATAGTAGCCATAATAATATATAATTATACATAACGATATATAATGGTAATAAGGTGTATGTTTGATCGTTTTCCGTTATTGCAGACAGGGGATGGCGTGGGTGTGTCGAGTAGCGGTGGTCGGCTCTCTTCGAGAAGTCGGACATCGGAGGAGCCCCACATCGGCAGGTACAAATTACTCAAAACGATTGGCAAGGGTAACTTTGCCAAGGTTAAGCTTGCCAAGCATTTACCCACCGGAAAGGAAGTGGCTATCAAAATCATAGACAAGACGCAACTAAATCCCAATAGCCTTCAGAAGGTAAGCGAAGAACTAGCGAGAAATGTTCCGAAGAAGCAATCTCACGTTCACGTTCACGTTGCAGTTATTCCGGGAAGTAAGGATAATGAAGATGCTCGATCATCCGAACATAGTGAAGCTTTTCCAAGTGATCGAGACCGAAAAGACACTGTACCTGGTAATGGAGTACGCCAGCGGCGGCGAAGTTTTTGACTACTTGGTTCTCCACGGTCGAATGAAGGAAAAGGAGGCTCGGGCGAAGTTCAGGCAGATAGTGTCTGCTGTGCAATACTGCCATCAAAAAAAGATCATTCACAGGGACTTGAAGGCCGAGAATCTGCTGCTCGACAGCGAAATGAACATCAAGATTGCCGATTTTGGTTTCAGCAACGAATTCACACCGGGCAACAAGTTGGACACTTTCTGTGGATCGCCGCCTTACGCAGCGCCTGAACTTTTCCAGGGTACACGAGCACGCATACCTACATACATTCGATATATCTGTAATATTCACACACACACGTAGAATGGAGTATAGAATATTTAAAGAAAAATATGGCGGAGATGTGGCGGGGACAGATGGAGAACTACTAATACTGACAATGTTTGTTCATCACTGACAGGTAAAAAGTACGATGGACCTGAAGTAGACGTCTGGTCGTTGGGAGTAATATTGTACACTTTAGTATCTGGCTCACTGCCCTTTGACGGTTCGACGCTTAGGGAATTGAGGGAAAGGGTATTACGAGGGAAATACCGTATCCCGTTTTACATGTCAACCGATTGTGAAAATTTGTTGAAAAAGTTCCTGGTGCTCAACCCGGCCAAACGGGCCTCCTTAGAGGTACGTGGCAATAAGCGTTTTCCGTCGCTGCTCCTTCGCCAGCCGAACGATAATCCTAATCCTTTCGTGTCTCTCCTCGCGCCTCTAGACTATAATGAAAGACAAATGGATGAACATGGGATACGACGACGACGAGTTAAAACCGTACTTAGAACCCGAGCCCGATTACAAAGACCACAAGAGGATAGGTGAGTCTGCCAGTATGTACATAACACTTACTACTTATTGTTTCTAAAATAAGATTAAGGAAACTGCACTTTTTACGAACACTTTGCACCCTTTGACGAAGCAACGGAGATCGTCCAACGACACACGCCGAGTACGCTTGGACGGACTATATATTTACGAATGTGCGTTAACTAGAATAAAATAGTTGCAGTCGGCTAGCAGGCAAAAGTGGTCGTAATTAAACGATTCTCGGTATCGGATACCGAGGATCGTAGTGCAGTATATATGTACGTAGTTGTAGCGTAAACGTAACGACAATTCTGACGGTCTTACTTGATATAGATTCGGTGAGTGAATGTTGTATCTGCTATGCATAGGTATTGTGTATTATGTATCGCGTATGGCAAGAATGAATCGCTCGCGGGATGTGTACTGTATTAAATCGTATTCGGTAAGAGACGTCTGCGTACGTATATTTTTTTTGCACAGCAACTCACCGAGCTTCTTTTAGACAGTTTTATTTGCTTCGGTACATTTGTAATCGCGAGACGATGCCGACGAAAGAATGCGCGGGATGTGTATCGCATGGATGGAGGATTTTGTAGAATCACCGGTTCGCGCTATCGAATCGTTATCGATTCGGTATCGATCGGGTCGTGTTTTTCTGATATGTTAGTGGTTGTGACTATGCCGCTACGCCTGATTTGTTTTAGAGGCCCTGGCTAGCATGGGGTTCACGAGAAGCGAAATCGAAGATTCGTTGGAACAAGCTAAGTACGATGACGTGTTCGCCACGTACTTACTATTAGGAAGGAAAACGACCGATGTGAGTAAAAGGATCGGAGCTGAACGATCTCGATGGACCGTAAATTAAAATTGTCTGACTGTGAATAAAAGCGATACGTTTCGTAGCCTGAATCGGATGGTTCGCGATCCGGCAGTTCATTGTCTCTGCGCAACATTCCGCCGCAAGCTGGTTCAGGCGGCGGCGGAGGCGGCGGAGGAGGTGGAGGAAGCGGAGGAGGCACGGGTGGCACCGTGCAGAGTCCATCGCACAGAGGCGTTCACAGAAGTACTTCCGCTAGCAATCCAAAAACCAGTAGACGGGTTTCCTCTGGTCTTGAAACGATTCGTAAGTGAATGTTCGCAATCTATTATCTATTAAAACTCTGGTCTCTGCCAAGCAACCCTCCGAACCTTTACGGATTAAGAGTTGACGCGAAAGTTGATCGAAAGAAAGAAGCAGACGCTTAGGTAAGAACAGAACAGAAGAGAAGAGGAAAGGAGAGCAGCCCGATCGTTGAAATATCTTGGTTTACGTAAGAGCTTTGATCGATAGTCGATGTTCCTAGCGAATGAGCCATGTAAATGTTAAGCAAACGTACGTTCGCCCGCGTGACGCGTGACGCGTGACGCGTGACGCGTGACGCGTGCTTCGCACATTCACGGATTTGCCTGGTTAGGAGGAGCGCCGAGTCCAGGGAATGCGACCAACCATAATCACGCGACTGCTGCAACCGGCGGAACAGTGACTGGAAGCGGTGGAAGTAATTTTAAACGACAAAATACCGTGGACGCCGCCACGATCAAGGAGAACAGTGCTCGCGTCTCCGCGAGCCGACCCTCGGCTCCGAAGAACAGCCCGGGCCAATTAGACACCAGTGAGTTGTTCTTTCTCTTCTCCCGTAATTGTTATCTATTATGTTTCTTTTAATTTCAACATTCTCGTCCAGTCGTTTGCGATGTTGTCATTTTAAAGCTTTAACGAAATTACACCTGCTTTGGATAAGGTTGCTGCGATTCCTTCCCTAGACTATCCAACTTTTTCGTTAATTCGTAATTTACATTTGTTTGTGTGCCGTGTTATATGTGCTCCCATTTCGTAACCCTTTTCGATCTGGGTACGTATAATACATACGCATCGTTAACCCTAGGCTAGTGTGGTCATCGTAGCTCTTCACGCAAACCGCGGATCGCTACGATCACTCTACGCGGTGTCGTTAAACTGGGGTTACATATCATTATCGTTTGTCTGCGTGAATAAAGCGTCGCATCTGCCTCTTTGATCCTTTCATCGAGGATCCATTTTCTCGCGTTCAGATCGTTCAGATCGTTCAGATCGTTCAGATCGTTTAGATCGAAGCAGATGGGACGTAACGCGCAACCTCGGGTGTCCTTAGTCCTCTCTAATACCCCTTGTCATGCCTGTTATCATTTTAAAGTACGCTGCTTTGTTTTGTGTTGAACTATATCTAATGAGGCTTGCAGTGACAATGTTCATTCTAGGCGTGGGTACAAGTCCCGGTGGTAGGGCATGGGCAGGCAAGAGCAACACGATGAATACAGGGGTAGGTGGTGGTCGGGGGCTCACCTCACCTGCCCCTGGTTCTGTTGGTCGGCGTAGTACCATCTCCTATGATCAAGCAAAAACGTCCTCCTCGTCTACGGAAAGAACCAACGATGCACCCAGGTATAGTGACATCCATTTCAATCCTTTCACTTCATAATGTATACCGATTGAAACCAAGTTGATCCAAGTCTGCCCAAGTAGAAAAGAGACTCGCACAAAGTAGATTATTATATCTTTCTACTTATTGAACAAGCGGACACTGGATCTACGCGACCGGGCCGGGCCGGGCGTCGCCGTATTTTCCCTCGACGTATTAATTATCACCAAGCTAATAATCGAGTCGCACCCTCCAGAGTCTACGAGAGAGAATGGACGCAAGCGTGATCCAGTGTCTGCAACGGTAAATTCTTTACATTTCTTGACGCACACCGCAAAACTTCGCTTCGTAATCGAAGATTTTGCAGTTTTGTTTTTGTTTTTTGTTTTTTTTTGTTCACTAAACACTTTCAACAGTACCTATCGACTAACCATAGACGCCTGATTATTCGTGTGTTAAGTATACTAAACCCATTTAAAGGAAAGTTTCGAGAAAGTATAGGACAATAACAAGAATCTGTCATTAAGCCCCAGGGAGTTTATTTGTTTGTTGCGTTGCTCTAGCATGTTGGCTGCTGCCTGCCAATCGTTCATTGCAGATCACTTTCTTTATGGCTTGACAGATGTTTACCGAACATATAGTCCAATTAAACGTGTATACATACACAGATGCTTGCTAAAAATTATACCGAGTCACAGTTACATTCACATGTCTCTACTCTGTTTATACAAACGTAGGTGTATCGAGATCCATACTCGTACTCGTACTCGTACTCGTAATCGTGTTGCAACGCAGCGCTATAGACAGTACCATTAACATCATCATACACGTGTCACTCTTGCGTTTTAGCGTCACGTTCTGTTCCCCTTGTCATAGATATTCTCACCAACTGAAACTTTCCGTAACACAAAACATTCTTTGCATTCACATCCGTTCCCCGTTACTGTTCCCATATTATCATATCATAGTACATACACACGTGCACATCATCCCGTGACAGTAGCTCGAAGCCATCAACGAACATTTGTGGTTCGCTCGGTGTAGTTTTCGACAAGTGACCCGGCGTACGAGCAGCATAGTTGGTTCAACGCGAGAAACGCGTCCTTTATCAAGGATCGGTCCACTCCCTTTGGACGTTAAATCGGTCGTTTCTTTGCGAACTTTCGCTGCGATGTAGAGAAACATCCGGCGCGGCGGGAGAACGTAAAAGGCTCGCTCGTTTGAATAAGCCGTATGCAAGTGTAGTAGTACACGTAGGGCCGGGCAGATTGTTGATTAGTTTTGTGCACAGCCTGGGCGAGGGCACTAGACCAACGCGGGGTCACACCAAGTCTGCGAGCATCAGCGCAGGTCACCGTTCCTCCAGTGGCGTACCCCCCAGCGACCATTCACTACTGGACCCTCAACCACGCAACGCCCACAACTCCCTACTCGCCACTGCTGACCCTCTTAGACAGAGGTACAGGTCCCCGATGCCTTATCAGCCGCGCTACCTATATACATTCCTCTGCTAGATCTTCCAAAAGTCTAACGTGCAATCTACCGAGTTACCCTTTACTTTCCGAGTACATAGGCACCAACTTTCGAGTCTTGTGCATTTCAATAGAATTCCACGCTAGACTATTGGAGCACCTACCCTGTACTGCGAGAGATATTCCGATACGATTCTTTCATTCATTTATTTACTTGTTTCTTGGGCCACTAACTATCTTAGGTTACTACTACCTGCGCGTGCTTTCAAAAGTCACGAGGAACTTGTTGCCAAATTCACCGGTGCTTCCAAGGTTGTCTCTCCTTTACGATAGATTCACCCCGTTTCGGTTCACTAGTTCTCTAGGACAGTTTCTGGTCACTCAATCGTTATTCCCTTTAACTTTTTTCTTATTTTTCTTTCTACTATGCATGCGTAATATCGTTAGTTTTCTATCCTGATCATCGGCTTTGGTCATCTTTTCATTTCTAAACACATAGGTACATATTGCGCACCTCGTTTCGCGTACCTACATCTCGTTCTCGCCTACAATCGAAATTCCTACGCGAACGCGAACGCTGCAGCTCTACACTCTCGAAAAACTACAGAACATTATACGTAGACTAAGCAAACGTTATCTCGTTGATGCAGTAACTTGCATGTACGTTGTAGCGTATACCTAATTATGACAATTTTCTACATAACGACATCGCTTTATACATAACACTACAATTATAATTTATAATGTCCACTTCTTCTTCTTCTTCTTCTTCTTCTTCTTCTTCTTCTTCTGCTTCTTATTCTTCTTCTTATTCTTCTTATTCTTTTTATTCTTCTTATTCTTCTTCTCCTTATTCTTCTTATTTTTCTTCTTCTTCTTCTCCTTATTCTTCTTATTTTTCTTACTCTTCTTATTCTTCTTATTCTTCTTCTTCTTCTCCTTCTTATTCTTCTTATTCTTCATACTCATCTTACTCTTCTTACTCTTCTTATTCTTCTTATTCTAATTCTTCTTATTCTTCTACTCTTCTTCTTCCTTTTTACGTACAATTCGCGAAATTGAAATTCGCCCGGAGTCGGTTGAATGAAATTTTTACCATTATACCTATGTACACGCATCGATACATTCGCTGTCAAGCTAAACATTTTTCACTCGTACGCACATATTTCATCGCGTCCTATGTATGTATGTAGTGAAACAGACTAACTTTGACTAACTCTAATTAACCATAACTGGTACCTATGTTCTATCGTCGCATGTGCAAACAAATAGACCGTTTCTATACATTGCCTATATTCGATCATCGTGTAACTTTCACTAGCGTAAACTAATTTCTTTAAAGTTCTGCTTTATTAGCTGAGAATATCGAAGCTTGTATCTCGCAAGTCGTAGAGACATCGCTTCTGCATTTTGTACTCCTCTAACCGGATCCTCTAAGGGATCCGCTCGGAAATTAACAACTATACATCCTACGTTTCTCTTCTCCCCATTTTTCTTTTGCATCTTGTCTCTTGCTTCTTTCGTAGCGAAGCTGTATGAAACGAAAAGAAAATGGTCCTTCTTATTAAACGCACAAACTTCTAGTAAAGAATCGACACGCGAACAAAGCAATTATTATACATACGTACATACATACCTACTTAGATAAGTACTATTATACATACTCATCGCGTGGAGGAATTTTAATATAATAGAAATACCTATTTCCACTTAGCTTGGGTGTGTCTCCAAGCAATAGACTGGCAACACCTACAACACCAGCATTTCCTCGAAATGTTCCAAGTCGTAGTACGTTCCATTCTGGCCAGAATAGAGCGCAGCGAAATCATACTCAGGTTCGTATGTTGAACATTTCTAGTAAAACATGAAATTTACGAAACGATACGCGATATACTATGTAAGGAACCAACGATTAGCGTACATAAGTACATAATCGTGGTACGGCCCAATATACATATGTATTATATTATTATAGTATACGCGTATCGTATCGCGTGGATTAGTTGCGGTAGCTATTCATTCGTTCTCGTTACCATCAAACTGTTCGTTAACGTATTCATCTTGTATACAATTTGTTTTCAACGGACTTTGCAGGGTCACACTCATACACAGGACACGAATGCGATTAGCCCGCTAGCGAGACCGTCCTTTTTCTCAAAATTATCCTCGAGGTTCTCCAAACGGTAAGTTTTGTCGATTCAGCATACATATTGTACTACGGATAGATATTTTCTCCGATATTTTCCGATATTTTCCGATATTTTGACAGCATGCTAGTACACATGTACCACTGTAAAGTACCACCGTTCGTTCGCAATTATACCGTTGACAGATATGATCGAGTTTTGGACGACTTTGAAATGATTAGCAGGTCCGCGTAAAGATAAAGATCCAGTGATTGTTATTGTACATAACGTACGTAAACGCGACGCCACGCGACGCCACGCGACGCCACGCCACGCGACGGTCTGAAGAAAGAGTAGATATTTTGAAAAGCAAACCATCCAAATCTCCGTGAATCTTGTTGATTCACGTTTATCGCGTTGCTGCGATCAATCGGATTGTTGAAACTTTAATACCGACCGGTCGGTATTAATCGGTCGTCCAAAGTGTACGAAGGGAAAGAAAAAATATACGACACGGCAGCTTTTGCAGTGGGCCCCCGATGCATGCGTATTGCGTAGCTATCGGTCCGATAGAACGAACGATCTTGGACTGTGTTTGTACTCATGGTGGAGTAGCTTAAACCAGTCGAATCTATCGTTTGCATGCGATGTGACATTTCTGTTTTAAGGATGCACAATGACTATGTAATTCTGAAAACTGTATACCGATACGATATACAAGTAATTAATATCGTATAGGCTCTACACGCGCGCACGCGCGCGTGCACGCACACGCGGGCGCGCGAGTGCGCGTATGAAGACAACTATACAATTTGATCGGCTAACGATCCGATGAGCCAGCAGCGACCATTATCAGTGAAAGCCACGAGACACGTAGCTTACCCATCATATTTTGTAGTTCTACTTACTTATATTAAAACCTATTGCCATTATTATCTACCTAATATTCAAGCGAAATTCGTTCGCCCGCTCGTATCGTTCTCTTCTTCTTCTTCTTCTTCTTCTTCTTCTTCTTCTTATTCTTCTTCTTCTTCTTGTCCCATAAACGTTTAATCGAAAAATCTCCTAGCAGAACCCTTTAGTTCGTTCCTTCGTAGACAATGCGTAACCGCACGTATATCTGTTCTTGCAACGTACTTGGTCGCGTCGTCGTCGTCGTCGTCGTCGTCGTCGTCGTCGTCGTCGTCGTCGTCGTCGTCATCGTTGTTGTCGTTGTCGCCGCCGTCGTCGTTTATTCCGTATCCATCCTTGGCTGAAGTTCTCGACATTCGAACGCACGAGATCGAAAAAGAGTCCTTCGAATCCATCGGCAAAAGTATTACCTGTATACTGCTTGGCTAAGTTCGAGCCACCTCGCATACTCATTGTGCATCCCTTTTTGACATGACTGTAGCGAGGCATATCCTTGATTAATATTATTATTATTACTATTATGATTATGATTATGATTATTATGATTATGATGATGATTATTATTATTATTATCGATCTTATACACATATACATATATATATATATATATACATGTATATATGTGTGTATATATGTAAATATATATATATATATATATATATATATACATACATTTCTACATATATATGGGTCTTTGATGATCTTGTCGCATACAGTAATTGGAAAAATGACGATGCGTGTTGTATTAGACGCGTACCTATAGAAGACAGAGAAACGATGTACGACTGTGTAGACATAGTCGGATTACCGAGGACACGCAATGCCACAGAATAACGAGAGTAACCCGATTCTCTTCGCCATTAACATGTTGTAACTTTCACGATATGGTCACTGTGTACTCATCGCCGATAGAGGACAGATCAAAGCGAAAAACGTTTGCCAGTTGCCGACACAGCATAGCCATTGGTGCATCGCTTAATTCTTGACACTTGGATTAATTTATACCGGTGTGTGTGTGTTCTATGCTACAGGACGTGAACCGATTAACTTTGGCTTCGCTCGAGTTCCGACAAGCAAAATGGCCATACAGATAGACAGACGCGCGAATCTTAACGACCGATGCGCCGAGACGGCAGCGTGTCCGCGCACTCGCGCCACTGTCAACGCGCCCCTGCCTTCTTAACGCATTTCCGCTCGCTCTGGGAACAAAGGCAAACATTGCACGCGTTACTGGTCAACGCTCCACGGATATCCAAACGCGTTGGAGAATAAAGAAAACTGAAACTGAACTGAAAACTGAACTAAACTGAACTGAACTGAAACGAAACGAAACGAATTGATGATGCACGTTTCGCTCCGTTATTCTGTGGTGTGCGTATCGCCAAGGTTGAGAATCGGGAATCCTCGAGATACCTCCATCCTTACACATTCGACCCAATGAATGCTGTGCATAAAGTACGTACGTCGCATTCAGAATGACAGTCAGGCGCGTACGGAGCGTAACGGCATTCTCGCGCTCGTAGTCGTACGATCGCCAACCATTCGAGAATACGAATGTCTTCCTGACGCGCGAGGATGCAGCAAGGTGCGCCTTATCCACTTAGATGTAGCACTCGAATTTTGTGCCTTTCCAAACTCAGCCTGCCAACTCTAGCAAACGTGCACTCTTACGCCGCTCGTCTAAAGTCCTATTACCCCAATCTTCTTTCTATTTTTATACGTATATCTATTCGTATTGGTATTCATAATCGACGCGACATTGTCCAAACTTATTCTTCTTTTTCTTCCCCTGCTCCTCCTCTTCCTCCTCTTTCTCCATCTTTTACTAATTTCCGTTAGCGCAAGAAAATGTGTCCGCGGTGACCGTTCGTCGATCCAGTTTGCGCGAAACGTTACTTCAGCTACCTTCCAATCTCGCTACGCCAAGTAACGTTCGTTAGCGTGCCAATGTCGGACGTATCGTCGCACCACGGGAGCATTCGGATGCTCGAGCGGCACACATTTCGTTTTCTCGCCGACGAACCAGTAAAACACCGGGAATAGAAGCTCGCGGAGTTGCGATACGCGTATTGCGTATAGTAGCTACTGCTACAGTACGATTCGCGGTGCCCCAAAGTCACATACGTAGATTGACCATTGGACTAACCGAACGTACCGTTTGCTCCGGTAAGTAAAGACACTCGGTTTCCTGATAAAGGTCGCTGTGAAGTGTGAAGTAGTTGGTTAGGCCTGTTCCCTTGTGCTTCGCGACATCTCGAAAAAAAAAAAAGCGTCGCCGTTGCTTCTGTATAAGGACTGCTCTCCTGACCAACTGTAACGAACGGACTGGACAGCAACTGACAAAATAGACGGGTAACCGACGATATCTATGTACACGCGTCCACGGTGAACGTTGGGGAAGTGGTATAATTGTACTAACAAAACGTTACACGATCCATTTTACGCAGACGCAATGGAATATATGTGAATTATTCGTATATTGACAGGTTTTCTAAGTGATGGGTGAAGTCTCGCCTTATTTCCCTCGAGCCGAAATGAGAGCGAGCCGCACGCTGAATATCGAGCAACGGCAATATATACGGCCACTTTACAGACAAAGTACTTTAAATCTGATCCAGTGGCCACGCCTGACTTCCTATATCCTACCGTATTCTTTTAATCTAAATCCCCCCATCCATTACTCTGCCCTCTGCCCTCTCCTGTATCCCCTCTCCCCATCGCCCTCTTTCTCTTTCTTCGTGTGTTAACGATCTTATCTAGGATTACGATGAAATTGTAGAATAACGTCATCACCCTGTAACGCCGCGTAAATTATGATCCTGGGAAAATATGTTGGATAACAACGACGCGCACTCGCGTTCGCGCGAAAATCTATTCCGCGAGCGAAATTCTTCTTTCCGACGTCCGCATGCTTAATCGGGACAATACTGTTTACATACTTCCGTTCAGAAGGACTAGAGAATTGCATTTCCTGGCAGTTTCAGGCAATCCTCGTCCACGTTCTCCTCGTCATCCCACTCCTCTCTCGCTGTTTACGTTGATATCCAGCATAGATTCCCCATAGCGGAGAGAAATAATATAGAATTTACGTTTGGTCTTGACGCCAAATTTAGAGCGGATGCGAACCGTCACGTCACCACTCGCAACCACAAGATTCTTATATCGATTCTTTCGTCCCATCGAGAGTGCATTTCTTTATACGGATATACATGTATATTGCGATATACATATGCGTGTAATTTATGTAAATATATTACTTCCGATATATAGCTACAGTATTTTCATTCCTAAAGTATTTTGTACAGTTTCTTAACATGATGAAAATAAACTATATTTCGTATGCTAAAAGAAGTCGAGCGCGCGGAAAATCGCCGACAGATATGGACATTCAAAGAATCGATATCGGACACACTTTATCGTGTAACGCGCTTTCCGCGACCTTTCTTCTTTCTTTTTTCTTCTTCTTCTTCTTAGTTTTTTTTTTTTTTAATATCGGTTTGCTTAGTTTGCCCGTATTTAATAACGTTAGTGTAAACGATTCCAATTATATATATATTTTTATACCGTTCGGTTGGTGCAACTCGACGAGTACAATAGAATTTCATTATCTCGTGCTCGTTAAAGGCATTTAACGCCCTTTAACGCGCGCACCAAGCCAACATGATTTATCTTTCATCGATCAGGTATCCTCACACGCCTGTCAGGTTGCGTAAGCAAATAGCAAATCACTTCGCCACGGAAATGCGCATTTCTTTTGTATGTTTCATTGTACGTTCTAATCTGCCGGGAAGAACGCAGAAGGGAAAGAGATTTTCCTCTGTTAATAAGACGGTACGTTATACTACTGCTTCAAAGCTGATCTCGAAACTGACTAACGGATTGTAGATAACGTGCTATTTGATTGCAGTGGCCGGCAGCTACGATACCATTCGCTTCTCGTTTCATCTATTACGTTAACGCGTTACATCCATCGTATAGCAATTTATTCCGAAGTAGGAACGAAGTACATACACACACACACATACACACGTACATCATGCATACATATATACATACATACATACATTCATGCATGCATACATACATACGTAGTAACGCGCAAGCAAGAGCAAAGATTCATTCGGTAGGGACATGCCAGATGCCATGGACGATTGGTTACTCGTTTTCTTTGTATATTAGATAATTATTGTATTTCGATTCATATTGTATTAATTAATCGATAGAAATATATGATGTAGAGACCCGTATGCAATCCTAGGCGAAATTTGTCGTGTCCAAACGATCTTGAAGTCTGCGTAGACCGAAAATTACCCCGTTACAGAAACCTGCGTGCCTTTCTCTTTTTAATATTGTACATTCTACGCGTATTTTGCTAAACAAAGGGGAAAGGAAAAGGAAAAGGAAAAGAAACGGATGCACTAGTTTTTCACGAATCTTCGCGAATTTAGCGTAAAGTAAATAAAGTAATGTGGTGGACGCGCAGAATATGCGTACGTGCCCTACGACGAAAGGAGAATCGACGTAGCAGTATTTATACAAGGGGAAAAAAAGGAGAAATAGTATAGCGGAAGAAAAGTTGTGTAACGTATTATGCAAACCGAGAAAAAAAAGAGCGACCGACCGAACGAACGAACGAACGAACGAGCGAACGTGCGAGCGAGTGAACGTACGAGTGAAGAAACGAATGAACGGAACGAGCAACAGAGGAAACGAAAGAGTGGCCACGAGTTACATACTTTAGCCACTAACAACAAGATATCGTTTAAGTTTCTCACTTACACGGATCAGGATAAGTTTTTGTGTCTACATTTTACTTTAACTGCAACTGCAACTGCATGGTGATACAAATATGCTTTACGTGTAACTTTAGTGTTTCTCAGCCGATTTCATCGTTCAAAAGTACGGAACACTCGCATTCGTTGCTCATCAACGATCACCGATCAACGATCAACGATCATCGATCTACGATTGCCTTTCCACTTTCTCACTTTCTACAGTCTACACGATCGTTTCCACATTATCGCGATAATCGTCAATCGAATTTTCATTGTAACCGATTCACGAGTACCTACGCTTCAATAATGTGAAATTTCTTACATGCATTTCGCCTTAACAACAGCAAAAGATACCTATTACCTATCTATTCCTGTCGTGCTCGGTGGGATCGAATGCGTGCAAACATTACCGTAGAGTATCTGCCTACCTATTGTAATATCAAAACGAAAACGAAAGAATACGGAATATACCTTACGAAAAGGAAGCCATCCGACGAATTGATATATTACAAACGTGCATGACAGTAAGAAATGGGAAAAGATATCGAGACGACACGATCGTCTTCCACATAGGTATGTTATAACGCGTATAAAGAGACGGACTAAAGAAAATGAAAGAAATACGGCACCTTTTATACGCAAGGTACATAAAAATATAGCACATCTGTAAATGATTTTCCGCTCTTTGCTGCACTCCAATTCTGTGCCCGTACAAGCGTCCAAAGCAACGTTTTATAGTAGTTTTTCATCGTTTTCTGTTCTTCCTCTCTCTGTCTCTCGCCCTCGCCCCCTCCCCCCTCCCCCTATCATCCCATCTTCTTCTTCTTCTTCTTCTTATACTTCTTATTCTTCTTCTTTTTCTTCTTCTTCTTCTGCTGTTCCTTTATCTTTATTTCCATCTTTTTTTTTTTATTTTTTATCGATGAACCTTTGATCGAAGCCGACTATTCTCGATGGACCTACCTTACAAGCATCTGCCTTACATCTTTACAAAACGGAGGGCAGTAAAAAGCTCGTAAAAACAGGATAGAAATATTATTTAAAATAATTTTAAGAAGCAATAATAGTAATAATTTCTTATTAATAAACATGTTGAAACTGTCTTGTACTTGTGTTGTATCAATTTATTTCCGAATCCTCTGTTAAAAAGGAATCTATTGTTCGTGCGGAAAAAGAAATTCTTCCCTGTGTTCGTTATGTGCTTGCGTCTTTGACGAAGACGTTACGTACGAAGAATTGACTCGTTTCGAACAACAGACACAGTACACGGACACTTATTTTCGGTCCCGCGCGCGCGCGCGCGCGCGACACGCATTCAGGTGCGGCAGGTAATTGCTACCATGCTTCTCAGCCATTTCCTTGTGAACGTGTTAACGACCGACTTTCGTCCGAATAAAACTGCTGAAACAACAGCGATAACAGCGATCGGACGTTTTAACAGAGCGTAAGGACTATCGTGTTCCGTCCTTATACATAAACTTAAATTATCCCCGCTATACGTCCTCTCGTTGCATCGTAACTCTCGATGTCTCGCACTAGATGTGCAGTGGTGATAGAATGGTGGTGGTTATACATACATATAAACTAAATTTGTTCATTTGACGATTTATCATGTTTAGTATTTGTTAGCAACTGCCTTTGTTTTGTTATTTCAGCCCCATGGACCCATCCGTACCCCCCAAGCACCCAGTAGTGAGGTACGTTGCTGCATACCATAATACCACGGCCGCCCATACGTTCTAATTTCACCTTTTGCTCCATTAGTTTCGTTCTCTTTTTCTTTTATCATGTTTATTAGTTTCTTTCATTCTCTCTTTCTTTCATATTTGTCCAGCTTTCCGTTTTCGCTTTCAATCCCTTACACCCTTTCGGTATAATAGATACTATGTACAATATACTTGCAGCACTTGATGCCGCACAACGAAATTACCAAGTAGCCGCGACTTTTCTCGCGAAGCGAAAGCTTCGGTATTCGATGAACAACATTCGGTACGATGTAAATGCACTACTTACGGCATTGTATTTACAATTTCGATTATCAATCGCGAGAGACTCTAATGAATTTTCTTTGTCTTCGCGCCACTGCTAGCGATTCAAAAAGTTTAATATTGCAGGAATAAAGCGCTTCCGACATGTTAGATGCTTTGTGTGCTCGCTCTCTCTCTCTCTCTCTCTCTTTCTCTCTCTTTATTTCTTTCTTTCTGTCTCTCTCTTTACTTCTCTATCTCTGTATCTCTATGTATCTTTGTTACGTACATACGTGTGGTGCGTTTCTTTGCTGCCGCTGCTCTTCAGATACCTTTGAAACGTCACGGCACAGATCCCTTGAAACACGCGGAAAGAAGAACGTCCGAAGCATTTGAAAACGGGAATATAGTCGGAAAGCATTTAAAGCGTTGAAAGCATTGAAAGCATTCCTGAAATATTCGCGCGCCTCTACACGTATTTAGAAATAGAAATAGATGCCCCGAAATGAATTCTTCCTTGTATGTTTGTCAATGTGTATGCGACAAAAATTGCATGTATGCACGTATGTGAAGTACCAGCCAGGTTTCACGTTTTACATTCTACGTTCTACGTTCTACGTTCTACGTTCTACGTTCTACATTGCCTTGTTGGAATCATTGAGGACGAGAGCTTGCAGAATCCTATCGCACGGTTACTAATCCTGCGCAATTGCCGATACATGTCGAATCACTGAGCAACGAAGAACGCCGCGAGATCTTCGCGTCGCGTTATATATGATATAGATTTGCGCGACTGCGAAGCAGCTGGCCGACAACGTTAGAGTGATACCTATGTGATTGGCATGTTTGGTGCGTAGCTCGTGGACCGAGCGGATTTAAAACGTTGTTTTGTTACAGCGGAGCAACCACTAACGACGAGCAGGTTAAACCACGCAGTCTACGTTTCACTTGGAGTATGAAAACGACCAGTAGTCGAGATCCGAACGAAATCATGTCTGAAATACGAAAGGTATTGCAATGGAACATCACAAAGCTTCCCCTATCTGTACTTGTCCGAGGGAGAGTAGTAGAGACCCTAGGGGGAATAGTTTCGGCAGACTATCTATGAAATTACGTAAGTGAATGAAAATATTGTTTATTAACGGGTTTGTCGATCGGTTTAGGTACTGGACGCCAATAAATGTCAGTACGAACAGCGCGAAAGGTTCCTGTTGCTGTGCGCGCACGGCGATTCTGCGACAGACAGCAAAGTACAGTGGGAGATCGAAGTTTGTAAACTGCCACGTCTTTCCTTGAACGGCGTACGTTTCAAACGCATCTCGGGCACGTCGATCGGTTTCAAAAATATTGCCAGCAAGATAGCGAACGAGCTGAAACTGTGACTGCCGACAACAGGCTCTATAGCCACCCGCACCAATCCGTGATCGATACCACGAGCCCACGGACACCGACCACTTTTATTCTTCCTTCCTTTCTTCTTCTGGGACTTGGATTCTCGCCCAGACAACCGAGAAATCTTTGCTCACCGGCTACCCGTCCGCAGTCCCAGCTGAACAGTCGGAACACGGTATCAGCCGAATTCAATCCAATCCAATCGAATTCAACCGAACGAGGTCGTCTTTCACCGATCTATCCATCCCGGGTGCGCAGTTCAGCTCCTTTTCATTTCCAACGCATGGGATACATATGTATGTACATATGAATATATGCTGTGAAACACTGTGATCCGTGAGGGCTGAACGCGGTATTCAAATACTCCCGAGTGCCAAAAATGGGAACTAGGTCGGCTTTCGATATCATCTGGGCGCAAGGCAAAAATGACGAGTCACAACGGGAAGGGATAAAGGGAGAGGAAATGCGAGCGCGTGCGTTTACCAGCACAACGGCGGAAAGGGGAGAGGGGAGAGGGGAGAGGGGAAAAACGAGGATAAGAAACGGATCGTAATCGTTTAAATTTCTTTTCGTTTCGTACAAAAGGCGTTGTAACGGTCGAGCGGAAATATCTGGAGTCGCGGTTAATACAGATTGGTCCACGCTCATCGTCCGTTCTACTCTACCAATTGTACCGAGATGATCGTCCCAAACCTACGACGCATCGCGTTTTCAGTATTATCTATTCGGAACAATTCTCTCGGTGTGACTGTAGAGTGTACTTAGGTAAATCCATCTGTCTTTTGTACGCTTACACGCTTCTTTCTTCTTGGTCCTTTCGGTTTTCCCTTTCTCCCGCTAAACATTACGAGATCCATTTAGAAACAGATATCCAGTGGAAGATACTCTATTGTATTTCAACTGTGCCTAATGAATAATGATGCGTACTAATAAAGTGAATGCAAGTTTCTCTTAGAAAAGGCGGCGGAGAAGAATGGGAGATATAAATGAGGTAGGGACAGGACGAGAAGCGTACTCATCGGCTGTACCTCGGAAAGTCAGAGACGTTCGATGAACGCGTATTATACTATATTCATATACATACATATAGATATATAAATATATAGATATTACACACGGAACAGCTGCAACGTCGAGAGTCTTTCTTTTCGCGGCATGGTCTATTGAAGTTACGTTTCATCTGCGCAACGGACACTTAAAGAAACGGGAGCGGTCCTTTTTTTTTTGTAAATAACCGATAAAACTTGTCGAGAAACCTGTAAAGGAACACGTAGCATTGTACTCGTAACGAGAAATCACCTTCACGCATTACCCTTCGTCATCCATTCAGCACTCAAGCAATTTGACCGATTTAAATGCCGCGCCGCAGTGTGCCGCGCGGAAACATGTTGGCCCGACGCGACGCACGCGCCCAATCACTTACCTTTGCGAATATTTTTACGATACTTTACTTTTTTATATCATAAGTTTACAACTACGCAGCACTACAGACGATAGCCGATTAATTAACGCGTAATGATAATTATTATTATTCTTATTACGATTATTATTATTATTATTACGATTATTATTATTATTACGATTATTATTATTATTATTATGGTTGTTATTATTCTTGCTATTATGATTATTATTATTTTTATTTCAACTCGTAGTAATATCGCGAAACAGTGTAAAACAGAAGGAAGGAGAGGGAAGAGAGGGGCTATTAATTAACAGAATTTAGGAACCGTCTACGTTGTGTATAATGAGATCTGTTAATTCAACGAAGGATACCGTATAAGATTATATTTAAGTATTGTAATTGGCTATACACTATTACGCTATTTAACCTTTTATTCGCAGATGTATTCGCGGTTGAATGAAATTAAATTAGGAATTATTGTAAATGTAGAGGCGATCTAGAGACTTGGTGTATATAAATAATATAATATACGAAGGTACTAAATTAACCAAACGGATGAAGCCTCACGCCGAAAACATAAATAAGAAAAAAAAACATGCAAACAGACGGAAAGATATGAAGAGGATGAAGAGGAAGAGGAAGGGGAAGGGGAAGAGGAAGAAGACGGGGAAGAAGAAGGAAAGTAGCAAAGGAAATGAATGAAAGGAACCTGGGGACTCGATTATCGCGAACTTTTTATATTTGCCTAAGATTAATCGAGCACGTTACTAATAGGCAATTACTAATTTATTTAAATAAATACAAAACTCGAATAATTTTTCCACATTTCTAACGCGCGCAAGCACGCACGCACACATACGCATACACACACGCATCATCATACGTATCTCTCTTTCTTTCTCTGGCTCGCTCGCTCTCGCTCTCTCTCTCTCGCTCTCTCTTGCTCTCTTTCAACCCAAACGAAATCGTTGCTCTCCACACATGCCCCTCCGGTGCATGTCTTTTTTTTTTTAAATCAACACACAATTGATAGCAACTAAATAACTGTAAGTATCGTGAACGGTTCGTGTTGAAGTTCCCCCTTCCAGGGGAAGAAGAGTAACGCAAGCAAAGCAACTTACGCAAGCTTCTCCCTTCGTTAGCTAACGAATCCCACTAATCAGCAACACTTCCTTTCGCTCGACCGCCAATTAGGAAGTTCGCAGCCGTTTTCCGTACGCGATGTCAGACGAGAAGCCGCCGAGAAGACGACAAGAAACACGCGACGACGCGACCGAACGAACGGTCGGTCGTCGCAGAATACACGATGCGGATACTTACTCCTCTTCGGTGGATTCCCTCGGTGCAGGAGAAACTTGTCTAAACGAAACGGGAAGGATGCAACAATGAACTACTTGGAGCGTGTAACACAATGTTTGCGTACGTTACAAGCGATTGCGCGTCAATGAAAGCTATCATTATGTAATTCCGGATGCAGTCCTCGTAACGCAAGCAGACGCGCCACTGTAGAAAAATTAATCTTTATGATAGCGGTTACGAATTAATGTTAGCGTGTAAGGTCCTTTCGATAGAGTAATCGGTATATCCTCGTAAGGCGCAGATAGACGACAAAAAACGATTCAATACTGTAACGACATATACGTATACATATACACCCATCGTTCGTTCGCTGGCTTGCTTTGTCGAATAAATGTAAAAAGTTGATCGTCGATGTTTCGCGGAGAAAACACATGTTCAAGAGAGCCTCCACGATTCGAGTAAACCCAAAGCTGAACGGATGATACATATAAGGAACGGCGAGCGGATGCTTTAAACGCGTCGCGTCTACGCAGAGCGTGACGACAGACAATTTTTGTGATTTTTGTATGTAAGTAATAAAGCGACAGGAAAAGAAATACCGAGTCCGGCCCAGTCCGGTTCGTCGTCCATCCAGCTGCATCCTTAGAGCATATATACATGGAGGTCTCATTGAGAGCTCGAACTGTCGCCAACATCATGCGAGAGAGAACGAGATACTTTCTCGATGTTGCGAACGAGAGAGGTAGAACGAAGAATCACAATCGTTCGCAATGCGCATGCGCCGGTGTACACCTCTCACTCGCACCAGCTCGCACATGTCTTTCTCTCGAGTATGATGTTAGTTGCCATCTGACTCGACATAAGACAATGAGACTCCAGTAGTATATGCTCTAAAGGTGCATCACTTCGCCCCGCTCACACACATATACATACACACACACGTGACAGTTTGTAGATAGGTACGTATATACATACAGCTTTGCTAAGTGTTTTTTTTTTGGTGATCGGTACCTAGCCAACAAAATGTAGCAAAAACGTTTATAATAAAATGATGACACATTGTTTCCCGATTCAGATTTCCCTCCAAGTTGCGCACGCACGGTGTCACGCTCTTCTACTTTTAAAAGAAGAACTCGTTGATACATATTATATATCTATTACTATTATCTACGACTTTTATTCGTTAACTCGTCACTTGATTGCAAACAGTCGCTAGCTGTAGGTACTCCCGACATTTCCAGATTCGAAGTTTGATCGTTGTTCCAAAGCACTCGGCTGATCTCTCGGATACAGTCGCGTCTACTTATATATAGGTGCACGCAATCCTGTAATCTCAGACTTTGCGAAATTCTACAAGATACTATTTGCGAACAAAAAATTCAAGTGCAACGAATATAAGCATTCTATCAACGACCGTGTTTTATGAATATTTCAAGTATATACCATCGTATCGTGTTTATTAGCTTGGTCTTTTCGTGTTCAGTTTATACTTACCCGGCGAATGATAAAATGTTATCTAATTTGTTCTAATGCACACGGTTTACGTGGCAGCTAATGATCTTGTTACGTTTCTGCTACTTCTTGCTCTTTGTCGCTACTTGCCGCCGGTTTCCTGCTGCCTGCACTCTATTTAGTCACAATAGATCAACCATCAGCGCATAGACTGTCTCGTTGTGCAACGACGATACAATGGGCAAACGTGCCGCCGGTTTCGTTGTATTTCGCCGAATCCAGGGGATGATCGAATACCTTCTGATGCAGACATCATACGGTGAGCACCACTGGACACCACCGAAAGGTATGCAACGCGACCGTTTCGTTACTTCAGGCTACTCATTCACATAACCCCTATTCGAAAGCCGCTCGAGTCGAAGTACATATGTAATTCAGATTTAGAAGACGCGGACGCGACAGCCGTATCATATACCACGATAGATACTTTTCTATATGTGACTCGTAGGTCATGTCGACCCTGGTGAATCGGACTTGGATGCCGCGGTTCGTGAAACGAAAGAGGAATCGGGCCTGCTACTCAGCGATCTTAAGGTCTTCGACCACGTCAAACGAGAACTAACCTATGAAGTGAAAGGAAAGCCAAAAACTGTCGTTTACTGGTTGGCGGAGTTGTTAAATAGCGACAAATCTATTGAATTGTCGGAGGAACACCAAGCGTACCAATGGCTTTTGATTGAAGATGCTTGTTCTGTGGTTAAGTACAGTGATATGCAGAGTATGTTGAGAAACTTGAACGAGTACATTCATCAAAATCTCTCTTAATACAGTATTTTTATGGCGGCGTAAATAGCTACCTATTTATATGAGGGAATGTGTACAACAATATCAATAAAATAATTTCATCCATATGCACTATCAAAAATCTACGAATGCCGATCCACCTTAAACAATATCATTCGCATCAAGATCTTCATTGATTTTCATTTACACTAACTTCTCTATATAAGTTGCATATAAGTCACCGTAAGTCACTGCAACTTGGACAAGAAATGCCACAAAATACCATAACTGGACATAACTACCTAGGTATATACATGTAGGTGGTATAGACCATGGACCTAAAGGACGGTGCATAAAGTTTTAGAGCATATATACATGGAGGTCGATGAGGTCATTGAGAGCTCGAAACTGTCGCCAATATCATGCGAGAGAGAAATAGATACTTTCTCGATGGTGCAAGCGAGAGAGGTGGAACGGAGAATCACAATCGCTCGCAATGCGCATGCGCCGGTGTACACTTCTCACTCGCACCAGTTCGCACCAGTGATGCCAGATTCGGGACTGGAGCGCTCGAGAATTTCCCCCACCTCGCATGCACACTAGGCCGGAGCTGCGCGTGTGCATGCGCCGAGCTCGCGGCACGCAGCTACGGCGTAGTGTGCATGCGAGGTGGGGGAAATTCTCGAGCGCTCCCGTCCCGAATCTGGCATCACTGGTTCGCACATGTCTTTCCCTCTCGCATGATGTTAATCGCCAACTGGCTCGACAGAATACATAAGGCAATGAGACCTCCAGTAGTATTGGGAATGGCTAAGCTGCGATACGCTACTTGGTGGCGACCTATCTTGCAGGTTCTGATTTTCGCCACCAGGTAGCGTATCGCAACTTAGGACGGTATTCATAAACGTGTCTTAAGATTAAGCAAATGCTTAAGCATTCGGCATCCTTTACTAGCTACTAGGGTTAGTAAAGGATGCCGAATGCTTAAGCATTTGCTTAATCTTAAGACACGTTTATGAATACCGTCCTTAGCCAATCCCAATTGGATGCCAAATATTGGGATTGGCTAAGCTGCGATTCGCTGGTGGCGAAAATCAGAACTTGAAACGGTAGGTCGCCACCGTTTGGTGACGTCACGACTGCCAATCCCAATATGCTCTAAGCATAAAGTAGACTTATTGGCGCGTGGAGGGACGGTATACTCTCAGCCATACTTTTTTTTTTTATTGAGATAAAGTGCCCCGGCATTCTGTAGGTCCATTAGCCATAGTGATGGCTAGAACCGTGATTTGCGAATCACGAGTGATCCGATCACATTCGTTCCCAATCACGGTGATTTTTCACAGTGATTCGTGATTTTCGTGATCGATTTTGATTGGTGCAGGCAGAACAGTGATTCGCGATTTTCGTGATCTGATTGGTGGAAAGCATAACTGCTCTTTGCATGCGCCACATAACCCCAAATTCTAATTTCTCTCGAAATATTCTCAAGTCCTCAATGTGCTTATATAATCTCGGTTGTATATTTTGAATCAATGTAATCGTTCTTGATCTGTTTAAATTAACGAATATTTCTTCACTTTAGTTAAAAAGTATAATGTACATGTGAATACTTTAGCCAATCAAATCAGTACGTACATACATACACTATTTAATGAATGTATATACTAGGTATACATATATTCGCTGAATTAGCATGCTTTGACTGTAACACAAGCTATATTGAAGTATTTTATAAAAAAATAATTCAATCATGATCAAGAATTACGATCACAGTATTCACAGTAAACAAATTCACTCGAGGTAAAAAAATCTCGATACCGTCGTGATTTACGTTAAATCACGACCGTGATCGTGATTTACGTTAAATCACGACCGTGATCGTGATTCTGCGATCACGGTGATAAATCACTGTTAGTGATTTTGCATTCCATCTCTAATTAGCCATACATACATACCTTCCTGCCAACATAGTACAGGTAGAACAGAAATTACTATATCACATGGGGAGTATATATCTCATATACCCTGAAGGGGGTATTCTGGATTGACGAGGCGATTTCGTCACGTCGTTCGGAATTTTTTTACGAAGAACCCATAAATTTGATTATTATTTAGTTTATTACTACATGCTTATTGATATTTGAACTATCTTCACAAATTTTGCGAATAGAAAAAAATTTAAATCAAACGCAGTTGACTGCTTTAAAGTAATGGAGAAAAAAAGCAATGGGGTCACTGCGACCATGATTAGGATCGTTCTAGTGATCTGAAACAAAAAATTTAAACAGATTCTTTATTTTTATGCCTTTGGCTATCGTCCCTACCAGATTTGTGATCAAATATTTTATTTTTAAACTTTGACAGAACTTTAAATTTGAAAAAATGTGCGAGAATCAAAACATAATTTTCAAACCGCCGACATTTGCTTAATTTTCAATATTTTTATATCATTCTGGTAGTTACGATAGCCAAAGGCATACGAATAAAGAATCTCTTTACATTTTTTGTTTCAGGTCACTAGAACGAGCCTAATCATGATAGCAGTGACCAGTGATGTAAATCACTAGAAAACCACGTATTTACGTTACGTGTAAATTACACGTAAATTACACGTAAATTACGTTCATGACGTAATTTGAATATAACCAATCAGCGTCGACAACCTATTTCCCCGGCGATGCTGATTGGCCGTGGTGTCGGTTCGTCTCCCATCGTGCGTCTTACGCACACATTACCACCGCTCCTGTAGGTGTGCTGCCACGCCGGAGTCCTCTACACGGAAAGACCTCAGCACCGTAAAATCCGGTGCTGAGGCCCATTTAATGCGGTGCTTAAAACCAAACGCATTCACAATCTGTGATTGGTGCAAATATCGGTGCCGGGCACCGTTCACAACGGTGTTCCTGATGAACGCGCACTGAAATCATCGATGCATTGCTATCTTCCATCTTTGTTTTCCATATTCGCCAGTCGTCGTTGTTTTCGGTGAGCGCATGGTATACCATCGAAAACAACGACGAATGGCGAATATGGAAAACAAAGATAGAAGATAGCAATGCATCGATGATTTCAGTGCGCGTTCATCAGGAACACCGTTGTGAACGGTGCCCGGCACCGATATTTGCACCAATCACAGATTGTGAATGCGTTTGGTTTTAAGCACCGCATTGAATGGGCCTCAGCACCGGATTTTACGGTGCTCGGCACCGTTCCCGACGGTGCTCACTTTTCGAGCACCGTTGGGAACGGTGCTGAGGTCTTTCCGTGCAAACCCTGATATAAATCTCTTTATATAACAAAGGAAAGTTTTGAATCTTAAACTCTGCCAATCCCTTAAGCTTAAATCTTGCGCGACGCTAGCGTGGTGTCGCTGTTCTCCCCGCTGATTGGTTCGGGGGCCTGCTCGTTAATTACAGTAATTTACGTGTATAATACATCGTGTATAATACGTGCGTATTATACGTGTATTATACGTTGCGTATTTTACGTACCCATCACTGGCAGTGACCCCATTGTTTTTTTTTCACCTTTACTTTAAAGCAGTCAACTGCGTTTGAATTTAATTTTTTTCTATTGACAAAATTTGTAAAGATAATTCAAATATCAATAAACATGTAGCAATAAACTAAATAATAATCATATTTATGGGTTCTTCGTAAAAAATTCCGAAATAACGCGACGAAAACGCCTCGTTAGACCAGAATACACCCCCTTAATGGTATTTACATATAGCAAGTAGGCAGCAAGCGGCGCACCAGGAGAAAAATGGTCACTCATCCTTCCCCAGTACGCCGCCCCGTGATGCTTAACTTCGGTGTTCGAATGAGAACCGGTGTTTCGTGTTTCCATTACGGCCACCGCCGCTGGTATCCTATAGCACAAAATTACATTGGATGATAAGTCTATCCTATACGTGGTCTGTGGTATTATAGTTATCGCCGTATCGGACGTTTGATAAGCGTATGTATGTATGTATGTACATGTACAATGGAACATAATTGTTTTATTAGATATATTTAAGTAGGTACGTCAATAAATGCTCATCTTTATGTGATAATTTCCCTCACCCATTGACCATTGACGGTCATACACGGTCAAATGGTACGTCATCACCCAGTCATAACTCCTCGGTATTCAGTTGCAATCAGCTGATTGCGCACTACAAAGGTCAAAACTAAAGCATCAATATTATTGTGCGTAATATTTTCGGTTTGTTTATCCACATGCACTTTTAACTGCACCAGTGATTATTTCAAATTCTAAAGTTTAAGTGCAAGTGAAAGTGAAAGTGACTGATGTAAATGTGATTAAAAGTGCACATAACAAGAAGAGTTCGTTTGATATACAATGCGCTTGTGTTTTGTTATCTGTGCACTAATCTCTTTGCATTGCATTCTGTCTGTAAAATCGTGGCACTCCAAACACAGCCAAATATCCCCTGTCATATTTGGTAACTACTTATTTCTATTCTATTTCTCTGTACAACTAACAATAAGTAATTTCGCAATAAATTTTCTTTCATCTGATCCAGGACAATTAATATGTACAATCTTTTCTATGAAAAGTTCCAGGTGATGGAGGCAGTCAAGTCGAAGCGAAGCTCAATAAAACATCTGTCGTGCACTATTTGTGTGAAAAGCTTTCCACAGGATATTTTAATATTTGGTTAAACTTGGAATTACTGGTGCCGATGGT